>KV751327.1:2645126-2667691 GCA_001698575.1 Mola mola | reverse complement strand
GCCTTTCTCGTGTCTCATTGTAGGACTCATGGGTTGTGGAAAACTTATTTTGTTAAACATGTATATTGGAAAACTGTGAACATGTGATGAGTGAAGAACCTGATAATATTGTATGGATTTATACTTCTGATCAACCTATGTACACAGAACTGCTAAAGAGAAATAAAAAATAAAAAAAACTTTGTTAAGGGACTTGTTGAGCTAAGCGATGCGCAGGGTCCTTCTGACGTGTAAAAATAGTTGGAGTGACTCAGTTATACTCTTCAGTATTTTTTATATCTATTTGAATAAAATTAAATTGCCTGGCTTATGTATCCGACCCCATTCTTGCTGCCACTTGAGGTCACATCCTGAACATGAGTAAATGACACTCTACAGCAGTGTAATCCAGAGAGTAAGGGTGCTACCTTAGGGCATAACCTAACAACAATACTTAACACCCCCACTCGGACTTAGCTCACTGGTTTATATGAAAAATAGAACAACATGAAAATAAAATATCATTGACTTTGCTTAAGTCATGTAAACAAAAACAATCCGCACTTCTAAGAGCCAAACATTCTCTGAGCAAATTTCTTTAGCTTTAGCTTAGTGGCTGGCTTTGTCATAACATCTGCAATCATTTGCTCAGTAGGGCAGTTCTCCAAAATCTTTCCTTTCCTTTCCTTCCTTTTACTGTTTACAGTTTCCCTTATAAAATGGTACTTTATATCAATGTGATTGCATTGTTGCCTATTCACTGCGTTTTTAGCAAGTGCTATAGTACTTTGATTGTCTTCAAACCATTTTGTTTTGGTATATTGGTATTTGTCAAAACCCTTGAGTAGCTCTTCTAAATAGATACATTCCTGTATGGCTGATGCCAAACACATGCCTCACAGGTAGATAATGCAACTGCTGCTTGTTTCTTTGTTTTCCATGAGATCAGAAAGCTTCCTTCACTCAGACTGACACAATATCCTGATCTACTGTCTATCTGATGCCCAAACAGAATCAACGTACACTTTTAAACGCAATTTTTCTGTCTCATTTCTTTTGAAGCATAATTCCCATTGTGATGTAGCTTTGTGGTATCTGTACACGTTTCACTGTGTTCCAATGTTCTACTGTCGGCTCACTAAAGTGCTGAGACAGTTTACTGACCATAAAACTGATGTCTGGTCGAGTACGATTGGAGGAGTAAATTAAACTTCCCACTGCCTCTCTCTCCTTTTGTGGCTCTGTCATTTTTCAGCATCTTCTGCGTAGTCTAGTTTTGATTCACATGGGGTCCCTCTGGACCTGCAATCCTGCATTTCAAATCTTTCCAGTATCTTGTACCCATATCTCTTCTGTGACATTTTAAATTGACCTTCCGTTTTTTCAAAATCTATTCCCAGAAAATGTTTCATTTTTCCTCGATCTATCATTTTGAACCTTCTGATAAGCATTGTTTTTACACCATTGAGTACCTCCTGGTTGCCAGCTACTATGATTAGATCATCAACCCACACAAGCAGTATAACTTTCTCGTTATGTTTCTCTCTGGATTATACACACAGGGGTCAGCGGGATTCTGTTCAAAACCGTTCTGTTAAACATGCATGTAACAAAGCATTCCATTTTCAACCTGACTGCTTCAGACTATAAAGAAACTTGCAAACTAGCTTTTCACCTGTTTCTGACTTTTTCTCATAGCCTTCCGCTTTCTTTACGTAGATTTCACAATCTATTGGTGTGTACAAATAGCCTGTCTTAACATCCATCTGGTGTAGGAGTAAGAGCTAGTAAGAGAGTAAGAGATGTGACCCCGTTCTACGTCAAAGGTCAACCTGTCAAAAAACTTGACAAAAGGTGGTTTATATGTCTCTCTGATACATGTATCAGTCCAGGCCTGCCGATAATCACATTCATTTTACACAGTCATGTCCTTTTCCAACCTTCATCCCCAACAGCAACAACTTTAATACACAAATCAGTTTAATCCCGAAAGAAGGAGGCTTGATCATGAACGTTTGTCTTTTGCTTTTTGGCAGATTGTGGTCACTGTGTTTGTCAGGACAAGTCCTGGTAGGACTCTTTTCTTGGTCAAAATTTCATGAAGATGGGGAGAAAAAAAAAAAAAATACATAAGAGAAATGCCATGGAAACATAAAGCAAACGCTGTGGGAACAGGGCTTGGCTCTGACACTCCACTTTCAGTATGCCATGTAGGCTAATGTGCCACAGTGGGACAGCGGTTTGCTATAACCCAGAATGCCTCGATCATTCACTCAGCCAATTCCACATGAAAATCTCCAGTCTTGACTTCCGGTGGAGTGGGACACCGACATGGCTGTCGAACTCCTACAATCTGACACAGAGACAAGCATGGGTTTAGGGTTTAATAGGAAGCTCCACCACTTAAACATGTCTAACTCCAGCCTTTATTGACAGAGAAGAGCTTCTCATTTTAAAACGTAACAATTCTAGACTGAGGCTCATAAACTGCATTATTGCTATTGATACTTTTGTTGAATTAGAAATGTCTTTTATTGAGTATCTGAGCACAAAAAAGGTCACTTCGGATCCACTTTACAAAGATTTAATGCTAATGACAGTCACACTGTCCAAAATACATCAAATACATAACAAGCAGATACTCTTACAAGCCTATATCAGCCATCAATCTATTTTGCCATGTGCTAGAGTTAACAATGAACCTCTTTGAGATAATTTAGCTGACAGGCACCATTCATACTGTAGTCGGATCCGAGAATTTCCCCAGTCGAAAATTCAGTTTAAATTACAGTAGGGTGGACGCCACTTGATTCAGCCAAAAAAACAGTGGGAAGGTAGTGGGAAGGCCAAAGTCACTGAAATACTCCACATATATGGTATTTTTGCTACATCATGCATCAAAGAGTATCGAGAGACAAGACAAAATAAAACTGCACCTCATCCACCCCCCCATGGGATGGAGTCTTTACAGAATATCACAGCAATTAAAAATGGCATATTGTGTATTTATTGCTGCAATGCCAAAACCAGCTGCAGTCACCTGCTGAATCCAAATACTTCCTCAAAACATTCTACCTATACCAGCCTCCATACTTTATGCTGCTTCATATTCCAGTCCAAGTTCAATTTCAGCTCTTAAAGTGCAAGGTGAAGTAGTTACAATTCTACAGAAACATTCTGAATATGAAGATAAATGGTAAAATGTCCTGTCTTTTATAGCGCTTTTCTAGTCATTGTTGACCACTCAGAGTGTTTTTACACTACAGTTTTTGCATTCACCCATTCACACACACTTAACACACTCATGGCAGTGGCTACACATGCAGGTTGCCAACTGCTCATCAGGAGCATTCACCATTCACACATACTCACTGATGGCAGCATGGATTGAAATTTGGGGTTCAGTGTCTGTCTCCAGCACACATCGACATGTACCTACAGGGTCTGGGATCAAACCAGGAACCTTCGGATCACTGGATGACGCTCTACCATCTGAGCCACAGCCGACCATGCTTCTCTTTGGAACTATTTATTTACAAACTTCTGTGTGCATTTTCTCATTTACTGTAAACTACCACTCAAAAGTGTTTTTCTCTGATAATTAAAAGTCACATATATTTAAAATGCAGTTGGTAACATTTGTAATTTTTTTCCATAACTGCTAAAATGATCATTATTTCCTGAGAGTTGCACATGGCTCAGTCTGTTATGAATGTAATGGTGGAGAAACAACTATCAGCAATTTTTAAAAAAACTGGCCATTCTGGAACATACACCAGGCATCTCTGACGCCATGAAATAACCCAAAATCTGAAGAGAAATACATGGAAAAACAAGATTTACTAGCAATCGTGCAGATTTCACTGCAGGGAGTACAGCTCATTCAAGTCTGTAGCCTGAGTCCTCTACTCTCATATTTTCTGCAGCTTTAACGCTCATACCACATTTACAGCAAAATTAGAATATACACATGTAACTACAGGGAGACTCACTTTACATTGCCAGGGGAAAAGGTGGTCTTTTTGTTTTTTATCTGATTCAACCCATTAGCAATCACAAATCCACTGGAAACAAGGTCGCATTCACACCAGCCGTGTTTGGTCCGGCTCAATCAAACCCTTGAGTGTTTACTCACTTGGTGCAGTTTATTTAGGTTGGTTTAAATGCAGTCCGAGACCTTTGGTGTAAACCAAAAAACCAGACTGTGGTCCACTTAAAAGAGGTGGTCTCTGACTGCTTCCAAGTGAACTGTATAGCGCAACATCGCTGGTGTGAACCCCATCTACACCAGTCACTGTAAGCATATTATCTACGCGTCCGTTGCTGTTTTGGTAGCTGAAGAGAAAATTTCTAAACTGTTGGAAAAAGTGCACATGAAAACGGAGGTGTTCAAAATCTTTGGCAAAAGAATGAAACAGAATGGATTTAAACAAAGTGTTGAGCCAGGTCACGTAAAAGTTAAGAAGCTGTGTCAACAATACATAAAAATATGTGAGGCGCTGCAGAAATGTGCCAGTTCTTCTAATATTAGAGACAATTTTACTTGGTTTGACGACCTGAAAAATATTTTAAACAAATACACAATCAGAATCAGAACTGATAACTATTAATAAACACTATTATGCCCAGAGAAAAATAGAGACAGAGTAAGCAGGGATTGTGTGTGTTGGGGGGTGGGGGTTTATTGTTATTGTTGTTATTTTATCCCTCTTTGGTAGCCAGGATAAGAGATTAGGACACAGATAAACACACGCCCACTAAAGCACCCAATGAAGCAGACCGAAATACAGAAATACTGGTTAAAATCAAAAGGGTTGGGGGGATGATAGGATAAAAGTATCTCCATCCCTCTGTCTGAATCAGTCTCATTAGTCATATTGAGTTTTTAGCGTTGCTAGGATGGCATGCTTATAGGGCAGTAGAGCTGGATGGCAGCTCACAGACAATGAAACGTCATCCAACACTCAGTTTCACTCCCAGGATGCCAATGGATGAGTGGCATGGGTGACATTGTAGAAAATCTCAAGGAATGTAACATCACATAAATGACTTACTCTTCTATATATGAATTATACTCAAGCCATAATGGGAAAATTAGAACTGTACTTGGACTGCTTTCAAGTCAATTTTGGACACAGTGTGGAACTGTGACTATAAAGTCCTTCATTTTAGTAGCTATAATCTTGATACAAGTTGTCAATGATAATTTACTGGAATGTAAGAGTTGTACAATAATTTGCAGTGACTGGGAAGATTAACCTTCTTTGCAGCGTCAAGAAGTGTGATAGCTTCTAGGTAGTGTGTTGACTGACTGGCCTGAAATTGTGTCTTGAAACTTATGAAAATTTCCACATGGTATGGCGCAGAAGCAACAAGCTGTAAAAAAGCACTGGATGTGGCTGTACCAGGAGTTGATAAACTCATCATAGCAACGTCCCAGAACGAGCTCTGCTGACATGACCTTGATCGAGCACAGGCAGAGCGACAGATGGCCATAAAAGGACAATCATGTAACTCTATGCTTATTAGCATAATCACATGCACCTACAGTACACTTTTCACAAGGCCATATGGCACTTGCAGAACACCAGTGGGCTTGTGGAAGAAATGTAATGTTGTTATTGTTGGCATAAGCCCTGACACTTTTAATATTAACATTAAGTTAAAAATGATGACAAGAACATGCTGAATGTAATTCAGTAATTTGAAATACATATAGTCAGTATGCAGTTTAACATATTCAGTGGTTTCCATTTATCTATAGCTATCTATTTTTTGCAATGCATATGAGTCATACGGTGTAGACCAAAGAAGCTAAAACATAAAGCTGGCAACAGCACCATAAATGGTAACATGGTGGAGGAGTGTTTGAGTAACTACTCATTACTCTAGCAGCCACAGATATCTTTTAAATTAACCCACAGGCGGTTTTAAATCCCCCATTCCATGTCATACATGGACCAGTTTTGTCACACTCTGATTTCCTAATTTAATCTTTAAAAATGATCAGCCAATAGCCAACTGCATCCACATATAAAAATGACAATGCCAACATGTTGATTATTGCAAGGTACACTAAGGTTTACAATCATAGTTCAGTAGCCTATTTAGCATATTAGCACATGCTAATTACCCCTGCAAGAAAATGTATTAAATTTATAAATTCATGATAGTCCATCATGTCTATGAAATAGTTGATCAGACATTTCACTCCAACCCCAAATGTCAACCTCATGGTGATAAAAGTTGTCAGTTATGGGATTTCTCCATCAAATTGAAATGTTACATGAGTTGCAATACACTCATTAGCAGATGGCGCTGACGCTGTATAGTGACTTCACTTTAAGGTCTTTTAACATTGTTGCATGAAAAACCGTGCCTGGGTTATTTGGGTAACAATAAAAGGACATGTTTTCATTCAAAATTTGCCTTAAATGTCATTTTGCAAAAAAAAAAAATAAAAAATAAAAATCGTGAAAACTGTGATTTGTTAGCACATAATCGGGAATCTTTTCGAATTGTGAGTTCAGTGAATGGTTACAACCCTACAATTCACAGTTCAGTGTGGCCATGAGTCAGTCATTTAGTCGAAAGACTGACCACACCACTACGGGTAACTCTGTCTTCTTATCCTTAGTTAAGTCACCCCATTTGTTCCCACTGTTATAGTCTCCACATTGGCTTTATTGCTGCTTTCATTTTTTTTCTACACTTCTTTTCTCATATGGTCTTCCTACATCCATCTGCCTCCCTTCTCACTCTTACTACCAAATTCCCTTCCTTTTTTTCCTTCTCCTCTACCTTTCTTCTTAAAACGTGCCCCTTTGCCACATCCTCCCTTTCTACCATTGATCCCTCCATAGATCCTGCCTGTCACTGCATCATTTGTTCCCTCGACATTGAATTTTCTGGTCACATCCAGGCAGTGGCTGTTCACACAAAGTCACTATATAGCTCATCACTCAGTTGTGAGTCAAGGAGAGGGCAAATACTGATGGTGAATGAGCAAAGACGAGGGGGGATGTAAGAAAGAAGAAGCAGCACAGAACAAGACAGACTGTAAAAATGAGGGAGGATAAAGGTTAAAAATTGAAGACAATGAAGTCAGGGTGACCTTTTTGGGGAGGGAACAGAGCAAGTAAAAAGAAGATTAAGAGCAGGAGCAGAGGGACAATGGGGTTAGCAAAATTAAATACATTTTAATGCAAAAGATGGGGCTAGAGCGAAAGAGACGATGGGAGAAACAGAGAGAGAGGTTTCTCTTCAGAGATTTCGGGCAGGTTGTGATGGAGTACAGACTGAATAACAGAAAGTGTGACCAGGTGAATTATTCATGACGATATAGTACTGTCCATGTACTGTATGTGTGTGACATGTGGGTAACACACACACACACACACACACACACATCTCTCAGGCATCCTTAGGCCTATGACAAAAAGAAAAGACATGCCACAGGTGGTGGCACCTGTGAACAGTCAGAATTAGAATTAGAAAAATAGAAATGGACAGTGCAGCTGTCCTGCCCTCACACTGAATGTGTAGTTTCCTCTAAGTGTGGAAAACACATACAATAACAAAGGACACATAACACATTTATATTCATAAAAGATTTTTTCTTCTCATATTGTTTGTTGCTTAAATCACTGGTAATATTCCCACCTCAGTACAATCAGAGCTCAATTGATTCAGTTCATTTAGTTGTTCATCAGTTTATATTCAAATGAATTCACCTCAATAAACATTTTCTTTGAGGATCAACACTGACTTTCAGTCACACCAGTCTTCGTCATGGAATTAGACATTTTAAATAGAAAGCAGGCAAATAATGCTGACAATTATTCATAGCACTACTTGACTGGACTGGGAAAACCACATTGAATGAAATATTAAATCTCACCTACATATCAGGCCCACATTGACTGGAGAATGTGTGAAGATTAAAACTTCCTGTTATAAAAACAAATTGAAAAAAATGGAGCAGCTTGGTGCTTTGGTCACCAGCTATCCAGCCAAAGTAGAGATTATGACTTTGGTAGGAAAAACCATGAAGGCAAAATATGGTCAGTTACAGAAAAATCCAGTTTACGATTATTGCTCTTATTGTTAAGTAGTTCCTCAAATGCAACACACCATAAAGCCCTATGACCACTAAAGGAGTGGTGTGTATCAATTTGTTGGACAGCTTGTCTTTTCATTTAACCTTGCTTTTGCAAGGTTAAGACAAGCTGTCCGATAAATCTTATACTATACTACTGTACTTAAAACTTACTGTAAAGAAATGGAAACTAACTAACTGTGTTTTAAGTTGCAAGCAAATGCAATTACCACACACTTAAGTTATCAAATCATCAGGAAAAAGATACATTTCGTAGCTGACGATGGCCACTAAAACAGTACTCTATATAATACTCACCGAGTTGATGCAGGCTAGCTCCTTGTTGAGCAGCCAGGGCAGGGACAGCTTCCCCTCTCCTCTGTAGCATGACTGTATCCTCTCTTTAATCTTCTCCTTTATCCCTCTCATTGTGAACAAGCATAATACTGACTCCTTGGGAGGTTTGGCTCTATTCTTTCGACCCTGGGCAAATATAGTAAACAGAACCTCCTCCTGCTCTTCAATACCAAGTGAACGTGACAAACGGGTCCCCGGTAGGGCCAAATAGGCATCCTGAATTAAGTGGTACTCTACTCCATCCTTGGTGCATCCGATGGGAAACTCAACATAGGAATAGAATTTAGGATCATCAACACAGAGGCGGACAATTTTAGAGGTGAAGAATTGTTCACTGCTCACAACTGGTGAGGTGAGCTGGGCATCGAGTTGTAAGGTGAGATAATACACAAACTGCTCGCTGTTGAAGCCGTAGATGTAGTAGATGTCAAATGCTGGGAATTTGGAAAGTGTGTCTGAAGGAATCTTGAGTTGGGAAGAGACAAACTCATCCTGGTAGACAAAGCTGAACATGTCAGCATTCTCCTCGTTGGACATTAACTTACGGCTGGACAGTGTTGGAAAGTATTCAGATTTCCCATCAATGGGAGTACCGACAAAAAGTTTCCCACCACCACCAAAAAGATCTGGGGATATCACAACACCTGACATGGTGCCTGCCTCAGCAACACTAGATAGATAATGCTCCTTACGGTGGTGGGGTTCGCCCAGCTTAAACAAATCATCCAGACGCAGGAACTGGCATATTCCCTGGGAGGTACTACCACAGGCAATTAAACGGTTGTGGGCAGCATCAAGTAGCAAAAGTTTATTGACATTAGAGGTCTGCACCAGCTCGTGGGGGCAGGACTGAACACCAGGCGGAGGATAACAGCGAGGGTTGTCCGTGACTGGACCGGTGACATGGCTACGTAGCTTGGTCAGATTGCTGGACAGCTTGTAGATCCAGTTGAGGGCACCCAGGTAGACCTCTCCTGTTTTGTTGTGGACCACCAAATGTGTCAGACCTCCTTGGGGTAGAGAGAAGGAGAGGGGGGAGGAGGAGGAAGGAGTGGAGGCCATGGATTGTGACAGAAGAAGCAAGAAGATGGGGAGGATGAGAAGAGACAGGTTGAGGCGGGAGGACATATTGGATGATATTGTTGCGAATTTTTCAGTGAGTAATCCTCTGTAGGGTCAGTCAGTTCCTTACAGGACCCCAGGGTATGATGGGATAAAAGTACTGATTAAGAGCAATCAATCTTTTTTTTCCTTATTTCAACGCTGTTGTTTCATAACCACATGTCCTGATCCTCAGCATCGTCCACCACCAGACCTGAGAAAGAGAAACAAAGCAAAAATATTAACAAACAAGTACATAGAACCCGCCTCCATATCAAAGTCCAAAAAACAAATAAAGGCACTATCGGCTTTTATTTTATTGACTTCTCGACTCTCGGCTGGCACCACTCTGCAGAATGCATTTTCTGAAAATAAGAAAGGACCAAACACTGCTCCTCTGCGTATTGTCGGTCTGGAGATATTAAAGGATCCAGCAGACAAAGTGTGAACATGGACACAAAAACACGTACGCACCTAAAATACACACAAACACAACATGCGAAACAAGCGAGTACATGAGTAACAAAATGTGCAGGTGTACAGAGCAGAAAAGGACACATACACATACATACAAAATTAGAAACAGTGTAGTGAGCCACTGATGCGCAACAGTGTGATAAAAGGTAAACATCCATAAATTACAAGCAAGACTGCAGGGAGAAACCTATAACATATTTACTACAGAGCAACCAGGCAGAGAAATACAGGCACCCTGCATCTAAAAAGGGAAGGGGCAAGAGGGAGTAATCTTATAAAATACAAAAAAGACCCAAAGAGAAAGAAGCAAAAGCTGTTAGGCTTTTTATCAGTTTAAAAGACAGGCAGACGAGACGATGGAAAAGATTTCTATAAGTGAAAATTAAACAAAGAAACAAAAGTAAGTAATTTTCCGATCTGCTATTCCAGGTTCCCCATTAGTGGGGCTAAGGCCTATCCTTGATTGCACTGGGGGACAGGTAAACTCTAAAGCCATATGAAATTTATACATAAATATGTATGTCTTTTACATAAATAAAAGTCATAGAGTTATTAAACTGTATGTCTTTTTGTCTAAAATTCTCTATTGTGTGTAGTAAAATGATTCAAGATTCAAGATTTTTTATTGTCATTATGTTTGCACATAACGCAATTTCTTTTTGATAGCCTCGGCCCAGATACAGTAAAAAGACAATAAAAAAGGTCACTCTGTGAAATAAAATCACAATCAAAATATTTACAAGTAAAGTGCAGCAATAGCAGCATCTTTGGAAAACCTGGTTCATGAGCAGCAGATGATATAAAGTGCACAATGAAGAAGAAGGTGCATCACAGAAATGTAGATGTAAACATAAACAACCCGGCCTCCTAGTGCTTTAGTCTGTTTGTCTGCGGTGGGGGAGTTGTGTGTGTGTCTGTGTGACTGCAGGGGGTCCGGTGATCAGTGTGTGTGTGAGTGTGTCTGAAGGGGGGAGGTGCGTGTGTGTGTGTCTGTATGAAGGAAGGGGGAGAGACTGCTTTAACAGGTCTAGGGAAGAAGCTGTGCTTAAGTCTGTTTGTCTTTGTTTTGATGTTTGTGTACTTCTTCTGGGATAGGAGAAGCACAAACAGTCCACTTCCCGGGCGGGTGGGATCCACTGCAATACAGCTGGCCTTCCTCTGAATCCGGCCAGTGTACAGCAAGTCCAGATCTGGGAGAGGACATCCCACAATTCCCTGAGCAGTTCTCACCACCCTGGATAAGTCTTTTCTGTCCTGAGCTGCTGCCATGCCACACAGTCGCACTGAGACACAGGATACTCTCCATTGTGGCCCTGTAAAAGTTCATCAGCAGCCAAGAGGAGAGTCCAGCCCGCTTCAGTTTCCTGAGAAAGAAGAGTCTTTGTTGGGCCTTCTTCACCAGGTGTCTGGTGTTCAGTGACCAGTTGAGGTCAGAGGAAAGGTGGACGCCCAGGAATTTGATGTTATCCACTCACTCCACCACCTCCCCATGTATGAGGAGAGGAACATGCTGCGTCTTCCTGGACATCCTATAATCCACAATGATCTCTTTGGTCTTGCTGATTCAGAACCAGGTTGTTGTCTGAACACCAACCTGTCAGGTGCTGGATCTCCTCTCAGTAGTGGGTGTCATTATTATGCGAGATGAGACCCTCCATGGTGGTGTTGTCCGTGAACTTGACGACCGTGTTGGTGGAGTGGATGGCAGTGCAGTCATGTGTGAAGAGGGTGAAGAGTGCTGGACTGAGCACACAACGCAGTGGCGTGCCTGTGTTCAGGATCAAGGTAGATGATGTGCAGTCCACAATCTTCACCACCTGAGACCTATTGGTGAGGTAGTCCCTGATCCAGAGACACAGCGACGTCGGCATCCCCAGGTTGTGAAGCATCAGTGCCAGCTTGTCTGGAACAACAATGTTAAAAACTGAACTGAATAGCATCGAATAGCATCCTAACATAAGTGTTACGATGCTCCAGGTGGCTCAGCGCTGAGTAGAGTGCTAAGGAGACTGCATCCTCTGTAGATCAGTTCTTCCTGTAGGTGAACTGCAGATTGTCCAGATCCACAGGGATGAGGTCCTTGATGTGTCTGAGAACGATCCTCTCAAAACACTTCATGATCCCCAGAGTCAGGGCGGCCGGGCGGTAATAGGTGACAGTTGATTTCTTTAGTACAGGCACGATCGAGGATTTGAGGCAGTTAGGAACTGTAGCAAGCTGCAGTGACTAGTTGAAAATGTCCAGGAATACTCCAGCCAACTGGTCAGCACACAGTTTCAGGGTCCGGCCTGACACCTTGTCAGGTCCCGCAGCTTTGTTAGTGTTGATCCTCCTGAGGGTGGAACTCACTTGATGAAGCTGCAGGATGAGAGGCTGGTGCTGCTCCTCCAGCCGAGGGAGATGGCAGCCTCTCCGCCACCGGGTGTCTCAAAGCGGGCAAAGAAGGCGTTCAAGGTGTCAGGGAGAGTGGTGTCATGGCTGACCTACTGGTCACTGCGCTTGTAGTCTGTGATGGTCCTGATGCCTCTCCACATGCTCCGTGTGTTGTTGTTCTGGAAGTGCTCCTCGATATGCTGCCTGCACCGAAGTTTTGCCAGCTGGATGCCCTTCTTCACTTCTCTCTGCTGTAAGCCAGTTTGTCCCCAGACCTGAAGGGGACAGTTGCCACACCGTGCTATCCAACAAGTTTCCCTCGGCTAATTAAAACCCTGATGGATTTTGTGGTCAGAACAGTATCAGTGCAGAACTGCACATAATCTAGGACGGATGACGTGTACATCCCCAGGTCTGAGTCCTCCTTGAATATACTTCAGTCTGTGTTTTTGAAGCAGTCCTGAATTATAGTCACCGCCTCCTCAGAAGCCAATCTCCTCAGTTTTGGAGATTGGCTTAGTCCTACAGATCAGTGCAGTGCTATAAGCAGGGATCAGCTCCACAAAAATGTGGTCAGATATGCCTATATTTGGAGCTGCTACAGCCTTGTGTGCTCCAGGGATGTTGCTGTAGACCTGATCTAGGATATTGTTCTCCCTGGTGGGAAAGATGATGTAGCAATGGAATTTGGGAAGCTATGCTCTTAGTTCCAAGTGGTCGAAGTCACCAGCCACAATCACGGCCGCCTCTGGATATGCGTTCATCTGCCTGCTGATCAGGCAATGTCTATAGCTGTGCACCAGGAGTTTTTTAAATAAATCACTAAACCTCCGCCTCTAAGTTTGGCAGAGGCTGCAGTCCTGTCGGCCCGGAACACGAAGTGCCCCGCTAGCTCTACCGCAGCATCCAGAATGTCATTGACCAACCAGTTCTCCGTGACAAAAGCGTCACAACTATCCCTCCTGCATGAGACGAACCTCAGCCGAATCTCGTCCATCTTGTTGACGAGTGACCTGGCGTTGTTGAGGAAGAGACTGGGAAGAGCCAGTCTGTGTGGGTTAGCTTGAGGAATAGCAAGCACGCCGCTCCGCTTGCCTCGCTTTTGTTTATGTCGTCTCCTCCATCACCAAGGCCACAGAGGGGGGGATGGTGAGAGCCCCAATCGTCCGCTGGATCTCTGGTGGTATAAAATCCATCTTTGGGGATGCATGATATCCGAAGAGTTTCCCGATTTGCACTAATACAGAAACACTGTACTGAATAAATGCTTGATAGAACTGGATGAAGAAAAGAAACATATACAAAAGAGAAAAAGCCGAGAGCTCCGAGCTGCTGCGTTCAAACGTGCCGCTATCTTGTCACATTACCTTGTGATAAATGAATTAAAAATAAAGCAGTGAACTTTGTTTGTGGACAGAATTGTAATGGCGGTCCACTTCATACTGGCACAAAAATAAATATTCTCTACAAATTAACACAGTTTCTAAAGCTTTAAAGCAGTATCAAGCCTGTCTGACATTCTTTGTGCAATATGAAGTAAATGCATTTGTCCTTCTTCAATTCTGGGTGCACGAGTAGTCCCACTGATGCTACACTCATTTAACATATTAAAACTAATTAAATTTTGGATGAAAAGTAATAATTTACATCTAAATTTACATCTTATAAACAAAAAGTTCCATGCAACTTAAGAAAAAAAAACTGCATGTGATCATAAACGGCAGCAATATGGTGCTGGTGATAAAATGGTAATATGGAATTTGGTCAGGCAAATGTGGTGTAGACTTAGTACTTTGTCCGTCACAGCAGTCTGTTTTAATAAGTAACAATATTGAGTGAAACATTGTGTTGAATGTAAACTGATCTTTGGTGCTCAAGAGTGTATATGCACCCTTTGGTGAGTGCCAAATTCATCAAAAATTGGATTTATTGTTTGATATATTAAAAAAAACACTGTCCATTAACCTTGACTTTGTCTGAGCATCGCTGATGTTGTGTTTCCTATCTTCCATGCAGAAACACCCCAAAAAAATCTGCTGTCATTAACCCCACTCCTGGGCTTTCATCTCCAAAATATATTTATCTTGTAGTAATTTGTGTTTTAGTTAAAGGCCTAAAGTACAAATACATACCAGATTTAAAACAAAGAGATAACAAGTTTGAAGGTACTTCGGACCTCTGCGTATGCATTCATCTGTTCCAGAAAGCTCCTCTAATCAGTGAAAATTCAAATGTTTGTGACACACACATGGACATGTCTGTTTTAGGGCCATCCTGACACACACAGGCCTACTTACAACAACTTTATTTCTGGTGTTTTTTGTGCTGAATTTATTGCTGTTGGCACATTGATTGCACACACAGCCAAAACAGGCCAAACATTTAGGCAAATTTATACACACCACTCCTTCAGCATGGAGCTCACATCCCTTCCTGCTGGCCTTATCCCGTGAGGATCTGTGTTTGTTTATCCTGCATCTGTTCCATGTTATTTGCGACTGAAACAGTCACACAGACAAATGTCCAAGCACATCAGCTTGTACATAAACTGTATGTACACAAAGCATATATAATGACTGTACAAGCCACTGGAAAAGCATAAAAATTTACACTTAGAACCTTTCATATTTTAGAGATGAATGCAGTGGAAATATGGGGCAGTTAGCTTGAGTTGAACCAGTTGGTACTTTCACTTGCTTTTATGACCCCCTTGATAAAAGGAAGTGGATTCTGACAAAAAAATTAGTAGGCAATAGCTGTATGACAATGACACTGTACCTAGCAGCTGCAATAATTTGGCCTTTGTAATGCTACTTGGGTTTTAAAAGTAAACCTAAAGCTTCAGGCCATTTTATGCCTGGTCCTGACAATTGTTCAAACTTGCTACTTACATTTCAAAGTGTGTGCAGAGAAAAGAGAAAAAATTATCCAGGACTTCAAACATGGAGAATTCATGCAGTCTTAGAAAGAGATAGAGTTAAGATACTTGAGCACTGGCTTTTCTCTTTGAGCAGTGTGCATCCAACCCAAAGCTGACTGAAAGCTGTATCACTGATCATGTAAAGGCAGCCCCTAAACAACTTTACACGTGATCAGTAATATGAACTTTGTTGCCTCAAAATTGGGAAAAGCGCAGAGTAAAACAAAAGGGGTTATATAAATTCATTGTATTTTCTTTTTTTTTTTTACTTGATGACATAGTTTGTACTTACTGATTTTCCAGGAAAATGCTACCCTTTCTGCCCACCATGGATTTCTTTCATATTCTTTCATGGACAGGGCTGCCATGATTGGTTATGCCTTTAATGGTCACCAACTCACAAAGTCACAGTTCAAAGAGATTGGGAGAGAGGTGTGAAATATAAGGGGCACATAATGTCCAAGGTAGTGTTGCTGTGACGTACAGCAAGTTCACTGCAATTATTATTGAGAGTGTTACATATGCAAGTCAACATATATTGCTAGTTCCCTGGAGTAAATGGTGGGTGCTTTTTTGTGTTCTAGCAGGTACAGCGCAGGTTTAGACGGGGGCAGAAGGTGGACACAGTTTAGGGTGACATTTCTATTAGGAATCCATTTTCTGAAACGTGTAATATTGACTAATAGAGGTAATAGACTGTATTATTTTCATACCCTTTTCCCCAGTATATTTAAGAGACAGAGATAAGGAAAAAAAAGGACGAGGAAAGCAACTAGATTAAATAGAAAAGATGTAGTGTAAATGTTTTTTGAGTGGCTTTTTAATTATATGTATATCTGCCATGAAGGTGAAACAGGCTACTCTACATTAGTGAACTTGGTGCCAAAATGGTCAAAATACATTCCATGAAACAGGTGACATTTGCTTAAGTGGGGATTTTTTCTACTTATCTACTGTTTGTCCAATAAATCAAATCAAAATCAAAGAAATTTAACAAATGGCTCTCATGTAGTGTTACGTGAGGTCCCTCAGGCAAGACTTCTTGCTAAAATCTTTTGATTTTTAACTAGTGTGCACTCTTGAGCACCAAGGATCTGTTTATCAAATCAAATCAAATTTTATTTGAATAACCCAAAATCACAATTTACATTTTATCTCACTGGGCTTTGACAAACTACAGATTTGAAACCCTCTGATTCATACTTTCAATAAAATGTTTCACTCAATATTGTTACATATTAAAACAGACCGCTGTGACAGACAAAGCACTAACTCTACACCAGATTTCCCTGACTCAACTGGCAAAAGCTGATGTCTTCTATCTTCTATGCAAAAATAACTGGATGATACTGATGACAACTTGCAATGCCAAATAAAACTAAGTTGTGCATGAACTGAATTTAAGAAATTTTTGAGCCTGAGTAAATAAAAAAAAAGATTATGTGTTGGATTGTGTGCGAACATGTGACCTCCTGCTGTATGTGGTGGGGACACAGTGGTTTCATTTATACTCACATTCCATATAGTAAATGGACACACTGCTGCAAAAATACCAAAACACATGCAATTGTAGGCAAACCAGTAGACACACACACCCACAGTCTGTTTTCAGTCTGGGTTAGCAAGAAGAAGCACACAATAACCCTTCATTAAGAAAAAAAAAAAATCAAACACACATATACTGTATACAAGAAAACAGATGCTTACATAGTGTAGGAACAAATATACATGCAAATATTTGTGAACTCACACAACTTTATATAGAGTTCATCCATAAACACAGAAACATATTCAGACATATTGTTCAAACTAATGCATCAGAGGCTCACTTGCGTGCACTTTGCTTTCTGAGCTGACAAGTGGAGCTCAGTCATCACTCACTAAGACAGTGCAGTAAAAAGTCATACTGAACAGAGCTGAGTGCTCAAGCCTTAATCATTCTTAATCTGACTGAGTTTCCTCCACTGTATGCTCTATCTCTCTGTATCAAAGCTCTCCAGAGTGGGTCGATTTAAGAATTATTCAGATTAATTCAATGACACTCTCAATGTCAGAAAGTCAGCTCTCTTCTTGTTAAACTAAAATGTGGAATAGGGAGCTGTTGTATTTACAGAAAATTAAATATTGGGTCATTCATGAGGAAAGGGAGAACCTAAGAATGGGTTCCTAGGGAGTTAGAAAGTTATTTAATGGTGAGGTTTCATTTAATTTGGTGTATTTGGCTTATTTCAATCTGTATCATTTGTGGGTAGATTTGTACTCTCACTGGACCAGTCACATTGCCATTAAGGGAAATACTGGCTATTAATTTCATATATGTAGTTGGAGAGATTATACAATAATTTCAGCAATACAGAGAGATTTTTCTTGATTAAGGGAAAAAGTGAGTCATGTCTAGCACTTAAAACACAGATTATACAGCTGTTTCATAATGATTTTCTAAAGGCAAGAGCAACTTGACGGATCCAACAAGACGACAGTTTGCACTGATCAGCTACAAAATTAAAACTACTGTTTTTTGAAGTGACTAGCAATGAACATCATGTTTAAATGTAATGTTCTACTGGGAAACTCTGGGTCCTGACGTGCATGTGGATGCTAATTTTCCACGTGAACCATCCACCTAAACATTACTGCATACCAAGTACAGCCCCTGATGGAAATATGACTTCCACTGGCAGGAAGAACAAAATAAAAAGCCCCTATTTTGATCAGGCCTTCAAACTCCCCAGATCCCAGTCCAATCAAGTATTTATGATGTGACTGAACCCTGGATTCCTGATACCGCCGAATTCATACAACCTACCAATAGTGTTCAGATGATATGTACCATAGGGCCCCCTCAGAGGTCCCCTGTCAATCTCCTGACAGGTCAGAGCTGTTATAGCATGAGAGGGACCAATACAATATCTGGCAGATGGATTTAATGTGATATGTGTATACTTATGACTATACTGTATATTAATTCTCTAGAATTGCATTTGTCCTGAATATAGTATTCAAGCTTGGCCAGAACCCTGCTGCAATTTCAACAGTTTTTTGAAATGTAAATGTAATTGACATTTTTGTCAGACTTGTTGAAAAGTCAATAGATTTGTTTGGATTCTTTATTTGCAAAAAATGCCAATAGAAACATTGGTCCATTGAGTGTTCCAACCCCTATTTGTTACTATAAATATTTATGTTCTTCAACTGTGTGTTTGTGTATTTTTCTTCACTGAATAAAAGGTGAAGGGTACAAAGTCAGCACAACCACTCACATAAGTAGAAACAAACAAAACAACACCATAAATGTTGTTTTCACAGCTTCAACAAATGGGTCAGGGCAGGATCTAGGGGGAAGGCATGGACCTAGTTATAGTGTCCAGCTGTAACTCGTCTCTGGCATGTATATCCTTGTAGATAAGCAGATCTCCAATTTGTATACAGAAGAAAGCACCTGATTGCTTGCTGCCAAAATTCAAAATAGCAATGATGGCTCTGACAGGGACAGCACTTTAAAAAGAAACTAAACACCAAACTCGAGGAGATGAAAGTGAGAAACTTTCTTCAACTATTTCCCCACCCTTCCTCAAAAAAATACAAAGAAATACATAATTTTCTGCACTCCTGTATTTATAAAGCACTTTTCTAGTCATTATTGACCACTCAAAGTGCTTTTATACTACAAGTTTTGCATTCACCCATTCACACACTGATGGCAGTGACTAACTCGCAGTGTGCCACCTGCTCATTAGGAGCATTAACCGTTCACACACTCATACAATGATGACACAGCATCAGGAGCAATTTGGGGTTCAGTGTCTTGCTCAAGGACACTTCGACATGTTAATTGCAAGGTCTGGGATTGAACGAGGAACCTTCCGATCACTGGACGACCGCTCTACCATCTGACCCTCAGGTGTCCCTTTGCATAATATTCATGATGCAAAGCTAAATTTCATTTGTTGACATAGCAAATTCAACAGCTACACCAGTCAATAGAGTATCTGCCATCCTGATAAACAAAATATCAACATGGCTCAACATCTGCGTTGAATTATTTACATGAAATCATCACTGATCCAATAATATTTTGTAAGTTTTTGTAATATTCAAAAATGTTATAATATACAATACACTCAAAGTTTTAGAACATCCCAATTTTTTTCCAGTTATTTATTGAAATTTATGCAATTTAATGTCTCATTGTACTCTGAAATTAAAGCATAATCCAAATAAACAAGTGACTCAAAAAGAATTTGAATTAAAAAGAATTAATTTCTAAGACTTCAGTGGCACTTGCTGTGGAGCTTGTATTGTTTCTCACTCTTTATATTTCATGTTTCTGTTGATTCTATAAAGAGTGGCAGGTTATAGTATTTATATAGCCATGGTAGGTGAAGGCTACCTGCCTTGGTGTCCGTATGCCTTTTTTTTCATTTGTTGTATTTTCAAAATCAAAAATGAACCAACGTTTCTTGGAATACATTTTAACCTACTTAATTATACCTACTGTACCTTAATGTAATTCAATTATAGTATAGTTTAATTACTACAGTACACATTTAAGAACAAACTTATAGTATCAATTGGTTGTAAACATTTGAGCAAAAACAAAAAAAAATAGTCAATTAGGCACAAACACTAAGCATTTAACTTGCATTTCTGTTGTTAAGTGGCTGGCTTGCTTTGACGTTAAATGTAACAGTGAGTGTCATCCTAATGCAATGGTTGATTGAACTTGCTAGTCCACTCTCCTGGCAGTGTTTCAGTCATTTAAATAAGTGATATGAGTTCAAACTCCTGGTGCAGATAATAACAATGAAAACCTTTTGGCCACAGCAGCCAGGAGCCAAATATTGATGAATTTTGGTAATTGACTACCCCACTGGAAACTGGTGGTTGACGAGCCATCCTTTGAAGGTTCATTTTGGTTCTACACACAAGTTGTTTGGTGCAATGATCTAACCTCTGTGCAGATTTTGCATGTTGCCTGAAGAAAAAGTTGTCATACAGTGGAAATGTCCTTTCCTACCGGGTACATAGGGATGGTAACGAATACTCGAGTATTCATTTGTGTACCTTCACAGTGTTGTATCTGGCTACAACAGTTTAACTATATATATTTTGAAAGTACTCGAGTACTACGAATATTACAAATACTCGAATATTGAAATTACTGAAAATGCAATAGATAATATTGTTTTTATTATTATTAAACGTTTCCCACTAGGAAGAAACACCAATATAACTACATATGTAGGCAGGGAGGGAGAAGTCTGATCCTGACTGTTAAGGTGTGTTAATTACTTGTTGATAATCCAGGGTGTTGAAACGTTCCAACGGCACCTCTTGATCACATAAGATGCTCTCCCACAATCTACACAGGGAGGTTATTTACAGCTAGATTAATGTATTTATGTACTTGCACTGTTGTTTTTTTTATTTATGCCTTGAATCCTCCTCTCATCATAGCCTTCATATGTTAACTGCTGGATTTCTTTGGTGCTGGTAGTGATACTTTGACAGTACTCTGTTATTCATCCTCTCTAATGATGCAGTTATGTGTAATTCTATATGTGTGCACATCACAAATGCAAAAACGCACAGGAGATAATGTAACTACTCTTTCTGGTGTCTATGTTTTAGATTAAGAGGACTATCACATTTGATAAAACACTTAAATCAGGTGCTCACACATGTACACATAACCACAGACACACACTTAACCCCTTGACGCCTGAATTTATTTACAATTATATAAAAAAAAATAATGATTTGTGTTTTTGCTTTCAAGCTGATGCTATCTCGGCTGCAGTCAGAATGCAAGCGGTATGCTGCAAATTCGCCACCACAGTTATCCATTTTCATACTAGAACAACTTGACTGTCAATGAGGAGCTCTTGGATGTAACTGTATTGCATAACACAACGACAGGAAGGGACATTTTTGAAGCAGTACAGAGGTCTGTGAGTAAAAACAATTTACCTTGGGAAAAGTTACTGGGGCAGACTACCGATGGTGCACCTGCAATGTGTGGAGAAAAAACAGGCTTGGTTGGACTGATAAAGGAGAAACTTAACAAAAGTAACTGCCTCACACCTCTGATAACCTATCATTGTTTTATCCAAGAGGCTCTATGTGAAAGGTTCTGGAGCTGGACAATATAATGGCAACAGTCGTGAGAACCATTAACTTCATTCGGGCGCGTGGCATGAATCACCACCAGTTCCAGCTGTTTTTGAGGGAGGTGCACGCGGAGTAAGATGTGCTGTACCGTACAGGAATAAGATGCCTGAGTAAGAGCACGGTCCTCAAACGATTTATTGAGCTTAGAGAAGAAATTGCTCTTTTTATGCAAATTAAAGGAAAACAAAAATATCCAATCCAAACTGGGTGTGTGAATATGCAATGTTGTGTGACATAATGGTGCATCTCACCCAGCTGAACCAGAGGGTGCAGGGACGCAGACAAGTCACCACACAGATCTACGACCTGATCACTGCTTTCCAGCATAAACTGTACCTGTGGAAATCCTAAATGGAGCAAAAATATCTTGTCCACTTCCATGTCTGTCAGAGCATCTCAGCCTCATTTCCTGGTGCCTTTTCATGCGCCCGTCTGGCCAACAAACTGAACCGAGTATGATCGGCGCTTCTCCGATTTCAGAACACAACACTCAGGCTTTGGTATGTTCTCCAATCCTTTCACTGCGGACGAGTACAGTGCACCATGACACAAAACATATATAGATGAGTTTTTTGAAATAGGTCAAATACAATTTGAAATTTATATCAAAGGTCTATAGTTTATAAGACATAACAATAAGGTTTATGGAAAATGTGGCTTTCACTTTGACTGTATGTGTCATGGTTCTGCCCTCTGCTTTTAGTTTGGTAGTTGTGTTTTGGTTTTGTTACGTCATTTCAAGACTTAAGGCAGTTCAGGTGTGCAGAGCTGACTACCTGCAGCTGTTGATTCCTCATCAGTGGCTGTATATAAGACACAGATCCTGATCTGCTCGTCGCCAGAACGTCTTGTCCCCAGCAAGGTAAACCTAGACAGCTACCTACATCCTGATACCTTTTGATCTCTCTGTTCCCATGTTTTTCTCGTCCGAGTCTCCTAGTTCTGCTCTCGTGACTTTTTTGTTGCTACTTTGATCCTGTGGTTCCTAGTGTTCCTAGACATTTTCTGTTCAATACTTTGCTCAGCCTTCCTAGCGATCTTTTGTTGGTACTTTGTCTTCTCGTCTTCCTGGAGTTTCCTGCGCCTTTT
>KV751327.1:2614684-2644028 GCA_001698575.1 Mola mola | reverse complement strand
TTCTCACTGTAGCCATCAGAATAATCCCACAGCAGCTGTGGCACATCCGATGTGTGTAGAATGTACTCATCATACACAATGACATGAATATACAAACAATAGCACATTGACACACTGCATCAGCATTACAATGCTTCGTGCTAATGGAATTTGACGTCAGAAGCGACTGATTTCACTTCCAGTGCTTCTATTTTCTTTTAATGTTCATGATACTCATCAAGCTAAACTGAATTTAACTACTTAACGCTGGTAAAAATAGTTTTTGATTTTTGATTTAAATGTATTATTTCATTACAAATAATTTTCAATTAATCACTTGTTCTTTTACATACATGTTTGTTTACAACGATTAATCCAGTCCAAAAGTAGAAGCAGGAATAAGTGTAGTTATCTTCAATCTGTTCATCACTGAAACTATTAATCATTTGTATCAGCTTCATTAAAGATACTTTATATTAAATTTTATTCAAATGTGAAATATCTTCACTTGAATGTATAACACTCAGACAAAGAAATGCATTCAAGTTATCATGCCTTTTGAATCATTATCAGTGCTGGCCTGAAAAGTTTCACACATGCCAGGATACAGAAGAAAGTCAAAAACTGGCCCCTGTGATGACACCTCTGCTAGTGAAAAAGTATTTTTATGCTTTTAGCAGCAGCTATGTGAAAGTCAAATGAGAAGATTTTTTAGAAATGACACTGTCATGTGATGAAAGTTTAACAAAATGTAATGTCAATCGTCACCAAAAACAACATTTAAAATCTTATCTAAGTTTCTTGAATGAGGATTTGCTTTTAACTGTTTATGAAAGATACCTACTTGGCAAATTTCATCATGTGAACAGACAACCCGTTATGTTGGTCTGTCTAAATATTAAGATTACACTTAAGTCGCAGACATAACTTATTAGTTTAATAGTTGTGATTGGCTTAATATTAACAATACCAAGAAATACTTCACTGAACCTCTAAGCTAAACACAGGTGCAGGTATGCACAGGTGTGTAGCACAGAGCTGAATTTCTCCAGGATTACACAGGTGAGCCAGTGAACTACACTAGCACACAGTGGGAAAATGAAATGTTGTGTTCAACAACCACATAAACTGTTCAGTTTCCTCGGTTTCACAAGAGTAGGCTCAAGCTCCTGCAAACATGTAAAGGGTAAGTGGAAAAACATTGAATGGATGGATGGATGGACACAAACATCCAGACACAGTCAATGGTAGTCAGGATGCAGTTGGTGGGATGTACTACTGAGATCAACTCAAGCTTTTTTCAACCATTGCTGCATGTTGATGACAGGGAAAAGACTAATATACTGGCTGGTTTCTGTTTTGTTCTAGCAATGCTACTACCACTACAGATGACAGCTGTCCAACTGTCATCTGTCATTGAAGAGACATATATCCTATCTTTCTCTTTCTACTATGACTGGGCAAAATTATGTGGAAAGTAAAACCAGTGTATACATAAAACTTAACATGTAACTGTTGCTTTAACATCTACAATATTTCAAAATGCACATTGTCCAGGATATTCTAAAAAAAAAAAAAAATTAGCAAAAGGAAGAGCTGTGGTCAGGACCATGTACTGTAAGTCAAGGCAAAAAAAGTCTAAGTCTGAACAATTTTGACATTAAGCCAAGAGTAAATCTTGTTCGTTGTGAGAAACAGTTCTTGGATTTAGGAATTACAAATTAACAAAATTAACATTGACAGCATAAATATGTAGATGATTGTTTTTAAAGCAATATTAAAAATGAGTTGGCGATTGAAAGGGTAGATTTTCTATTTATGAATAGCTATGAATAAATCTAAATAGCTAAGATTAATTGTTAAACAGTAAAATGGGGCGGCTGTGGCTCAGATGGTAGAGCGGTCGTCCAGTGATCGGAAGGTTCCTGGTTCCATCCTAGACCCTGCAGTTAACGTGTCCTTGAGCAAGACACTGAACCCCAAATTGCTCCTGATGCTTTATGACTGTGTGAATGGTTATTGCTCCTGAGGAGCAGGAGTGAGGCACCAGTGTGTGAATGGGTGAATGTAAAAGCACTTTGAGCGGTCAACAATGACTAGAAAAGCCCTATATAAATACAGGAAAATTACCATTTAAATTGAGCCACACATGAAAAGGAAAATGCAAACCATTACATCTGGTAGTGGTGACATTATTTTTAATATGCAGCTGATTTACAGCTGCTATTTCAGAGCAGCCAGTGACACTGCCCAAACAGGGAAGGTAAAAATAAATACATAAAAACCAGAATAGGACAAAACATGAGACAAAGACTGTCCAAATTATTAAGACTTATGAATTATATGTTTATTATTTCTCAGACAAAAAGGACAAAATACTGGTTTGTTTTTTTTAATCTTTTCTTTAAAAAAAAAATAGAATCCCTTTTTATTTTTGAGGTAGGGAGGTTATGACTTCACAAACTGCAAAACAATGCACATTTCCTTTTCTTTGTAAATGAGAGAAAAAAAGAAAAATTGCTATCTATCCTTTTAGTTGATATGATTCATGGCCTTGGTTCTCGCTCACCAAGATGAGCCAGATTTTTAGTGGTGTTTCAATCCATGCATCAGCCCCTGTCAGACATCCCACAAGAGCCCCATCTTCAATGATGGTTTTTAACTGGATGTCACCTGAAAGCTAACACTGTATATATTTTCCTTTTGCTGAAGGAGGGATTACATATGCTCAAAAGTTTTGTGTCTGTGCAGCGTGGAAGTGGTTTGTAAAATTTGCAAGTTATGGGCCACCTTTTTCCTTAGAGAGCTGAGGAGTCTTTTATCTAATACTCAGCCTTAATCCCTGCCAAATACACTTGAAAACATTTTACATAACTACTAATTTTTTGCTGTTTCTCTATGCTGTAGAGAAAGACAGAGAAATAGAGAAAGCCATTGAAACTGAACATAATAGACAACCAAATTAAGCAGAGGTTATTGAGTAAATTCATCTAGATAAAAGCTTCTCTTGTGGTTGTGTCACTGCTGCTTTCACCAAACTCTTTCTCTCCAGTTTGGGTCCATTTGCAACCCCCCGTGTCCGTTCAAAGTTAAATTGCACATCAACATTGCCTTAAAATGGTTTCCCATGCATCCGCACTCTACAAAGGTATCAATACAAGGGGCAATTTCAGTGGCTTGAGCACCACCGCATTCAAAACAGCAAATTTCCTGGTGCCTTAAATGGATTTGTGTGTTTTTAGCCTTGGGGTTTACTGTACTTAGCTGTGGAAGGTGAGGAAGTATTTATCGTCAACATTACACTGCATATGACTCTTATGAGCCATATCTTTCTTTTCAACAAAACGCAGGGGAATTTAAAGCTGGCAGACACCCATAAGAAACAAAACGAGGGATGCAGAGCAGGTATGGCAGAACCTCAGTGTAGGCAACATATACTGCAAGCAAGAAGTTCATTTGTCACAACAAATGCAGTATTTCTCCTACCTCCTAAAAATTTGATCAAAATGAATGTCCACTAGAGATGTTGGAGCAGTTATCTCTCTGCCAAGCATTGGTTTGAGTCTACAGAAGTGACAAAAAGAGGTAGAGGAAGTCCAAGTTATCCAAATGTCATGCTCTTTATTTCCGTATCTATGATACTGTCTAAGAATGTAAAACCACATACTGCACTGTCCTTGAGCAAAACCTGGAGGGTACACTTCTCATGATGAGAGCCAAGAGAAACACATGAGGATGAGTAGATTATCTCTAATTGTATTTCAAAAAGACACACACACAAAAAAAAAATAACCATTGCCTCCACATGCAGCTTTGTGTTGGACTATAACAAAAAAATAGATACACTGTGCATGTGTGAGTGTGAAGATCAGGCTAGTGTCATTGTGCTCACAGAATTAGCATTTCTGTTCTGAGCATCATTCCAGTCATTTCAAAGCACTTCGTTCCCAGCAGGGACGAGTGGGACCTGACAGGATCAACATTTTAAACAAAAGTACGATGTTACAGTATGTTTATATTTGTTGACCAGCTGGTAAATTGTTTCTTTTGGCAGTGCCATAAAGCAGTATGAAAAAATAAGAAAAAATAAAAAAATATAGAATTTAAAAAAACTGTCGTGTTTGCAGTCGTTTTTGTGTGAAACTGAAAAATATATATTTTGACTGGTGTCTTGGTAAGCTTTGTTTGCTTCAACCGTGTGGGAAATGAGTGTTTATTTGTTTCAAAATCAAATCAAATCAAATTTTATTTATATAGCCTGAAATCAAAATTTACATATGATCTCACTGGGCTTTGACAAACTGTACAGATGTAACACCCTCTGTCCTTAAAGCCTTGAACTGGATGAGGAAAAACTTAAAAAACCCTGAACAGGGAAAATAAGAAACCTCAGGAAGAACCACAGAGGAGGGATCCTTCTTCCTAGGACGGAAGGACATACAATAGATGTCATTTGTACAGAACATAACAACATGACAATAACAGATTACTAAGAATGTTTGACTCTATAAATCCAGATATAGTATGGGTATAGTATGATGGTCCATAACTTATTGTAATCCATGAGCTAGGCTGGGCAATCCAGCCTAGGACCCAAGTCACAGGATCTCCTGTGCTAATTTGAGCAGTAGGCATCAGGCAGGACCACAGCAGCAGCTCCCACCGCGACCTAGAAAGACCTGCAGGATGATAAAGCACAAAGACTCTGGGGAAGAAGTAAAGTTAGTGTAAGGATAAGGACATTTAGAGGAGCAGAGATGGAGTCAGAGTCAGAGGGGGCAGAGAAGAGAGCTCAGTTCATCATGGAGTGTTGCCCCAGCAACCTAAGCCTATAGCAGCATAACTAAGGGCTAGATAGGCCAGCCATAACTATAAGCTTTATCAAAAAGGAAAGTTTTAAGCCTACTCTTAAAATCAGAGAGTGTGTCTGCCTACCGAGACTGGAAGATTGTTCCACAGGAGAGGAGCTTGATAGCTGAAGGCTCTGCCTCCCATTCTACTTTTGGAGATTCTTGGGATCACCAATAACCCTGCATCCTGGGAGCGTAAGGTTCTGGATGGGTGATACGGTACTAGGAGCTCTTTAAAATAAGTTGGTGCCTGACCATGAATAGCTTTGTAGGTGAGGACAAGGATTTTAAATTCTACTATGGATTTAACTGGGAGCCAGTGCAGAGAAGTCAGCACGGGGGAAATATGGGGTCTGATCTTAGTTCTAGTCAGTACACGTGCTGCTGCATTCTGGATTAACTGAAGAGTTTTTAAAATCTTATTAAGGCAACCTGAAAATAAAAAAATTACAGTAATCCAGCCTGGAAGTAACAAATGCATCAAGTAGTTTTTCTGCATCTTGTTGAGACAGGATGTGCCGGATTTTAGCAACGTTAAGGAGGTGAAAGAAGGCCATCCTTGAAATCTGTTTTACATGTAAGTTAAAAGACAGCTCCTGGTCAAATATAACACCCATGTTTTTGACAGTGGTGCTAGAGGCCAAGGCAATGCCATCCAGACTATGTTGTTGGATAATGGGTCTCTAATTTGGTTAGGGCCCAGCACAATTACTTCAGTTTTGTCAGAGTTTAACAATGAAAAGTTATGAAACATCCAGTTTTTAATGTTATTTAAAATGTGCAATTTTAATGTTAGCTAACTGATGGGTTTCATCTGGCTTCATTGATAAGTATAATTGTGTGTCATCTGCATAGCAATTTGCTTCCTAATAATATTACCTAAAGGATGCATGCATAGAGTGAATAGAAAGGGTCCAAGCACAGAACCTTGTCGGACTCCGTGACTAACCTTGTCATATCTGGATGATTCATCAATAGCATGAATGAAATTATATCTATCAGATAAGTAGTACTTAAACCATCTTAAAGCAGATCCTTTAATGCCAATTTGGTGTTCCATCCTCTGTAGTAAGATGTGATGATCAATAGTGTCAAAAGCCGCACTAAGATCTAATAAGATCTGATAAGACTAGTACAGAGTCCTTCATCAGATGCAGTAAAGATGTCATTTGTAACTTTTACCAATGCTGTTTCTATGCTGTGGTGCTTTCTAAAACCTGACTGGAAGTCTTCAAATAGGCTATTATCCTGAAGAAAGCCACGTAGTTGTTTAGTTACCACTTCCTCTAGAATATTTGAAAGAAACAGGAGGTTGGATATTGGTCTACACTTGGCTAGAACTTCTCGGTCCAGGGTAGGTTTTTTTTAGGAGCGGTTTAATACAGCTACTTTAAAACACTAGGGCACATAACCTGTTACAAGGGATAGATTGATTATATTCAGTAGCGGAGTGCTAACAAAGGGTAAAACGTCTTTGAGTAGCCTAGTAGGTATGGGATCTAGTATACAAGTTGACGATTTAGATGCAGTTATTGTTGTAGTTAGTTCATGAAGGTCAATTGGATGGAAGCTTTCCAAACACATATCAAAAATCATACTAGTAACAACCTCTATTGTTTAAGTTGTTGAACTGGAATCTGTGAGGTGTAGGATATTTTCTCTGATGAGTTTAGTTTTATTTTTGTAAGTTTTATTATTAAAGATGTACATGTAAATCATTACTGGTGAGGGCTCTAGGAACGCATGGTTCAATAGAATGATGGCTCTCAGTCAGCCTGGCTACAATGCTGAAGAGAAACCAGGGCTTATTCTTGTTTTCTTCTATTAACGCTGAATAGTAATCTTTCGTTGCTTGGCAAAGGGCCTTCCTGTATACTTTAAGGCTATCCTGCCAGGCCAGGCGTTACTCTTCGAGTTTGGTGGAAAATCATTTTTCTTTCAAGTTTCTGCGTTTTCTGTTTTAACTTGCGAGTACTAAGATTATACCATGGAGCATGTCTCGAGTGTTTTTTGTTTTCTTTTTAACTGGGGCGATAGAATCGAGTGAAGCACGTATAGAGCCGGCAGTGCAATCAGCAAGGTTATCAGGCTGGGAGGGGCTAAAATTAAGATATGACTCCTCTGTTATATTGGGCTATAAGACTGAGTTTATTGCAGAGGGAATGCTTTTTTTTTAATTTTTCGACAGTGTCCTCAGATATGCATCTGCTATAATAACTAGTGACTCTTGGTGTATTGTTAATGAGCAGAAATTCACATGCTAAAAGATAATGATCTGATGAAAGCAGATTTTGCACAGAGACTTTTAAGTGATCAATTTCAATGCCATATATCAGAACAAGATCAAGTGTGTGATTAAAAGTGTGAGTTGATTCTTGTACACACTGACAGAAGACAAATTAATCTAACAGTGACAGAAATACAGTACCAAATGCTGTCGTTTTCAACGTCTACGTGGATTTTAAAATCACCTACAATAATAACTTTATCTGTTTTAAGGACCAAGGCTGAGAGAAACTCCAGGTCCAGATGCTCAATACACTATGACAAACATTGCTGGTTGCAGAGTTTTCATGGTTGGATCAGAAATGTTAAGAATGAGATTTTCAAATGAACCAAAATTTTGTTTGGGCTTAGGGTTTATTAATAGGGCAGAATTGAAAATGGCTGCATCTCCACCACCTCTGCCAGTGTCTCTGGAAATGTGTGTGTTAGTGTGACTGGGAGGAGTGGACTGATGTATGCTTATTTATTAATACACCTTTAGATGATAGGGATTTAATATTCAGGAGTCCACATTTAATTCTCTTTATTTTGTAAACTGTGGTGTTGATTTTTATTTAATTTCTATGTGAACCTTTTTTATTTATTTGGTTTACTGAATTTATGTGGACGGAGCACAGACACAGTCTCTATGGGGTTGTAGGCGGATAACTCTAAAGGAAACGCAGAGAAATGTGTAAGACTGCAACTCTGCTTCCTGGCCTCAACTCCAAATTGTCAATTTGGCTAACTAATAAATATGGCCATATTTCTAGTAATGATAGCAGCTCCTTCCCAAGTAGAATGGATGCCGTCTCTCCTAATTAGACCAGGTCTTCCCCAGAAAGTTTTCCAATTATCAGTGTCATCACTGGTCAGATTAGGCAGGAGACCGGAGAAAACTACGGAGTCCGACAGTGTTTCGGCAAAAGCACACACCGACTCAACATTACTTTTAGTGATTTCCGACTGGCGTAGCTGAATGTCATTACTGACGACATGAATTATAATTTTGCCGTATTTACGCTTACTTTTTGCCAGCAGCTTTAAATCTGATTCCATGTCACCCACTCTGGCCCCTGGAATACATTTGACTATGGCTGCTGGTGTGGAAAATTTCACGTTTCGCAATTTAGAGCTGCCAATTACTAGAGTTGGTTTCTCAGTGGGTGCGTCACAGAGTGGGGAGAATCTGTTGGAAATGTGAATGGGTTGGTGGTGAACCGTGGGCTTCTGCTTAGGACTATGCTTCCTTTCAACAGTCACCCAACCTCCCTGGTTTCCCGGTTGCTCGGGAGCTGCCTGGGGGCTAGGAGGAGCGGCTTTCTGTCAACCCACGCAGGCTAATGGGGGCTGGTTAGCTAGCGAAGCTGCTGGTTTGGTTTGCAAAGTGCGGATCCTAGCCTCGCAAAGCCTCGCCTCCAACGCAGCAAATAAACTACACTTAATACACACACAATTTTGATGGTGCCTCATTTATGATTAAATGAGGCAGGGGCATAACTAAACATGTGACACACTGAGCAAAAAAGAGCAGGAGAGTGAGAGGGAGAAGCCATTGTTGTGCGCTAAGTTAACTACTTGAGTTGGTTAGCGCAACAGAGAATGGTTGTAAGACTAGCAATGAAATTCACTAAAATGAGAGAGGGCTGAATGGTGCTTTAGTACAAGGGTGTACGGTTTAAGTACACAACAGTTAAACAATTACTGTAGTTAAACACCCTCCAGATTACTCCAAATTTAGCAAGGTGCTGCAAGACGACCGGACATGGACAACAGGAAGTGACACAATACGCTTACCGCAGTGGCGCAATCGTAGTCCAGAAGGACTTCACAGCAGGAGAAATCAAAAATTTGAGCAAGTCCTGGCTTGGTATTGTTATTTGTTCTAACTTTATAATAAATTAAGTGCCCAATACTGACAGTAGTTCATACTAAATACTCAGAAATGGTTAATGGACTTGTGTTTATATCACGCCTTTTAAATCCAATAATTTATCAAAGTGCTTTAAAAATTTGTCATATTCAATTATTCACACACATTCATACTATGAACTGAATAAACTTTTATTTTTCAAACATAAAAATTATCACTAAGACTCTACATTTCATAAATCACATTGTACTAACATAGATAAATGTTTTTGTCAAATTTATTAGCAATAAAAATAGAGTGGAGACATTATAATGTTGGAAGTTACTGAGCTCTCTGTCAGGAATACACCACACAGGCTGTATCAATCTGGTTCAAATGCAACTGCTACAACAAAGGATAAATCATGACTAAATTTGGTAAACTATAAAATATAATATGCAATTTCCAGGGGTTGTACAATCAATGAACACCTTGGAGTCAAAGACTGTACATGCTGCAGTTAGATGAAGCAACAACACTAACTGTCACAAGAAAAATCTAGATTGTGAATTGATATTCATTCAACAATTCAGCAATGACTCACCGCCAAGTCACTCCATCTCATCGTGTCCTTTCAGACCATTTTTTCTGACATGAATTTCTTTTGCCATTTACTAAAATTCCTAATCAAGGACAGAACTTGAAATTGAATGGTGTCTTTGTTTCTCATTTTCTAAAAACTTTCAATTCATTTCCTCCATGAATTTACTCAGTTGTTGTTCTGTTCCTTTTTTGTAATATAGTCAAGAGCAGAACACATCACTAACTATGTTTCCAACTAAAACTTTGTGAGATTACATAGTGGGTAAAAAAAATAGCCATGGCAGAGACATAATTAAAAAAAAAAAAAAGGTACCTTTGTTATCTTTGACCAGGACCTGTCTTTTAACTCACATGTAAAACAGATTTCAAGGACGGCCTTCTTTCACCTCCGTAACGTTGCTAAAATCCAGCACATCCTGTCTCAACAAGATGCAGAAAAACTAGTTCATGCATTTGTTACTTCCAGGCTGCATTACTGTAATTCTTTATTTTCAGGTTGCCCTAATAAAATTTTAAAAACTCTTCAGTTCAAATCAAATTCAATCCAAAATGCAGCAGCACGTGTACTGACTAGAACTAATATCAGAGACAATATTTCCCCCATACTGGCTTCTCTGCACTGGCTCCCAGTTAAATTCAGAATAGAATTTAAAATCCTTGTCCTCACCTACAAAGCTATTCATGGTCAGTCACCATCTTATCTTAAAGAGCTCATAGTACCCTATCACCCATCCAGAACCTTACGCTCCCAGGATGCAGGGTTATTAGTGATCCCAAGAATCTCCAAAAGTAGAATGGGAGGCAGAGCTTTCAGCTATCAAGCTCCTCTCCTGTGGAAATATCTTCCAGTCTTGGAACGCGAGGCAGACACACTCTCTGATTTTAAGAGTAGGTTTAAAACCTTCCTTTTTGATAAAACTTATAGTTAGGGCTGGCCTATCTAGCCCTTAGTTATGCTGCAATATGCTCTCTTCTCTCCCCCCTCTGACTCAGACTCCATCTCTGCTCCTCTAAATGTCCATATCTTTACAATAACTTTACTTCTTCCCCAGAGTCTTTGTGCTTTATCATCCTGCAGGTCTTTCTAGGTCACGGTGGGAGCTGCTGATGTGTTCCTGCATGATGCCTCCTGGCCACATTAGGACAGGAGATCCTGTGACTTGGATCCTACGCTGGATTTCCAAGTGCAAATCGGGATCCACAGATCACAATGGCTTCTGGACCAACAGAATACACCTGCGTCTGGATCACTACAATTCACATATCCCTGGATTTACAGATTCCACATACTCTTGGACTCGGGGACTACATCAGCAACACTCAGATCTTGCTACATGGACTACAATGACTCCTGGACCAACAGAGTTCACCGGCGTCTGGATCACTAGACTTCCCATACATCTGGATTTATAAAATCCAGAGACTCTGGGACTCACGGATGTTTTATACATTCTAAATAAACTGTTATTATGATGTTGTTGTGTTCTGTACAAGTGACATCTATTGCACGTCTGTCCATCCTAGGAAGAAGGATCCCTCCTCTGTGGTTCTTCTGAGGTTTCTTATTTTCCCTGTTTAGGGTTTTTTCGTCACCCAGTTTGAGGGTCTAAGGGCAGGGGATGTTACATCTGTACAGTTTGTCAAAGCCCAGTGAGATAATTTCTAAATTGTGATTTTGGGCTATACAAATAAAATTTGATTTGATTTGATTTTTTACCCTGCAACTCTTTGTAATGTCCACTTTGTTCCATCCACTACATACCTTCAATTACCACCAGTAATAGTTCAGAGGCACATGCCGGATTTTGTGGACTTGTTCAGATACTGTTTATGTCATAGTTTTTCTTTGATAATTATGCTTAACCATTGTTACCGGTCAAATTCCATACCTGGTTTTGGATATCTGCCAATACCAATACCAGTTATTGTCATATGAGACCTTACTACGTTAACCACATAGCAGCTCTTATTAAGATAGCAAAAAAATGTTTTTAAATTTGTCAATTCAGAATTTATTTCAAGGCAATTTATTATGAGTTATGGCAAAATAACAATTCTATTAAGCTTTCAAGTTAAATATTTGACTAAATGCAAGAACTGTGTAAAGAAATAGATATGTAGACTATCAAAACAAAATTTACAAAGCCTGCTTTTAAGGACTGACATCTCTTTTGTCGCTTTCTTTATATTGTATTATATACTTTATATATATTAATATATATAACACACGTCAGGAGACAGGGAGAGAAGAGAAAAGTCAAGAGTGTAGGACTGAGAGTAGGAACTCTATATGTTGGCATGATGATAGGCAAAGGTAGAGAGCTGGCCTACATGATGCAGAGAAAAAAGGTAGATGTTTTGTGTGTGCAAGAGACCAGGTGGAAGGGTATCAAGGCTGGAAACATTGGAACAGGGTTCAAGCTATACTATTATGGTGTGAACAGGAGGAGAAATGGAGTAGGTGTGATCCTGAAGGAAGAGTATGCAAAGCATGTTGTAGGTGAAAAGAGTGTCAGACAGGGTCATGAGTGTGAAGCTGGAAATTGAAGGTGTGATGATGAATGTTGTCACAGGTTTGGCCCCACAAGTTGTCTGTGAGATGGAAGAGAAAGAGAAATTCTGGAGCAAGTTAGATGAAGTGGTAGCCGGACAGCATCGGATGGTAGTGCGTAGGATGACTGTGGGGATGAGGAAGAGTAAGAGTGTGAAGGCAGACTTAAAGGCAGGAGCAGAGGATCAAATGGTGGAAGCTGAAAAAGGAAGACTGCTGTGAGGACATCAGGGAGAGGTTGACACAGGCTCTGGATAGACATGAAGAACTGCCAGATTACTGGATAACTACAGCAAAAGTGATCAGGGAGACAGGTAGGAATGTGTTTGGTGTGTCATCTGGACAGAGGACGGATTACAAGTTGACTTGGTAGTGGAATGGTGAAATACAGGAGAGTGTTCAGAGGAAGAGGTTGGCGAGGAACAAATGATATAGTGAGAGAACAGAAGACGGTAGACAGGAATACAAAGAGATGCAACGTAAGGTGAAGAAGGAGGTGGCAAAGTCTAAACAGAAGGCATATGATGAGCTGTATGAGAGGTTGGACACTAAGGAAGGAGAAAAGGATCTGTCTCGTCTGGCAAGGCAGAGAGAACGAGCTGGAAAGGATGTGCAGAAGGTTAATGTTATTAAGGACAGGGATGGAAAGGTAGTAACAAGTGAGAAAAGTGTGCTGAGAACATGGAAGGAGTACTTCGAGGAGCTGATGAATGAAGAAAAGGAGAGGGAAAAAATGGTGGAGGAGGTGGAAACTGTGGAACAGGAAGTTACAGAGATTAGTAAAGATGAAGTCAGAAAAGCTTTAAAGAGGATGAAAGGCAGGTGGTCCTGATGACACAACAGTAGAGGTATGGAAGTGCCTAGGAGAGAGGGCAGTGGAGTTTTTCATGAAGCAGTTCAACATGATCTTGGACAGTGAGAATATGCCTGAGGAATGGAGGCATTCCTTGTTCTGGTGCCAATCTTTAAGAACAAGGCTGATGTGCAGAGTTGTAGCAAGTACAGATGGATAAAGCTGATGAGCCACACAATGAAGCTTTTATGAAGAGTAGTGGAAGCGAAGCTAAGAGAAGAAGTGATGATTTGTGAACAGCAGTATGGTTTCTAGCCAAGACAGAGCATTAGAGATGCCATGTTTGCTTTGAGAATGCAGATGAAGAAGTATCAAAAGGTCAGAAAGAGTTGCATTGTGTCTTTGTGGAGCTAGAGAACGCCTATGACAGGGTGCAGAGGGAGGAACTTTGACTTTGAGACTTTGAGTCTGGAGTGGAAGAGAAGTATGTTAGACTGCAGGATATGTATGAGAGCAGTATGACAGTGGTGAGGTACGCTGAAGGAGTGAAGGATGGCTTCAAGGTGGAGTTAAGACTGCGTCAAGGATCAAGCCTAAGCCCCTTCTTGTTTCCTATGGTGATGGACAGACCAACAGGCGAGGTCATGCAGGAATCTCCGTGGACAATGACATTTGCAGATTTCATTGTGATCTGTAGTGAGAGCTAGAAGCAGGTGGAAGAAAACCTGGAGAGGTGGGGGTATGCACTGGAAAGAAGGGGAATGAAAGTAAGTCGTAGGAAGACAGAATACATTTGTAAAAAATGAAAGGGAGGCAAGTGGAATGATGATGTTAAAGGGAGTAGAGGTGGAAAAGGTACATGAGTTACTTAGTACTTGGGTACCATGAGTGCTTGGGGTCAACTGTTCAGAGCAACATGGAGTGTGGCAAAGAGGCGAAGAAGCGAGTGCAGGCAGGGTGGAGTAGGTGGAGAAAAGTGTAAGGAGTGATCTGTGACAAAAGCGTGGCAGCAAAAGTGAAAATAAAGATTTGCTTGGAGATGGTGGCACTGAACAAAACACAGAGGGCAGAGCTGGAGGTGGCAGAGTTAAAGATGTTGAGATTCTCTTTGGGAGTGACGAGGAAAGACAGGATTAGGAATGAGCACATCAGAGAGACAGCAAAGGTTGGACGTTTTGGAGACAAGTAAAAGAGGCCGGATTGAGATGGTTTGGGTATGTGCAGAAGAGGGACAGCTAATATGTTGGTAGACGGATGCTCAAGATGGAGCTGGAGGCAAGGAGGAAGACCTAAGAGGAGATTCATGGATGTGGTGAGAGAGGATATGCAGAGAGTTGGTGTGAGAGAAGAGGATGCAGAGGACGGGGAAAGATAGAAGAAGATGATTCGCTGTGGCAACTCCTAGAAAAAGCTAGGTAAAGACGAAAGAGGAAGAAGCGATTATATTTTGTTTTGCTTGTCCGTGTTAACTTGAGGCCTTTACACACCAAAGACAGTTCGAATAAACAGCACAAAAATCACAAATAATTTAGTCATAAATTTTAACATGCCTGTCTATTCAGATCAGGGGTGACATAATTACATGAATAACTTATGCAAATTCTAAATAAAATACTTATCCAGTATTGGAAAGGAAAGGAGAACTGACAGGATGTCTGGAACAATTTCAAAGGGCCAACTAGCCCACAGCTGTGGTTAGCCATATATCTGAGGTAACAGGATACTTTGTTGTTAAATGTATTTGAATGAAGGCCTATTTGCCTGTAAAATACTCCAGCTGTGCTTGTCCCGCATTTGGTCCACTCATATCATTCAATACAATCAAGCGGTCGGCTGTGTTCAATTTGACATGGCAACAATGAGCATTCTGATTGGTCAGATATGGACTCATCGGAAGCAAAACTTTGGAGAAATAGACGTTGATCCAAAAAACAAAAACCACAATTTCACTCAATGAATTACCTTGCTGGTGTGAAAGCTTGTATTACTGCCTACAGGTTCAATAGAACTTAATTAAATGAGAATAATTTGCATGAAAAAAAAATTCATCTGGTGTGCAAAGGCCTTGAGGATCTGTGGATCTGTGGATCTGTGGAAATTAACTCATTACACTACCATTTAAGCTACCTTATTTACACATACTGTATATTAAGCTATGTGAACCTCAGGTTTCCTCTCATTGGCTTGCATTGGAATACCAGATGAACAAGACAGTTTCAAAGATTCTTCTCAAAACTCCATTCACTCTGTTTTATCATGTTTGATCCCTTTCCCCTGCTCTGAGGTCAAAGTTGGAAGTTATTCACAGAAAATTCAAGTAAATAGCAGCTCGTATTACTCTTAAAAATTAGCATAGATTAAAGAATTCAAAATCTTGCTGTTTCACCTCATCCTCTTCTCTATCCATCTTCCTCCTTGAATTTTCTTTGTGTTTCTAACTGCTTTGTGTTTTCTAACCACCAGATAACACAAAACAGATCTGTATCTGAAAGCCATGTATGGAAACAAAACAGGAACCAGGCACTCTAACATTGACCTTCGTCCATCACTAAAAATATAAAAAGAGAGAAAGAGCATAAAGGGAAGATGTCCAAGAGTGTGAGGAATCTGAGGATATGCAGATTGGTCTAATGTCCAAGAGGCACAGGAAACACAGGCAAGTTCGGTAAATGTGGCTGTTATCAGCTACACACATATACGGATTATTTTGCTGCTTCAACTGTTCAAACAGTGCAGAAATAAGGCAGAAATTGGTCATTTGTGATAGCAAACACAAACTATAAGGTCTGCAACAGCAAAATAAAATGGTTTGCTGAAATTACTTTACTTGCTGACAAAACAATGGCAGAACTATCCATGCTCACAATAAGAAAGGAAATAACTCATCCACTTGCCATTTGTTTAATTCAAAAACACCCAATTTGAATGCCAGCATCAATCAAAAAGGTCCTCTAAAGTCCTCTTTTGAACTTGGGAAGGAAGTATTTGCACTCAGGTGAGTTGTAAAAGTAGCTGCTATCTCCTCCTCACATCAAGTGTAGAGTCAGAATACTTCTTCCTCTTACAAGAAAGACTATTTCAATCTGCCTGCCTCATTTGATCTGCCTTGGTCTTTCATGGCAGAGGCTACATCAAAACGATGCCAGGAACCTAAAAGCTCAGTTGCTCCATGTCTCTATCTCTCTCTTTTTCTCTTAAGCTCTCTCAATCTACCTGTCTCTCTCTTTTGTTCTCAACCACTTTTTTCTCAAGCTCTTCCTCTGTCTGTATTGTTTAGATGGAATTTGAGTGATGGAAACACTTTGTCAGTAGCTCACCAGAAAAGTAAGCAAGAAATTACTCATCCAATCTCCTATTACTACAACTCATGTTTGGAGTCAATACAACAAAAGACATCAAAGTCCTGTAGTATAAATTATTGGACAGTGGGCAATGCTTGATACTGCTGATGTAAGGAAGTTTCATATAAGCAACATTTTTTTTATTGCAATTACGATAATTTTCTTACATTCCAGTGTGGGATATTCACACTGTGCCTTCACAAAATTGGATGTTTTTCTGATCATAGAGAATTAAGCTTTAGCTTATGTACAATAATGAGAATTCTTTTTCTCATGTTTTGCTCTTGTTCCTCTACTGGTGAAGTAGTGAATGAGTTCATCTCATTCACACTCACTCTGACATCATCCAAACATTTTTCTGCAATTAATTGAAGTCATTTCTTGTTGGATGCTGCTATTTATACATCAATGTGCCATACTCAATTTCAGACCTGAGAAATATTCTTGGGGTTTAAAGATGAGAGGTATTTAACTGACTGGCTTTACCCCACCAAAAATAAAATCTATACTTAGGGGGAGTCCAGCCCCTACCTCTTATATCTCTGGGACTACATTTAACCATTTAATGATCGGCTCTTTTTTAAAAATAGGGCTGTTGTTTCTGAAGCGTCATTGTCGAAATGACCTGCCTAATGAATTGACCAGCAAAGCATTCAGAGGAAGAGCAAAGTCTATCACTAGTTCATGCTTTTAGGCTTTTATAAAGTACATGGTGTTCTTTCTGATACAGCTCTCTTTTTTCTATCTGAAGAGGTCTATTGCTTGGTTATTTGATCTGCATGTCTGCTGCTGGATCAGTGCTTCAGCTCCCCCTGGGATCATGGCGATACTGCATTTAAATGTAGACTATGAAGCCACTCAGAATAAAAACATACAATTAAAAGTATTTTCCATTACATCCTATGGACTAAGTATGATAACACACATTTCCATCTGGTGTTTCTCAAATGGTTTATCGCCAGTCTGATGTCATCTCTTCCCTTTGGTTTATTTTTTTACAGGTATCTAATGAATGAAGCAGCTTGATGCAGACGGGCCACAGGATGCGTCGTCAATCGTTTGTAGCTGTCAGTTCAGTAGGGGTCTGAGCCACTGAGTGCTGAGAGCTCTGACACCACACCACCCCCACCCGACCCCACCACACAGACACACTCATACATACGCACACTCACTGAAGTGGTTGATATTTTCATTCAAAAATAGTTTTCTTGCTAGGTGGGGAGGTGAGAAAAAAGTCCACCCATACCTGTAATAAGGCTCATTAAACTCAGTGTCAAGGAAGCTTCAGGTGGAACAGGTAGTAAGCTGTTCACCTAAATGCCCTGTCATATATAAAAGAACTGTGTAATTTTTGGTCTATTAATCTCAAAAAGGATACAACAGTAGCAGTAACGTCTGCATAATTTTGAAATATGATAGCATATGATATATGTGATATGATGCTAGTAACAAACGGGCCAAGTGCCATCCTTGAAATATCCTTTAATTATGACTGAACACTGGTTGCAGCTCTGACATGATAATACATACCGAAAAAAAAATTACAATCTCCTCTGAAAGCAAATTAATAATGAAACTCCAAGGATAAACTAGGTAATTAGGTTACAGGCAAAGCACATGCAGTGCTGCTGTCGTTTGGGCTAAGACCTCTCCAAACACTGCATGTCTGCTAGTTTAACACATTGATATGTTTCACAGTCATTCTGTAACTGAAGCCGCACATGCACTTGCTTTGGATGTCATGCATCAGCCACAAAGTGAAGGTGATGTTCAGGGTTTGTACGTTATCAACGGATCTTGGTTCACACTCACTTAAGAGACAGCAGAAGAAGTCTTTCTTCCCCATACCTCTCTTTATATCTCTTTATAACAGCTCATCATTCCCCCTTTCACACACACCCTTACAAGTCCAACCCTGAAGAGAGATAAAAAGGGAAAGTAAAGGAGATGAGAGGAGATTCAGAAAATGAAAGAAAAGACTGCTTCTCTCCCTCACACACTCTCAACCCTGAAGAGATGTTTTTTTCCAATGTGTTTGGCAGCCAAACGAGTGGCTTGGTGCCCGTAGTCTCTCAAAATCAGCCCGCCTGCCTCACCTACGCATTCCAAGTCAAAAATTCATAAGGTGACACAAAAACTGTCAAAGCATGTTGATGTGACTACAAAATGATGATGCTATGTATGTGTGTTTAATGTGTGGGTGGTCGAGGGACCCACACACACACAAACACACTCATCCCTAAAAAAAATGCACAGACAAACCGTGAGACACAACAGTCAAACAGCGAGAACATTTGCATACTTTTTCTTTACATGTTGTATTTACATAAGCTTAAACAGACACAATGAAAAAACCTTTTTATACATAAGCATAAACTTGTATATACACACTCACGGCACGTGCACAAGCATGCATATATATATACAGTATATATATGCGCACAAGCAACACAGAGGCTGCAAGTGAGTTTTTGTTGTTTTTTGTTTTTTTTCCACAAGATCAGTCATTGTCTTTAGCGCAAATGCAAACATGGTCACATTTAAGGGTTTGAAGCGATTGTACAGCTAAGAATTACATCAATACCTCTTTCAGAGGTCTTGTCTGCCTATACCTACTCTTATGGCACTCACTATTCCATAGCGACAACGTTCCTATAATGATCCTGTCATCTGAAATGTATCATCCATCCATCCAGCCATTTTCTACCGCTTATCCTGTTAGGGGTCGCTGTAAAAAATAAAGCTTAATGTGGGAGATAGTAACACCTCCGCAGAGGTCCGCTAACAGCATAAATACACTTTGACTTTCCCATTAAAATCCGCACTTGTTTGCCAGTGAGGTAAGGCAATCGTTCAAAACTTTACCGATTCCACCAGAAAATACAAGGGTCCATCATTTGTTGGGATAGTTCAACCTCGTGTCTGTCTGCTTCTCCCCGTGCACACACCAACAAGTTGAGCAACGTATTAAGGGCATAAACCGTGAATCAGCAGAGAAGACGTTTTCTCCCGCTGCACAAATGGCCCACTTGTGCTCTTGTCAGGGCCGAGGACGGTAAAGAGATATGGTTGAGAAGGTATGGTTGAGGACAAGGAGAGGACAGGGAGGAAGGGAAAGGTCTGAGGGAAGGGCCTATGGAATGTCACCACCACTTAATAAAGATGTCTGCACTTAAAGACGAGTGGGGGACATGATGAAGAACCTCGAAAAGTTTGGCTGTACTTACTGATCAGATCGTCCGTCGATGTCGAACTGCTTGGAATGATTTTTAAGATGACACAGTCGCATCACAACACATTTCATTTCTCGACGGGCTTGTCAGTCAGCAGCAGCAGCAACAGGTCCAAAGCTCAGCTCCGCAGGTCTTAGCGCACAGGACAGCAGCATTCAGGATGAATGAGAGTAAAGCTGCGGTTAAACTCCGGCATCCCCTGGTATTTACGTACATACACATTTTCAAAGGGGGAGAAAGAGAGAGAGAGAGAGAGAGAGAGAGAGAGAGAGAGAGAGTGAGGGGTGGGGGGCTCCCCCTGGCGGTTCGTGTGCATTACAGCGTCTCACCAGACGCACATTTCCATGTCGCACATGGGTGGCAGCATCGGTGCGGGTTACTGGTGGTAAACTCGGTTCATTTATGGACTCGGGTTACTCCGAGTCACACAGGGATCTGGTTCACTTGAGTCACTTGAGTTAGTGTTGTTGCCCCCCCACACCTCAAAAAAAAAATCCACATACGCATTATTAGGTTACAGACGTTAATTTAAAAAATTCCACACATTAAAAAAAAAAAAAGAAAGAAATAAACACAACTTAAACACAAATAACAACCAGATAGAACCAAAAAAAAACCTGCAACATATGCAAAAGTGATATAAGTTAAAAATATACTCTAAGAATAAAATGCAAATATAAAAATAGAAAGAAATGCAACAAAAATGCAGTGTGCAAATTAGAATTTAGACTAAGAATTAAATATTTTAAATAGCTATATAGCCAAAAACAATCAATCTGAACAAAAATGCAAAATGTGCAAAAACGATGTCACTTTATACATAAATATACATAAATGCATAGAAAAAATTACAAAAACCTCAAAATCAGCCCACACTCGAGGTACTGTCTCACTATGACTCCTGGCAGGTACTGTATGTCCTGCTTTAAGTCAGTGAACCTAATCATCTAAGTCTGCAGTGTTTCTGGTGAGTCTGTTGTCTATTCATGGGTCAGATCCGGCCCTACCCAACGTGGCACCCTAGGCGAGATTTTATATGGCGCCCCCCTCCATCGGCGATTTACATATGTTTACAAAAGAAATCGAATAGCATTGTTTTTACCATTGTCTTTAATTTATAAGATAACATGTCACCCAATTTATATGCTTAACAAATTACAAATAAATACAAAAAAATCTGAAATACAATATAAATGTCATGGTTCCGCTCTCGAGGACTTAAAGCGGCCCTCAGGTGTGCAGAGCTGATTACCTGCAGCTGTTGATTCCTCATCAGTGGCTGTATATAAGACTCAGATCCTAATCTGCTTGTTGCCAGAATGTCTTGTTCCCAGCAAGGTAAACCTCGCTCGCTCCTTATCTCCTGATACCTTTGAACTCTCTGTTTCCAGGTTCTTCTCGTCCGAGTCTCCTAGTTCTGCTCTCGTGACTTTTTGTTGCTACTTTGATCCTGTGGCTCCTAGTGTAACTAGAGATATTCTGTTCAATACTTTGCTCAGCCTTCCTAGCGATCTTTTATTTGTACTTTATCTACGCATCTTCCTGGAGTTTCCTGCGCCTCTTTGTTAATCATTGTTTTGTTGTTCCAGCCCTGCCGGGACTGGAGAGCTCAGCCACCACAGCCGTGTCCTGCCCTGGTGTTCTTTGTTAGTCAGTTCGGTTTTGATTCTTGTTAAATAAATTTTATTCTGTACTTTGACCCCTGAGTTTCCTGTGTCCGCTTGTGGGTCCAGACTCCGTATGTCACAGTACGTTCTGGCCACAAGATGGACCGAGCAGACAAGTTCGCTGCAGCAGGCTATCCGCACGCAGGGCTCGCTGCTCGGTAAACATGAGCAGGTGCTCAGAGAGATCATGGACTCCATGCCGACTCTGGCAGCCAGGGTTCATCAGATGGCTGCACTGATGTCGTCAGGACCTGCTGCAGTATCTGTCTCCACCCGGGAGCCTGCTATTTTGCCACCTGAACATTACACGGGGGAGGTAGGAGCCTGTGGCAGATTCTTGTTACAATGTACGCTAGTTTTTGCCCAGCTCATACACCTGAGAAAGCAAAATTAGCGTACGTAATTAACCTCAGAGGTAAGGTGGGGGAATGGGTCAATTCTCTGTGGGAGACCAGTTCGCCTGTTTTGGCTTCCTTTGAGACTTTTACTTCTGAAATGCGCAAGGTCTTTGACCAGCACTTTCGTCATCAGACCTCCGCTCCTAGACTACTAGCACTAACCCAGGGGTCTCACTCCGTAGCGCAGTTCTCCATTGATTTTAGAATCTTAGCGTTTGAGTGGGTGGAATGAGTCCGCCATCAATACAGCGTTTGAAAGGGTTATCAGAGGAGATTAAGGGCCAACTTTCGAGTCGTGAGGAGCCAGACTCTTTAGAATCCTTAATCAATCTGGCTATTAGGATTGATAACCGTCTCTGGGAGAGACGAAGGGAGCGTGGAAGGGCTCACTCGCCTCCCCCACACCCTGCTCAGTCAACCTATTGCCTGCTCACCAGCAACACCACTCGATGCCTCCGCAGCCCCCCGGGAGGAACCTATGCAACTTGGCAGGACCCGGTTGTCACCGGAGGAACACAGAAGAGTGCCTCTGCATCTACTGCGCACAGCCTGGTCACTCCATCTCCCAGTGCCCACTTGGACCTAGGGGGCCTCGCCTTACTTCTCTTGCCAGTACCATGGTAGGTGAAACTGAATCCTCTCCCAGCACCCCTCCACGCATCTCTATCAGCCACCGTCTCTAGTAGTTGCACCGTTAAACTCGGGGGCAGATGACAATTTTATTGACGATGCCTTTGCCAGGTCTGCTAATCTCTCCATAGTGAGGATGGAAACTCCCCGACCAGTTAGTGCTATTGATGGCAGACTAATCGACTGTTGCCCATCAGACTGAGGATGGAAACTCCCCGACCAGTTAGTGCTATTGATGGCAGACTAATCGACTGTTACCCATCAGACTGTCACCCTTTCTCTTGCTATTTCAGGCAATCACCATGAGCACCTTAGGTTTGTAGTTCTTTCCTTGCCTTCACCTCCCGTGGTTTTGGGGTTACCTTGGCTAAAGAGTCACAATCCTCACACTGACTGGGTGTCCTCGTCTATAGTTAATTGGAGCACCTTCTGTCACACGCATTGTCTTCATTCAGCTACCCCTGTGTCTCACCCTTGTGTTCACCTCTTTATCTCCTCAGTTCCACACGAATATCACCATTTGGGTGAGGTTCAGTAAGGATAGGGCCCTCACCGACCTTATGACTGTGCAATTGACAATTCTCCATTGCCCGCCAGCCAACTTTACAACCTCACGCCCCGAGAGGGAGGCCATGGAAAAGTACATCGAGTCCTTGGCAGCTGGGCTCATTAGGCTCTCCTCTCGGGGCTGGGTTTTTTTGATGAAGGACAAGTCACTTAGACCCTGTATTGACTACAGAGGACTTGATGACATCACTTAAGAATCGATACCCTCTTCCCCTAATAGATCCCGCTTTCAAACCCTTGCATCAGGCCACCATCTTCACAAATCTCAACCTTAAACACATATTTAAGACTCATTAGAGAAGGGGACAAGTGGAAGACAGCCTTCAAAACACCCTTAGGGCACTTGGAATACCTAGTTATGCCCTTCGGTCTTTCAGGCCCTGATTAAAGATGTGCTAAGAGACATGTTAAATCAGTTTGTATGTCTACCTGGATGACATCCTGATCTCTTCCAGGATGGCAAGGAACACACGTATCATGTGAGTGGTCCTCCAGCGTCTTCTGGAGAACTGACTTTATGTAAAAGGAGAGAAGTGAGTTTAGTGTAGTTTCAATTAGCTTTCTCGGATACATTTTAGCCCAGGCTCAGCTAAGACCAGACCCAGCAAAGATCGTGGCGGTGGTGAATTGGCCGACACCCGCCAATAGAAAGTGACTTCAGCAGTTCATGGGCTTCGCCAACTTCTATAGACGATTCATCCAGAACTATAGCAAGGTCGCATCTCCACTCAGCTGACCTCTACGGCCAGCCCTTTCTCCTGGACTCCCGAGGCCGACGGTGCCTTCACCCAACTCAAGCAGCTGTTTTCTTCGGCCCCCATTCTCATCCACCCAGATCCCCAGCTCCAGTTCATCGTCGAGGTGGATGTGTCCAGCACTGGCATTGGAGCCGTCCTCTCCCAGAGAAACCCAAAGGATCAGAAGGTACATGTGCCTTTTCTAGAAAGCTCTGACGCTGAAAAGAACTGATGTGGGCAACCGGGAGCTATTGGCAGTGGTGGCTGCACTTTGGGAGTGGAGGCACTGGTTAGAGGGCTCAGAGGTACCATTCCTAGTATTAACTGATCACAAGAACCTTACGTACCTGCAGTCGGCTCAACTCGCGCCATGCTTGTTGGGCTCTGTTTCTGGGACGTTTTAATTTTTCCTCTTTCCTACCGTCCAGGGACCCGGAACACTAAGCCAGACGCCCTTTCCCGCTTGTATGGCTCCTCGAGAGTCAGGACCCCGAGACTGTCCTCCTGCTTCATCAGGTCAGCTGTTTGGGAGCTCGAACGGGCAGTTCTGCAAGCTCTACGGCAGCAGCCAGACCTTGGGTCGGGCCCTAAGGATCGGCTTTTCGTCCGAGGCAGTCGGATCCCGGGTTCTTAAGTGGAGACATTCCTCGAAACTTGCCTGCCATCTGGGGGTCAACCGCATATTAAGGCTCGTGCAACAGCGGTTCTGGTGGCCGACAATGGCGCAAGACATGAAGGGGTTCGTCGCTGCCTGCAGTTTGCTCCAAAGGAAAGTCGTCCCATCAACCTCCTGCAGGTCTCATTCAGCCTTTACTGGTCACACTTGGCTATTGACTCTGTAATTGGTCTGCCGCCCTCTAATTGGAATACAGTGATTTTGACTGCGGTGGGCCGCTTCTCCAAGATGACACACTGGAGACGGCAGATTTGCATGTGACCCACGTGTTCCGCATCATGGTCTCCCAGTGGATATCGTGTTGGACTGAGGCCCACAATTTATTTCCCAAGTCTTTGGTATTATCATTTGTAGTAACATTAATTGGGCATTGCTTTACATTTTAAATCTGTTAGCTCTTCCATTTTAAGAGTTAATAGTCATAACTAGTTTTAATATAATGAAGGTGAAATTTTTCCTGATTTTGTGGCGCCTCCTGGAGGCCACTGCGCCCTTAGCATTTGCCTAATGGGCCAGCCGGCTCTAATTCAGGTTAATGGAGACGTCGGACTCGATATTCCCAATTCAGTACCAAGATTCAAATAATTAAACTGGGTGATTCAGGAACCGACCAGCTCTAGTGCCAGTACAAGCTTTGGCAACGTGCTACGTCGTCAGTTTGAGGCTCATAAATGACATGATATAGGTTGTTTCACTGGGATCAGATTCTTCCATATACTCGTGACAGAGGCTGAGCCTACACAGCTTGATTGATTGCTCCTCATCTATAATACAAAGCAAGCATTTCTTCCTGTTGCTCACAATATGTCTTCATCTGTATGTCCAGTACAAGCTTTGGCAACGTGCTACGTCGTCAGTTTGAGGCTCATAAATGACATGATATAGGTTGTTTCACTGGGATCAGATTCTTCCATATACTCGTGACAGAGGCTGAGCCTACACAGCTTGATTGATTGCTCCTCATCTATAATACAAAGCAAGCATTTCTTCCTGTTGCTCACAATATGTCTTCATCTGTATGTGGGGGGGGGGGTTTTTTTTTTTTTTTTTTTTTCAAAAAGCCATGCTTGCTCTTAAGAGGCTTTAATGCAGATTTGTAGAGGGGCGATTCACAAGATCTTTCAAAGCCTGTGATGAATTACATCAACTCAGAAAGCAGCAAAACAGACATTTGTATTTGAAATTTGTGGCTTTTGATTTTGAAGTGCAAATTTTAAATCAACCAGTCGGGCTCTGCTTCCTATATGGGGTTCGCTTTGTGTGTGTGGTTTGTCAGCATGTAGCTGAGCAGGGTGTGAGTGAAAATGTGTGATCACCTCCACAATCTCTCTCTTCCTCCCCCTCTCATTTTCTGAATTTATTGAATCTTCCTTCATTTTTCCGGCTTCTAACAGTCTTGATCAAAAACATCAATTTCATCCAAAAAATGCTGGCCTGATGCCAAATAATTAAAATCTCTACAGAGTGGTGCCTGGGGGCAAAAGCTAATTAGACATTTAAAAAATCTGTGGTTTTGTCCATTTTCTATTGCTTTTGGATACAAATCAAATCTCTTCTATGCTTAAGAATTTGCTTCTCTGTGAATTTGTTGACATTAGGCAAATATGCATATTTTTAAAGCTTCATTTACCTTATTTTGTTTCATTTTTGATCAAAGGCAAAATCGCACAGATCCTTCTTATGGTAGATTAAACAGCAGTAGCAATTACAGAGAAAAATTAGAAGAGTATAAGGGAATGTAAACATGGGGAGAGAGAGTGACAAGAAAAAGATCATGGGCATCTGAGATAGATGGAGAGTAAGAAACAAAGTTGGTGGTGGGGGATGCTTTAATTGCAGTAGGTATAAGGACAACCAGGGTTTTTGTGCACTTCTTTGTCCTTACTTGATCTCTGACAAATACATGATGTGCACACCTATTCCCAGTCCACAAATGTAACCAGACAGGGCTTAAAGGCCAGACCTTGTCGAGCATCCTCCTTTTGTCTCATCTGGATGCTTTTGTAATTACAGCTCGGCCTGTGATGAACAGCATGGGAGGCTTTCTAATGTAACGGCTAACTAGGAGTTTTCAGCCACTGGAGTGATGAAATTGTAAGTAGAAGCCATGAATATCAGCCAAAGAGAGATCAGGGTGACTGGGTTAGTTTATTCATATTGTTTCCAAGACTGCAGAGACACAGATCTGAACCAAAAATGCTGTTCATATACCACATTATTGCTTCTTCTTCTTTGCCAAATTCACCTGAACGATAACAACCAGGAAAATGTTCAAATGTATAAAATAAAACTCAAATTTACATTTTAACAATAAGTTAATTAACTTAGATAATTTAGAATAAAATAATTTCAAAGATGTTAGCTAGTGGGTGGCGCGGTGGTGCAGTGGCTAGCACGTCGACTTACAGCAAGAAAGTCCTGGGTTCGATTCCTGGGTGCCTTTCTGTGCAGAGTTTGCATATTCTCCGTGTGTATGCGGGGTTCCTCTGGCTTCCTCCCACAGTCCAAAAACATGCAATGCAACATCTTTTCCTAATGAATTAATCATTACCTTCATTGTGGTGTGTATGTTCAATTCTGAACAGTGCGTTATGAATCCTTGTAAAATACGTTGTGGATTTTGAAAATAATTTTAAAGTTGTTTGTTTTTGTTTTATGACAAAGTGTACTTCATAAACACTAATAACACCACTGTAGGTGTGGTTAAGCAAATTGGAGCCACGGCTCCACACCATGGAAGCAAATTCATTAGTTACCGTAGCTAGCAAGCCCCCAGTAGTTGGTGGGGACAGGCCTAGCGCAGCTCCTCCTACCCGTCCCTCAGCAGCTCAAGCAGGTGACTGTCTGAAAAATGTGTAGCCCTTTAAAGCCCACGGTACACCACCTACCCACTCGTGTCTCTCGTAGATTCTCCCCTCTCAGCGACACACCTGCATAAAAAGCAAACACTGGTACCTGGCAGCTCCATCCTCAGAAATGCGAAACGAGCAACAGCAGCGACCATAGTGAGATATGTTCCTGACACCAGAGCAGGCAACGTATAATTGAATTTGAAACTGCTAGCAAAGAGTAATCGTAAGTTTTGTAACGCCAGTTGTATGTGACTAAAATGAATATCGAGACAGTGTGTAGATATACAAAATATCCAAAATCTATCATTGGAAAGCCTTGTTCTTAGTCTTTCTCACACAGTTTGGAAAACTGTACATCAAACATTACAAAAATGTCCATTTCATCCCATAAACGCTGTCTGATACCAAATCATAATTTAAAATCTCTACAGGGTGATGCCTGAGCAGACTTAAAAACTGTCCGTTGTCTATTTTCTTTTGATTTTAGACAAAATTTTACAGCCGATTTTGTCTGTTATCGTGTACTTCCCTCTGGTCCATACTCTGAGTGTTTATGTGAATTTTCAAAGATTCTGTCAAGGCTAGTTCTTAAGACAGACAAAATAATTATTGTAGGTGATTTTAATATTCATGTCAGTATTGATAATGATAGCTCTGCAGTTTTTTCAATGCTAGACTCGATCAGCTTTTGTTATTGTGTACATGAACCTACTCACCTCTTCAATCATACACTTGACCTGGTCCTGTTATATGGCATTGAAATTGATCATTTAATGGGCTTCCCCATAATCCTTTTCTGTTAGACCATTACTTTTTTTAATTTTATAGGACTTGACCACACACTAGTAGGTAAACATTTCTACACTACATGTTGCACAGATGATACTGTAGCTAAATATAGAGAATTGATGGCATCAGCTTTTGATTCAATGTCATACATTAATAGATCTGAGAACTCCCTAGCTGATCTTACTATAAAACAAAAGCAGTCAGTTCCACGGTATATTGTCACACATGAAAACTGAAGCAAAAAACACATAACCTATAAAGGAAATGGTCCTCTACCAAACTGGAGTCACATTTAGTCAGGCAAAATAGCTGTAAAAAATATAAGATGGTCCTCCAGGATGCAATAGCAGCCTATTACTCATGGTTTCTTTTCAGCACTGTAGCCAAGCTGACATAGCTCCTTTGAACCATGTATTCTTTTAAGTCTTAGTAGTAACCAGAATTTTTTAATAGTAAAATCAACTTATTAGGTAGATAATTCATCAACATCTGCCCTCAACCGGTACAAATTTATCTTTAAACATAAGAAACTTGGAGTCAGCTGTAAGGCCAAATATTTTCATAGACTGCTTTACTTCAATTGACCTTCAGAAGCTAACCTTACTCATTAGTTCATCTAGACCAGCATCTTGTCATTTAGATTTCATCCCAACAAAACTGCTCAAGTTATCCATGTACACAACAGTTACTGTACTTATGGAATTCCACAAGGAACTTGGACCTATTCTATTCATCCTATATATGCCTCCTTTAGGTAATATAATGAGAAACCACTCTGTTAATCATTCTATTGAACCAAGCATTCCTAGAGCCCTCACCTGTAATGATTTTATGAACGTCTTCAATAATAAAAATATACTTATCAAAGAAAATATCCTACACTTCACAGATTCCAGTTCAGCAACAGGAATTATAGAGGCCATTATTAGTCCTGACGTGTGTTTGGAAAGCTTCCATCCAATTGATTTTCATGAACTAACGACAATATTATCTTCATCTAAATCGTCAACCTGTATACTAGACCCCTTACCTACTAGACTGCTCAAAGAGGTTTTACCCTCAGTTAGCAATCCACTACTAAATATTATAAATCTATCCCTTGTAACATGTTATGTGCCCCAGTCTTTTAAAGTAGCTGTAATTAAACCGCTCCTAAAAAAACCTACCCTGGACCCAAAAGTTCTAGCCAACTATAGACCAATCTCCAACCTCCCCTTTCTTTCAAAGATTCTAGAGAAAGCAGTAGCTAAACAACTATGTGGCTTTCTTCAGGATAATAGTCTATTTGAAGACTTTCAGTCAGGTTTTAGAAAGCATCACAGCACAGAAACGGCATTGGTCAAAGTTACATTAAGATGGTTTAAGTCCTACCTATCTGATATATATAATTTTATTCATATTAATGATGAATCATCAAGATACGACAAGATTAGTCATGGAGTCCCACAAGGTTCTGTGCTTGGACCATTACTATTCACTCTATACATGCTTCCTTTAGGTAATATTATTAGAAAGCCCTCCATACATTTTCATTGCTATGCAGATGACACACAACTTTTCT
>KV751327.1:2548862-2597996 GCA_001698575.1 Mola mola | reverse complement strand
AATTCTCCTTCTATGCAGCCCCTGAATTGCTGTAGAAATTAATCCCCTTTCCCATTTTAATTATTTCTCCCCCTTTTCTAATTTCTAGTCACAATTGGAACTATCAATGGTGATGAGAGGAGAGGAGTGGAATGAATGAGTTATTAATTGCTCTGATGTGGACTAGATGTGTGCATTGTAGTCACCCCTCCACCCTCTATCCTCCAATCACATTTCAATTAAAAACAGTCAGCCAGGCTTCGCCTCATGTTATGCTTATACAATGATTGGCCTGCCACTCAGAGATTCTATGGAGCTTAGGAATTTGTGACCAGTTTCCTTTTTCTTCCTCTTCTTTCATGATCAGTAAGTCTTTTTTTTTTTATCTTACAATCATTTTTTTTTTCTCTTGCTCCCGCTTGCTCTGCCTCCTCAAACATCATGCCACATTTCATTCACTTATTCATTTATCCTATAATAGCTTGGTCAGCATTGAAAAGGACTGGCTATGTGTGCATGTTTGTATTTTTCGTGCACGTGTATGTAAACACTCATACTTAGATCTGCCAAGAGGTTTTACACTCATGCCTGAGATGACATGCAACTTTAAAAACTGTCTACCTGCGCCACATCTCAAATGAGATAGGAGACGACAAGGCCATTTTCTCTTAAGGCTTGCATGTTCTCATCATAAGATGCTCTGTAGGACTAGTGCATATAAACCCTCACACACCTCTTTAAATTCTCTCATACATCTCCTCCTCTGATAGCCCACTCCTGCAAAATAAGGGGTTCAAAAGTAGGTACTGAAAACAATGACCTGAGGATGACATTGACCTCTATTCTTCAGCCACAGAAGGTCTTCCTCAGGTTAGAAGTGAACACATAGCTGTGATGAAATGGCAAGTCATCTCCTGCTATGAAAACAGGGCAGTAGCGCTCTAAAATTTTCACAATCTTTCGTCTCTAGCAAGGTAGAGTGGAGTCGACCTGCACTAGAAATACACTGGTTTGTGACCCCTCGTGGTTTTCCTAGTCATCTGCAAACATCATTGTCCATGCAGGACCTCACCTGTTGGTCTGTCCATCACCATCATAGAAAACAAGAAGAGGCTTAGGGCTGTTCCTTGATGCAGTCTTACATCCACCTTGAACCCATCCGTCATTCCTTTGACTCACCTCAGCACTGTCATACTGCTCTCATTCATATCCTGCACCAGTCTAACATACCTCTCTGCCACTACAGACTCCCGCATACAGAACCACAGTTCCTCCTTCAGCAACCTGTCATAGGCATTGTCTAGATCCACAAAGACACAATGCAACTCTTTCTGCCCTTCTCTATACTTCTCCGGCAACATTCTCAGAGCAAACATGTTGTTTGTTGGGCTTTTTCTTGGCATGAAACGATACTGCTGCTCAGAAATCATCACTTCTTCTCTTAGCCTCGCTTCCACTACGCTTTCCCAAATCGTCATTGCGTGGCTCATCAGCTTTATCCCTCTGTAGTTTCTAGAACTTTGCACATCACCCTTGTTCTTAAAGATCGACAACAGTACACTTTGCCTCCATTTCTCAGGCATCTTCTCACTGTCCAAGATCATGTTGAACAGTTTTGTCAAAAACTCCTCTACTCTCTCTCTTAGACACTTCTATATCTCTACGGGTATGTCATCATCCATTCTTCATCCTCTTTAAAGCTTTTCCGACTTCATCTTTACTAATCTCTGTAACTTCCCGTTCCACAGTTTCGACCACGTCCACCCTTATTTCCCTCTCATTTTCTTCATTCATCCGCTCCTTAAAGTTCTCCTTCCTTCTTCTCAGCACACTATCCTCACTTGTTAGTACATTTCCATCCCTGTCCTTAATCACCCAAACCTGCTGCACATCCTTCCCAGCTCCATCCCTCTGCCTCACCAGTCGACACAGATTCTTTTCTCCTTCCTTAGTGTCCAACCTTTCATACAGCACATGATACGCCTTCTGTTTAGCCCTTGCCACCTCCCTCTTCACCTTGCGTTGCATCTCCTTGTATTCCTGTTTACGCTTTTCCATTCTTTCACTATCCCATATCTTCCTCGCCAACCTGTTCCTCTGAATACTCTTCTGTACTTCCTCATTCCAACCACAAAATCTCCTTATCATCCATCCTCTATCCAGATGACACACCAAACACATCCCTACCTGTCTCCCCAATCACTGTTGCTGTAGTTACCCAGTCAGTTGGTAACTCTGGCACTCTGACAGTTCTTCATAACTACCCAGAGCCTGTTGCAACCTCTCCCTGAAGTTCTTTCAGTAGTTTTCCTTTTTCAGCTACCTCCAATTGATCCTCTGCTCCGCCTTTGCGCTCTTCCTCGCCACCAGAGTCATCCTACACACTACCATCTGATGCTGTCTAGCTACACTCTATCCTGCACCTTGCAGTCTCTACACTCATTGCATAGATTGCATAGTCTCCACAAAATGTTGTCCACATGTGTGCTCCTGCCTCTGCTCCTTTATGTCACCCTGTGTTCTTCCCTCTTTTAGAAGTAGATATCCACCACAGCGATTTCCATCCTTTTTGCAAAATCCAACACCATCTGTCCTTCCAGGTTCCTCTCCTTGACACCAAACCTGCCCATCACCTCCTCATCAACTCTGTTCCCTTCGCCAACATGCCCATTGACGTCTACTCCAATCACCACTCTCTCCTCCCTGGGAATATTCTCTAAAGCTTCATCTAATTTGCTCCAGAATTCCTCTTTATCTTCCATCTCATAGCAAACTTGTGGGGTATAACTAATGACAATATTTATCATCACGCCTACAAATTTCCAGCTTCACATTCATGACCCTCTCCAAAATTCTTTTCACCTCGGCAATATTCTTTGCTTACTCCTCCTCCTGGATCGTGACTATTCCATTTCTCTTCCTATCTACATGATAGTTCAGTTTGAGCCCTGCTCCAATGCTTCTAGCCTTGCTACCCTTCAATCAGGTCTCTTGCACACACAAAACATCTACCTTTATTCTCTGCATCATGTCAGCCAGCTCTCTACCTTTGCCTGTCAACGTGCCAACATTTAGACTTCTTACCCTCAATCCTACACGCTACAATGTGACTTTTCTCTTCTCTCTCTGTCTCCTAACCAATTTCCCTCCTCTTGTTTTTCGACTACTAGTAGCCCAACCGCTGGTATCCTGTTTGTCAACAGCATGAGTCGTTGTTAACCCGGCCCTGATTCGCATTTTTGATTTGGTTCAGTTTTTACACCAGATGCCCTTCCTGATGCAACCACCAACAACACCCCTAGTGGCTGGTTTTTGTGTGGAGCTGTCTGCGGTCATGAATATCAAGTTTAAATCTATATGCCTTAGAGAGGAGCTGTACATGGTCTTGTCTCTTTCGGTCAAACTAAAGCCTACTGTGACCTATCAATGAGACCCGTGAATTGCATTTCAGGGGGAGAAGTTGAACTGTATTGATTGCACTGGTTGTTTCAGCACACATTCCTCCAAAAAAATCCATTCATGTGTGTGCAAGTGTAGTGGGTTGGAAATGCCACATTATGTTTTTTATGTAAACAGACACCACCCCTAATTTTTTATGAAATATTGGAACTAATATGACTGTTCATTCAGTTTTGACATTTAGTCAATATTTAAACACGCCAGAGATGGTGCTGTAACGACACGATGGATTTGTGAGGGTGACTACAGGTATATGCTCTCATGCGCAGCTCAGTATTAAATGAGTGCTGACAGGAGCAAAACACTTTGGTCCTCTCTCTTATTAATTCACAGACTTTGCTTTTTTGGCTACGCAGTGCTCCTTGCCTGTGTAGCCTTTGCTATTGGCCCAGATTTCCCCTAGGTCTGGCGCAGGTCACACATGACATCACAGTGTCTTTGCCTGCTACGATCACTTAGATGCTATTTGCAACTAGCCTTATTTGCCTAGGGAGGGGGCAATTGCACTGAATTTTTGAGTATTCAATCTTACATGCATACAAATGGGACACGCAAACCCTGGATGTTATCTGCGTGTTAATGCAGTTTGGGTCCCTTTCCCCTGCAATTCAACATAGCACATGCTTTGTGGATTGCACGCAATTTTTTCCCTCTAATTTGCACTGTTACAGTGCAAAACACAACACAATGCTTTTGTGGATTTAACCCTTGGTGTCGTACCAGTTCCATTGAACACATATATTAGTTGTGAGCCCCCACATCTGGCTCTTTTCAATCACAATGAAGACAATAATAATTAGAGAATTGGAAAGTTCACTTGAACTTTGTTCTTGAAATATATCAGCCAACACGGATAAACACAAAATTATATATAACAAAAGAATGATGCTGATTTTATGTTTCATAATCATCAATCCTTCAAGATTCATAGTGAAACATTAACATTAATGTAAAATAAAGCAGTCCATGCCTTTTGTTTTTGAGCAATAGGATGCATGACAAAGCATGAAATACATATAGAATATCATGTGTATGTGGGGGCGGTACAGTGGTGCAGTGGTTAGCACTGTCGCCTCACAGCAAGAAGGTCTTGGGTTCAATTCCGGGTCAGGATGATTCTGTGTGGAGTTTGCATGTTCTCCCTGTGTCTGTGTGGGTTCTCTCCGGGTTCTCCGGCTTCCTCCCACATTTCAAAAACATGCAAAACTGGGGGTAGGTTAATTGGTCACTCTAAATTGCCCTCCCCGCGACCCCTAAAGGGATAAACGGTAGAAAATGGATGGATGGATGGATGGATAATTGACAAAAGTTAATTCTATGAATACAACAGACATGTAGTACTTCCTGGCCTCTATCAATTCAGTGTGCTATTGACTTCACAATCAAAGCTGGATGTAATACATGCTATTCTATTGACATCTGTTTATATCAGCTGCTACAGCTGAAAGTTAGCTGCTATTCTAAAATGTACACCACAACTGCTTGTTGCTGCAATGGTTGCATTTTGTATGTTATGAAAACACATTTTTATGTTTCTTCATGTGTAACTTAATGCCATCTCATAAATTTTTAGTCAGGTATACACGATACAATATAAAATTCTATATAAGGAAGAAAAGTCCACAGTTGGAGGTCATTGGGGTGCTGGATTAGTGAAACAAGCCACAGATTTAGGTTGTGTGTTAATGTAAGTTCAAGTAACATTGACTTATTGTTAAAGTCCTGCTTCAGCCATTGATTAAATCCTTAAATTTAATTTCTGTATCATAGCAATACATATTTCAATTTTTTTTTTTCCATGAAAAAACACTTTTGTTGACTTAAAATGGCTTGGATGTAAGCCACACTTCTTCTATATTGTGTGGATCTATGAATGTGCTACTGTAATCCTATCCCAATTTTCTGCTTACTGCTTTGCAAACAGTTTATTAGGATCCCTTTCAATAACTCTAAATGTTCCACACCAATACTTCACATCTTGAAGACCAAAAAATATCAGTCTTCAAGCATACACCAGAATACAATTGACACTATTTTTATTGAGAATTTTGTAATGATACTATTACAATAAATCATCCCTGATTCCTGAAAAATGTCATCACATTACAGTAAGGTGTTAGTAAATTATTAGTAAAATCATGGTGTGTTACTTTGCAACACTTTTCATTCATAGGATACAGACTGGATCACAATTTTGCAATGTTACTAGGCATATCAAACAAACATAACAGTCTAATATCCAATTATATGGACATTTTGTAAAATGTTGCTTGAAGTACACAGTAGTGCTGACAGATGCCTTCAACCCAGCACCACAGCAGTTTAGTCTATTCATTATCTGTACTTTTCTCTCTTTTCTAATTCTGTCACACATGTTTTTTTCTCTACATTTGTGTCTTCTTCTTCATCTTTGAACGCAGTGTGATTTATCTCAGTTATCCCCCTGCTCTTCCATCTAACATGAACAGTGTACAGGGACTGTATGCAATTTTTCTGCCAATATTTTGTTGCTATGTCATGCTACTTGTTACTGAGTCTCTGCGGATGGGTCAGAAAGCCTTCGATGCATTTTATTAAATACTACATCTTCTTCAGTGGTGATTTGTTTTACGTGCATTTAATGATGGGCGGCAGCTGCAGAGCTTGTGCATATAGACCGACATGTCAGAGGCCATTTGGCAAAACCGTGTAGCGAGCACAGGTCAGATATGTTAAAGAAATTAATTTTGGGTTAATTATAATGGAGATGAGATTAATCCCATGTTGATTTACACCTCAAGTACAGTGTATGTGTGTGTGTTTGTGTGCACGCATGTTTTACAGTAGCTCAGCTACAGGGCAAAGCAGGTCTCCTATCTTAACATGTTGAAATAGGGCAAAGTTTCTCAGTCATTTCTCAGACATAAATGATTTTCACTAAGCTCCTTGTACTGCTGGCATATTCTCATCTAATGTATGAGAAAGGTTCTCTATGATTTCTCTCAGCAATCTTTGATATGGCTTAGAGATTTGCTGAGTTGTTTAGAACTGCATCTGCACAGCAAAAGATTGCTACACTCAGCTTCTCTCCTTTAACACTACAGCAACAGTCAAACGGTTTCAGTGTCCCTTAGTGTCAAGTGTCTGTCTGTTAGGGTCAGTCAGTGTTTCCCTTCTTGTTTTGAAATCCCTCTGTGTCTATTCACCACTTCTTGTCTAGTCTTGTCCTTCAGGTGTGTTTGATTAGTCCCTCTCCCTGATGTGTCCCACCTGTGTCCAATTTTCTACATCTTCCTCGTGTATTTAACCCCTGTGTTCCCCTTCCTCCTGTGCCAGATTTCTTATCTTTCTAGTGAGCAGTAAGAACTCAGTAGTCGTGGAACAAAACGAGATCGAAGCACAAGGAACTAGAGATTAACCCTGGACTGCTCACTGGGAGGACAAGACAATCTGGCACAGGAGGAAAGGGACACAGGGTTTAAATACACAAGGAAGGGGTAGACAATTAGACACAGGTGAAACACATTAGAGAGGAGAAGCAATCACACACACCTGAGGGACAAGACTTGACAGGACATGGGGAATAAGACAGAACAGAATTTCATGAAAACTACCGGACTCTGAACCCACGTATCATTTCACATTTAACACTAACCAGTTTCGTTTTGTCCAGGGGTCATTAGTGTTTGTGTTTTAGATATTTAGGTTTAAAAGCAAAAACCTGTTGATGCATTCTTTCTTTTACAAGATATCACATAGACATGCCAGGCCAGTAGAGGCCAATACAATCAAAATAACTGCTATCTGAAACAGAAGGTTTAAAAAAAGGCATTTGCTGATGCAAAATATCAAAATGTTGGATTTCGTTTAAGAATTGGAGACAGAGAGAGGGGAGACAAATCTGAAAGCCAGTTTCTTAAAACAGCTGAAAACGCAGCATATCTTGAAAAGGTGTGGAAATGCTCTGATTGACTAGCCACCTGTCTCCTCCAGCTGCCCCATGGAACAGCGAGCACACAGCTGAGTTTAAGGAACCAAGAATGTGAGGAGAAACAAGAAAAGCCTCAGCTTCTCATTTTTGGACTAAGTGGCTCTGCTGTGTTCTCTCTCCCTCTAACTCTACTCACAGTCTTGTCTTTATTAGAAAAGAAACACATGTAGTGTCGCAGCATCCAAGTATGAAATTCAATTCTCCTCCTGCAAAGTGTTTTCTATTAAAGTCGTTACTATCACGGATAGCAGATGGGCCTGGCCAGCTCAGCTCAGCTAAGCTCTGTGAGTACATACTGTACAAGGAGTGAGGGGACAGGGAGTATTAGGGAAGAAGAGTACAGTGAGGAACCTGAGGGACATAGACCACAAGATTAACAGTTAATCATTAGAATAATTTTTCTCTCTTCAAATTTGATGACATTCAGTGATTTAGCAGTAGTTTGTTACAAATCATATTGCATGCTGGTTTTGTCTTAGATGGAGACAAAAATATAATTTATGGTGCTAAAAATGATTCTGTTTGTTGAAATACTGTTATGATGTGACAAGCTCTTTAACAGGCAGTGAAAACAACTGACCTCCACTGTAATTTAAGCTATTAGGGAGTGACGGTCTATCAATGTCACTTTAGGGGTCAAGTTTTCTGTTCACAGAAGTCTTTTATTTGTCTTATCAGAAAAAAAAATAAGAATGGAGGTTTATTGAGTTTTGATATGTTTTTCCTGAAAGGAGTAAAGGATAAAGCAATAAACAATAATCTAAGATTTAGATTATCTAAAATTTCATTATCCAATTCAAGAACAATAAAAGCAAGAAATCCAGTTCTTATCCTGTGCATTTTGTACCACTTATTATGTTTCCACCATCTGTCAGATAGATTGCCATCAAAATTCATACTGCAGATTGCCACAAAAGATAGCTTTGGTAATTCCCTCCCATTGGAAAAAAATGATGCTATATAGCATTTGGATTAGACAATGAGGGACCTGAACAACAGCTGTATCTGAAACCCTTGGAATGAGTCTCTGCTAAGTAAATGCTGAACATCAATATGGAATGTCACCATACTGACTCATCAACATACAGTTCAAGGCAAGATAATTTCTGCCTGGCAAAAACTTAATATAATATTTACTAGGTTCCTGGTTTAATTTCTGGTTACTGTATGCACCCCATTGAATATAGATGGAGTAATGCTTCTCCGGCCCTGCAATATCCTGGGCTAAGTTTTGACTTGGCCATATACTTTAAGAGGTATTAGATGAATTAGAGGTATTAAATATTTTTTCACAGCTCATGATCAAAATTCATAATAGCTTTCTATTAACTGATCTAGAATGTAGTTCGATGAGTCCTGTCAAAAGCTTTCCAGGGGTCTCTTTTATAATCGTGGTCTAAGGGGGAAAAATGCTTGAAACTCAGAACAACATTTTAGGCTTAAATATGTTGTTTTTTTCCCTTTCTGCATGATATTACATGCCCAACAGTAATACAGTGACTGTGTGTTGGTCTTTGAACAATGCAATCCAGTACTTTACCTGAATGGGTAAAGTACTGGAGTGCTGTGGATTTGCCGCATTCACAATGCAGCTTGTGTCGGCACATATTAGCTAGTCTTAAAAAAAACAAAAAAACAATTTCAATGCAAAAAAATTCGGTTTATGACCAAACTATTGAAGACAACCTGTAAAAGTGGAAAGCACTAAACAAAGAACTGGATTTGATGGAGTTTTTCATTATGCTAATGTGCTCTTTGTCGCGTCTCAGCTCCTCCTAGACAGGATGTCAGAGAGAGATAAAAGGATGGGAAGCAATGACAGAGGAACTGATGCTGAATGAGATCAGAAGATATTTTTAAAATGTCACAGTATGTCAGACAGATAGTTAAATAGTACAGTCTTAAGTGTTAGATTTATAACAAAATAGGTGTTGATATTAAATAGCATCTCATAACTCTTTCTTTCAAGGAGTTGAGATTGTACTCAATATAAAAAAAAAAAAAGAAGAAGCCTGTTAACTTATGAAGAAAAATACTGATGTTACAGGAGCACATTTTAGAATTTAATGGTTTGTAGCTGCAGTTATTGCCATTCTTACTGTTTACGTTTACATTATAACATCTAGTTTTAAACAGATGCAAAATATATGTATTAAAATCACTTAAAAAATCACTTAAGACAAACAAAGCATCCAGCAATTTATTTAATAAAAATCCATCCATACCCTGAGTTTCTATAATTTGTGTAGAAATATAGAGAACAAGAGGAAGCATACTGTATGTTAGCATAATGAAAAGTGCCCACTGCCTTAATCCCCCCAAAACTTTGCTTTACTGCACTATTTCTTTAATCAAGCAATGACAGCAGTTCGAATCAATGGAGCTATTCTTTGTTCCTGTTTTGCTATTTACTACTGCATCACATCATAAATTATAACATTTCCTGATGTGAAATCACAACAAGAAATTTGAATTGTCAAATACTCTGCCATTGTTAGACCTTTCTGTTCTGAATTTCCCCTTTCTCCTTCTCAACGGTAAATACACACTCGGTGGCACTTGACCCTGTCTTTACCTCCATGGAAACAACACATCATTGCCAAACTATACTGACAGGCCTGCCTACACGAGGAAGATGAAGAAGGCTAAAGAGAACGGAGTGCTGAGCTGGTGGTGGAGCAGGGGTCAAGACGGAACAATGACACGGAAGTGAGAGGGGACAGGGAGAATATAAAGTGAAAAGTCAATGATGGGGACTTGGTGAGAGACAAGTAGGGGCGTGACTGTAATGCAGATGTGGACGTTTGTTGGCTGGCTGATTCACTGGGAGGCTGTGTCATTGGCTGGCTTCGTTCAAGGCCTTCAGGATGAATGCTGACTGACTGGATTTCTGACCAACAGCCTTGCTTGTTGATTTGGTGGCCAGCTGCATGGTTGGCTGACAGTTCGCTTGACTAGGTAACTGTGGATGGCTACTTGGCCGTCTGCACATTCATTATTCATACTCTGCAGCCAATGATGTGGGTCAAGCTCAATTCAAGCCAGCTGGGGCAGTAGACAGACAGAAAAACTTTGCGGGGAGCTAGGTCCTTCAGCTATAGTCTGCGGCAATATAGCTCAGACTGCAATGTCAGCACAATCATGAACTACTGTAGTTTACTGAGTTCCACACTTTGTTTAAAAAATAGGACATAGCTTTATGTTTTTACAAACTTTAGTAATTTTAACCCTATTTGCCGTCATTCCAAATATTAGATGGCAAAACACATCTATCTAAGATTTTCATATCTGAACTCTAAAAATGTAACTACAAGCTTCTAATGAGTTCAGTGTAACATGATGACTGTGGGAACATGGTGAAGCAGTACGTTATGTGATCAGTATTTGCCATTTGCCTAAAAGCAAAAGTAAAAAAGAAGAGAAAGTTAACAAATTACCGTCACTTCTGGTTATGTGTCGGACTGTCTTGGAAGGGCACAGTATAACTTACTAAATAAAGTCTTAGCCTGTGATCTCAGTGCATGTTATTTGGTCTTACCTATATATATATTTCTGCTTCTGCATGAATCCCTGAAAAAATTAGGCAAAAATGATATCAAGAGGTACTGTTCCTAGTTTAAAAGTCTGTTGTGTCCATCATATAGTTCTTGTACTGTCATTTGGGGTAATTTTTTTTTTTATTTAACAAACAGTATTTTCTGGTCCATGTAAAAAAAAAAAAGAAAGAAATAAGAAAAGAGAACACTTTGTATGACTCCAATGTGATCTCACATGATGGCTTATAAATAGCATTCCATTTCTAACCCCTTAACTCCCATCGTTGTGAATTCACATCATACCGTTTGCATTCAGACTGCAACCGAGATAGCATCAGCTTGAAAGCAAAAACACAAATAATTAATTTATTTTTATATAATTGTAAATAAATGCAGGCGTCAAGAGGTTAATATCTTTTTGCATGCAATTTCACACTTTTTAAGATGTTTGTCGGTCATTTAGTTTTATCTGCGTCTTACAATATTTTTATACATATAGGAATTAAAAATGTCAGGTAACTTCCATGATGTGGCATATGCCTTCTAAGTAATTTGACCTGTGGTCACAGTTTAGTTAAAAAGAAAGCAAGGAATGCATTAAAACAAATCAGCTGTGTAAATCTAAAAAGAAAACAATTAGTTATTTATATGATGCAGCATGTAGGCCAGGTTGCAAAGGTGTATTGAGACATGATGAACCATATTCAAAATACCATGAGCAGTTGAAAAAACTGAATTGAAAATTGTCCTTCCAGATCAACTTGAAGGAATGATGTCATCTTTATATAACAGTTTTGACTGGCGGAATCACACTGCCCTTGTCTCCTTCTCTCTATTCCATAAAAGGTTGACCACTTCTGTCCCCCTGCTGCTTCCCCCCGCATCCTTTGTCCATGTGAGCAGGCATATACTACCTTAAAATGAATCAAGATGGAACCTGTGGAATACTCAAGCGAAACGGGATAAAGGACTAATAAAGGAATAATGAAACGCTTGAAGCTACTAGTCAGAATTACAAGGATTTACACACAGCATATTAAGCATTTAATGAAGACCTATGTGAATACTACCAACTTCACACACCCACAATCCTTTCCCTATTCCTTAAATATAAAATTGAATATTACATAAACACAAATCAGTAACCGTATCTGTTTTAAGAGGAAAGTCCCTCATTCCTGTAAGGTGCTTACTGGATGAAGCCACATACGTATGTTTGACACCCAATGTATCAAATCATCCCAATCTTCCACATGCTACCATTGGCCCCATAGAGCGGGGGCTGGCCAAGGGGCCAACGTTTGGTTTAGGGCTGTAATAACTTGGATGCAGATAAAATAATTAAATCAAGCAACTCTTATTTCTTTATTGAATTTTCAAGTGGGAATATTAAAAACACTCCAGACCAGTCTCCTCATCCACTTGTTACCAGATTATTCTGCAAACCTTCTTGTTAGTTTCTGGCCAGTCTTCTAGTGACACACTCTAGTGTTTTTTGTCATCTTTCTGAACTGATCATTGATATCAGTTCTCCTTTTGGCCGCAGAGCACTGCCAGCGCCGCAACCACGCTCCCCTGTCTGTTGAGTCATATAATGCCTCAATTTTTTCACCAGAAACAAAAACACAACTGTTCAATAAACCTGTTTAAACTTTCATCCTCTCCTGGTCCAAAAACCTAATTGAATCACAGCTTTTGTAACACAGGGTTATCCACCATTTTACATTTCTCACTCCTCTCTTAATAAACTTAAGGAAAATATATATATTTTTGTTCATAAACAAGGTAGATAATGTAAGGTAGCAAAAACCGTGTCACCTAGCATGTACTGATTTTATGTGGTGCTTTGAAATCAATGCTTAATTGAAGCAGATATGGCCACTTTTTAACTACACAAAGTTATAATAATGCAAAACCTTCAACAACATGATCCTTAGATTTAGGGAATTTGTGTTTTATTTAGTAATAGTTTAACTTTGAAAAGTAGTAAAGCACAGTACTTGAACAATCCACCAGAACCACCAACCAATAACTCTGGTAAAGATGTGCACTACATCACTATACCAAATTGTCTTAGTGCTCTTCCTGGTTTCTGGATACTATCAATATAAAGGTCAGGAAAATTAAATTTTGCTGGCTTGATGTGGCTCAGGACAAACAGTTGATTTCGACTCCTGGTGGGTTTAGCTTTCAGTGTCTTCTTTAGCAAGACATTGAAATCCAATGGGCAGTTCAGTACTTTAATCTATTTATACACATCTGTCTTTTAAGTTGTCTTTTTTAGACTTGTTGTTTTTGACTGATAATACTTAAATCTACAACCTTGATATTTTCTATATTACAAAGAAACAAAAGCATCAGGGATAGGGCTGTGTAGATGGATGCCCTAAACCTTACCCTTACCTTTAGAAAAAAAAAAATCTTTTAATGGGCTGTAAAGTCTCTCTCTCCTTCCAATCGTATTTTTTTTCACCTTTATCATCTTTTCTATCATACTTTTTCTTTCTCCCAGTATCCTCAACATCTGACCTGACTATCTATTCTTTGCAGCTCAAAATCTCCTGGTCTTTGTTGGTTAGGGTTTCTGGACTTCCTGTATTTGGTTCTGTACTTGCATGTGACATGTAACTTTGGTAAATACAAGGACTACAGATGGAAATTGTCAATTTTACTAAATGCATTGCAAGCCTGTTTTTGTTTCAAACAGAACTAAATGATAACATAAAATTAAAAAACAAAATCAAACCTCCATAATTGCTGTCTTAATACTGTGTTATTTTAAAATTACTTTAATCTCCAAAGGGAATCTTGCTGCAGTTTCTGCTGTATCAAGTTCAACATTGACTGAGAAGGTGAAAAGAGATGAAGCCCTGGAAAAGTTAATCACTGTATTCTTCTCTTTGTTATTCAAGTTCATTCATTTTGAACACACCGTTGGTCCTAAGCAATACACCTGCCAAGTGTGTCAGAGCAGATTTCTTTCTGAATAGTTACAAGGAACTCTGCAATCTTTGCAAATGTCTGAATCAAGTCATATTAAATCATCCGAATTTGGAAGAAAATTACTTGCCTCACAAGACATCTTGGCCTTCCTTTCAGGTTCTTCAGCCTTTAAATACACTTTATGTGATTCATTAAATTCACAAAATTCAAATTTTGCTGCTAAGCTTTTAACTTTAAATTATTTTAATGTATTCACTGACAGTAATCTACCTACCCCCTCCACATAGCTTATGCTATGAAGTGACAAGCCGTATCATTCTTATCTGAATATTTTACTCCTTTTAGCTGCAGAAAAGTGAAAACTGCCAGGTCATCAATGTGAAGCCTTGAGTTTCAACATGTAAAAAAAGAATGAGTCACATTCACATCTGCAGTTATTATTTAAGACAAATGGGTTGGCAACTTTTCCGGTTTTTGATAATGGACTAGACCTTTCATCACCATCATTATGTTATTACATAAGCACAGAGAACCATTGACTTTCAGCAACTGGTAGAATAAAAGGAGAAAAATAACCTTCCTCCTGTAAATTATTGCTTAGCTCAGTTTTCCTGTAGCATTTCAAATAAAATGATTACCAGTGTGCCCACAGTCACACTTTTTAATAAATACAATTTTAATTTAGTAACTACACTTTGAATTTTAATAAACAGCTGTTACTTTTCTCAGTTAATAGAGAGTGCAGATAGAAAAAAAAAGTGCATCCTCTTGATAAAACCAAACAGCAACATTGATTATTTTAACTTACTTCTGCAGCCAATATAACCAAAACTACAGAACTCCCACAAATTAGGCAAGAATGTTATTTAGTAGCAAAACATCTTGTAATTGAACTAAAACCAAAAAAAAAATCATCTTTCTTTTTCTAAACTGTAAGTTATATTACCAAACCAACTCTATGGTTTCCTGCACATCATTAGAGGGAAAACTTGAAATGCAGATGGTGTTATAGATATGCAAAAACTTAAAATGCATGAAATGACGTATAATTTGTCCATTGTTGTTTAAGTCAACTCATCAGATCACGTCTGTTTAAAATAATGGTGAATTTCAAAGTGTTGCTTGAAAAAGGACCCCCAGTACTACTCCGTTTGCTGCTCTGCTGATGCTCTCGTCTTTACTCCTCTCTACCTGTTTCCACTGATTGGTTTAGACAAAGGGTTGTACACTCATCCACCTGTCAATCAAGCCTCCACTTGGCTGGAAGGCTCGGGTCCACTTCTGTAGATGTGAATGGGAGATGACAGCACTGCCTTTCCCCTTCTATATACTAATTTTCTATCCAGTGTGTGTATTGTTGTGATTGTAAAGCCATGGCAACAAAATGTGTTCACAGGCAGAAACAACATAGTGTAACTATGTTGTATGTGTGTGTGTATAGAAATATATTTGATGCAATGTTGGAGTTCTGCAGGATTTCATTTTTATGTAAAATTAGAATCTAATGTTGAACTCTTTAAAGTGTTTCCGTGAGGGTCTGCAGCTTTTTTGAACCATCTCCTTTTTCTTCCCCCTCTTTCATTTCATTCTTTCTTTCAATCATCAATTACTTATTGTTCTGCACCTTTTATCATCTTCCTTAGACCTCTCCTTTATTTGATCCCTTTTTAATTTGCATCTGCCCTCCTGTCTTTTTATAGCTTTCCTCTTGCCTTTTTTCTCTTCCTTTCTTCTTAGTTTTTTTTCCCCTTGTCATTATGGATATGTGAGGATTAGCGGATGGTAATAAGGGATGTGAGCTGAGGTGATCAGTCTAAGATAAAGGCAAAATCCTGCAAATCAAAAACAAATAACATTGCCTGGCTGATTCAAATTAAAACAGATAGATTCATCATTACATCTCAGTGCATCTCATCTAAGTATTTTATTGATGAATTTAACCTTGTTTGATTAATCTGCATGTTGCCTTCAGGTTCCCTTATAGCTGCTGCACATCTTAGTGGGAATGGGTAATAACTTAACCAGATTTAAATTCCTCTCTTTGTCCTTAGGTTAAATTATTTAATTTCAATTTTAATTAAATATTCCCCATTTCCAAGGAAATTAAATTGATGGGAATGTTCCATGTGTACATAAAACATCCCTGCTCTATGACAGGAACATAGGAACATACAGGAAATGTATGTGCAGTTTGTATGTTTACAGTCAAGGCAAGGCTGCCATCTATTGTTCCGACATGACCCAAACATGCATCAAAGTGTTTCCACAGTGGAGCAAAACACAACTGTCTGTTCAGTTTTCTCTCAAAAGACAGCTCAATACTATACATGCAAAGGAAACCAATGAAGGTTGAAAGATTGTGTGAAATTGTTTCCACTGAAGGATTGTTAAATGAGTGTGCAGTTGTAATAGTGCCTCATTTTCATTCTGAATTTTTAACTAAAATTTTCCTTGCTGTTACATTGTTGAAATAATTTCTACTAATGAGCATTTCATGCTGAAAGGCAAATTTACCACTTCTTTTTTTTCTGCCTAGTGATCCAAGAGTTTAGTAAAGTCAGCTCATAAGTAGACACCTCTGAATATGCTCATTTGAAATACTCTTGAATGTAATATTGGACCAGACAAAGGACCTTGCACAATTAAAAGTTTATCTGTGACTATGGGTATGTGTAACAATGAACCTATGTACTGTTAAGGCATACTGTATATATAGTTGAGTATGCTTCATTTTTTGCAGGATTATATGATGGACTTGTTGTGACAAGTTGAAGACGAATAGAACAGCTCTCTCAAAATGTGTTTGTAACTTTTAAATGAGAAGCTACAAGTGTGGTGGCAATTATCCTGTTCACAGCCAGTTTACTTGTTATCACAGTTATTATATTTGCCCTCGACATTTAAGGACAGGTTTTGAAGTGTGAACAGTCAAACCAAATCAAATCAAATCAAATTTTATTTGTATAACCCAAATCACAAATTACAAATTGTCTCATTGGGCTTTTACAAACCGTACAGGTGTGACACCCTCTGCCCTTAGACCCTCGAACCGATTGAGGAAAAACTTAAAAAACCTTGAATAGGGGAAAATAAGAAACCTCAGGAAGAACCACAGAGGAGGGACCCTTCTTCTTAGCACAGTCCACGGTCCACAGGAAAGGTAAAATAAACCTATGAATTATGCTGGTTGGGGGAAAGTGTGACTAGTGTCTTACTTGTGGGTGCTTAGCAGACATTCTATTACTAGAGATGAGAATGACAGGTAACAGAACAGTCTTTTCAAAGCACTGGCATTTTTACACAGAGGTTATGAGTTAAAATTTAGGTAATCTGTTTTCTTACATATTGTCAGACAAGAAAAACTTGGAGACTCATTACGCACTTAAGGAAGTCAGCCTGGTGTCCCAAGTTTGTGAGATATTTTCTTACTCTAATTGTGTTTAGACCTCTGTTACCTACTGGTATGTTGTGATAGCAACTTCTAGTTAGGCTAGAAAAACACTAAAAGGTTTTCATATGACTTAGCCCCAAACATGCCAACCCACACAAATTTAGAAGTTAGAAGTTAGTTAGATAGTTAGAAGTTCTTCTCCCCAGAGGGCTGTTTATTCCATAAATCCAATTTTGTCTTTGTTTGAGATGAGACTTAAGTAAAGCCTTATATGATAAACTGTTTGACTATATCAAGGCAAAATCTGACATTTATCCATACCAGGATCATTGTGTGTGTGTGTGTGCGTATGTCTGTGCTTCTTTCCTTATAGCCAGCACACGAACCTAAAGTGTAAAAGACAACCTCATGTTTTCCCAGACACATTAATGCAATCACACATAGATCTTTCTTTTAACATTCTCCCTCCTCCTCTTCTTCCTTTTAACAAAATGTATCACAACAAAAAACATGCATTAAATGTGTTTTTGTACACACAGGTTATGAAGGAAAACATGCCTAAAAATGTGGGAATTGGTTGGAAATAATAAGGTGTGTTTTGCCTCTTTGTGTTGTCAAGTGCTTGTCTGCCAATCAGGGGACCATAGAGAAAGCTATAGTCCATTTTTTATCAAGTTTTTTGACAAGTTGACCTTTGAACCTTGACTGGGGTCATGGAGAAGGAAGGGAGGGAGGGAGGGCTGGGGCTTGGCATGAGTAAGCAATGACGTATATATGGGGCGTTGAATTTCATCCAATGAGGCAGGGGGGCGGTTACTTCAGAAACTTTAGATGTGAAAATGAATCCAGTATGGTTTCTGAGTGTCTTGGAGGTAACATCTTGAGCCGCAGTAGCAGCATTAAAATTGCATCTCGATGTGAGTCCTCCTCCTTCACAGACCCCTCCCCTCCCCTTCACTCTCTCTCAGTCCTTGAGACAGTCATAGAGAACAGATGGATCCTGAACAGGCCAAAGCAACTCTGATAGAGTTTTTAATTTGTACGTGTCACCTATGTGTTCGATCTGTAACAATAAAAAAAGACCTTTAGTGCTACTGTAACGCCAGCGAAGAAGTTCAGGACATGATGTGGGAACCTTACCCCATAGAATACTTTTGTACCAGAGACCTTTCTGCTCTCAAAGCATCTTGTCCCGCCACCACCACCACCACTGGACCTGTGTTGAACTAACAAAAAGACATCTGTTGAAGCGAAGATGCAATAAAAACAACCGAAAAGTCATTCGTTGGATATATGGCTGTCGCAAATATGTCCCATTCCCAAATGTTTTCTACATCTTCACTTTATCCCCCGTCCACGTGTTGAACTGAGACCAGATATCAACCACATTGGTTGCTCAAATGTTTCCTGCATCTTACACCTCAGCCCCCCCCTCAAAAAAAAGAAGAGTAACACGGCCCTTTATAACGTTTTACTGTTACCCCCTGAGAGCATTTCATTCTCACCAGCTCAGAAAGAAAAGCATGGACAACGGTAGAGAGCTGTTCTAGTCTTGATCCCTATATTTCAGCAGCTTGTGTGAATTGTTGCATTTAAAATTTCAATCTTTTTTCAAGCTCAACCTTCATGAAAGTTCATGAATGCTGACCAATCAGCATACCTCCTGAGTAAACAGAGGTGGAGAATAAAAGTGCTTAAGGAAACGCTGGAAGAAAAAAAAAAAAAGAGAAGAACAATAGCAAACACAACACCTGTGATTCTCTCTCCCCCCGGCTTACATTACGGACGGATCCCTCCAAGAGGGGGATAGATTGCAAAACAACGTGTGCGTTATGTTAAATGGTGACGATGACATGGAGCTGTCCGGTTTTCAATGTCTCTTGGATCGACTTGTGCAATCTAACAAGGCGGTCATGACGGATCACATGTAGGAATTGATTGTACAGGTCATTTGCGGCCCCCGATTTCTCCGATCGATCAAATCCGTTATTTTTCTTTCTTTTCAAAAATCACTACTACGTCATCAAAAATCTCAAAGGTTTTCTGGGATGTAGATATGTTTGCAAATTAAATTTAAAATCTGCGGGGTGAAATTGATGACCAAAACAGACTCCTCAGAAAAACCCCCAAAATTGTTACATGCAGCCCTTAGTTCCAGCTCAGAGTCATTCGGACAAAATTATATTCTACGATTTTGATACCTATCCAGCAGGGCATCACGTCCCCTTTTTAGTATGCACAAAAATGTGGCAAGGGGTGTAGTGCACGCATGGGGTCTTAACTACGCGCACAAGTTTCTCCTGCATTTCAGGACACCTCTGTATGAAAATGCAGTGTTTATTCCACACAACGCCAGAGGATTTGACAGCTATCTTCTGCTCAACGCTATGGTAACCTGGCCATCCTTGGATTCCCTGCAGGGACCTCCCATCTACCACATTATACACTGGTTGCTTTGCACCTAGGATGGTGATGGCTAAGAAACATATCGCCCTGTCCTGGAATTCCACTACTCTGCACATCTTTGCTCACTGATGAAGTGAGATGTTGTCTGTAATTTTAATGGAAAGACTGCGCATGCACATACCCAACAAACAGAACACATTCGAGAGAATCTGTAGCTATTTTTCTTCTACAATCATTTCCTTGTTGATTTCTGTTATACCGTTTATGTAAATTCATAACTGGCAACCTTTTTTTTTTTTTTGGTAGGTATGTTTTTCAGTTCTTGTTGTCCACGCTATATGTGGTATGTTCTGTAAAGTTAAAAACTATAAATAAAGTATTAACAAAAAATACATTGACTTGCCGTTTTTTTCTCATCATGCGCTTATCTACTATGCCTAAACGTTGGGTTTAAGGATAAAGTCAAAATTTATTTCCCTCATCATTGCACCTCAGAGAGAACCATAACTATGTGGATCTCTCCCCATCCTGCATGCTTATGGCTTAGAGCATATAAACAGGGAGGGTTCCGTCAGTGGTATGATTCAGCGTGTGATGGGTCAAACAGTTTACGCTAGGGGAGGTCCTTATCTAAGTTGTCCAGAACGACTGTTTCCCTTTATAAGCAGTGAACAGTTCAGCTGTAGTCAGTCTGAGACTAACATCTCTGACTCTTTTGTCAGAGACTATTACTTTGACTTTGTTCGACTCCATTTGCTTGTCCTTTGTCTGTTTTACACTTGCTTGAGTGATTCAATTAAACAAAATAAAAAAAACCTTGTGTTCTCCTTTTGGACTTTCTCACCAAACAGTTTGCGGATTTCCACCAAACTTGGCGACGAGGATGGGATTGGACGCGTGATCTGGACTCCGCTGGACGACAGAAGTGTGCACAAATAAACAGAATTCCTGCCCGTGGGTGAGAAGCTGCTGTCCTGCGGGGCCTTGGTTGCCGATCCAATCCAGGAAGGGATAAAGACACATGCGGTGAGAGGGGTCGGGCATTTGGGACGGAAAAAGTCATATCAAGGCTGCAGTTACTAAGAAAGGAATAGATCTACATCTCACAACACAAAGGAGGGTTGTTGACAGATGTGTCTTGGTTATGGCTGCCGTATCTTTATAACCTGATGTATGCAGTTAGCTGTAGACGCTGATCGCACAAGGGTAAAGATACCTGTGAGGCAGATAACTAGACATGGGCAAGGGTCATAGCAAGGGGAGACAGACCGGGATGGACACTGAGGTCCTGTCACCGATATGCAAATATATGACAGAACATTATCCTAGCTGTATGAATCAAATTCAGAAGTGGGTGGAATCGGGGTTCCCATCAAAAGGGAGTTTCAGTGAGAACCAGTTAAAAGCATTGAAGGAACAGCTGGAGAGGGAAGAGAAAAACAGTGCAGCACAGCATGCTACCTTGTCCAAAAGAAAGCAGAAGAAGAATAAACCATTTACAGCAGACTGGAATGCATTTAAAATGTGAGAGTATGAAGCATGTCGCAGAGAAAAGAAAAAAAACAAAAAGGACAGGAACAACAACAGGCAGATAATCACACTAAACTTCTCTATCGAGAATGGTGGATCCCGATCTGGACTCCGCTCCCCCCGCAGCTCTGCCGCATTATCAGCCGCAGCAGACGTCACAGAGGAGCGCCTCATTACATGCACCAGCAAGAGCAGAATGGGCACAACCGGACTCCTCTACAGAGGCTGTCGTCTACTCGTCAACAATGACCCATGCAAAAGCTCTGCAGATACAAGACCAGATGCAGCAACAAAACAAAACAAAAAGAACCTTGTGTTCTTCTTTTGGACTTCTCACCAAACAGTTTACTGATTTCTACCACAGATCTAACAAATAATAGCCCTGCATTGGTTTAGCTGAACCCATGTTGTTGTTGTTGTTGTTGTTGTTTTGATACAAGTAAACAAACTGTACACTTAGACACAATAAAGTTGTTTTTTTTCTTAATTGAAACAGTCTCCAGACTTTTTCTGTTTTTTTCACATCCTATAACACTCTCTGAACAGTTGTAAGGAACAGGCTGATTGGTTACAAGAGCCGACTGTCATAATCCACTCCTGGTTTTCCCCTCTACCAAACCACTCTACCAGCTTGTCCTAATCAACATCATTAGACACACCTGTTCCCCCCAGTCAGCTCTTAACTAGCTCCTCCACACCCACTCTCTTCCAGATCGTCGTCGCGTCATGCACTACCTTCCAGCACTCTTTTCCAGACAGATCTCCTGTTACCTGACCTGCCTTCCTGGTACCTGACCTGCCTTCTGCCCCTGACCACGTCTCCTCGTCTCTGCCCCAGTAACCTGACCTGCCTTCTGTCTCTGAACTTTGCATCTGCCCATTCCCTGTCTGCCTGCAGTCTGCCCGGGCTTCCTCTCCCGAGACTCCATCCCCATTCTGGACGTAGACTGTGCTCGCCGACTAGGCTTCCTGATTGCCGTCCATTTGGACTCGTGAATATTGTTGATAAAGTTTTGAATTGTGCCGGTCTAGATTTGTACTGTTCTTGGGTCCACTCTCACACCCGTTACACCGACAGCATAATTTCTTGTACATCGTTGATATTTTTGAATAAACTCAGATACCATTACACTCCGCCGAATGCGTCTACTAATAAGCAACGTTCCAACTGGTAAGTATTTATGCCTCTTCAGCTCAGCAGGAGAGGGGCTTAGTAATATTCCACCAGCACTAGTCGTTTGGAATTGATCTCCAAAATAGAATCGTAACAAGTATAAACAATGAGGGTGGTGGTGAGGGGTAAGGGGACTCTGAATCTCATTTTGAGTCTCAAATTGCCGCTGGAAATGGGCATAAGGCCTTGCTGTCTTCGACGGTGTTGAGATAAAGACATATAAATAGGGTCTCCCTGTGGAGGTAAACATGTTGTAAAACTCTCCGACGGAAAACCCATGGTTAAATTGAGGTTGGAAGGCTTTAGCAAGAACCTGTCTGCATTCTGACAGAGGGCCAGTTATTCCACGTCAATGTGGATGAAATTAAAGGCCAAAATGTTTCTTCTCACTGTGAAGGCCTCATGGTTCACCATGTCTATGACCACATACTTAGGTATGATTCCCAGTGAAAGATTGTCTTGGTTACATATCCTGGAATTTTGAGGGATGGAGTATGTTGCGTGGCGTAATTTGCGCAATGATATCTCAGACAGAGAGATAGAGAGAAAGAGAGAAAAGGTCTCACAAAACCCTCAGGGCTTTCACAGGTTTAAAATGAAGCTTCAGGATAGTCTTTCCGTAAACGAAGTCCACACACCTATCGCGATACATTTCAATTTCGATGTGAATGTGAATGAACAAGATCGAGCACATCATAAATTTAGCACCTTTGCCTTAATAAATACGCAACATGGGGCGGTTTTATCTAAAGGTGCCTGAAAGTTATTTTGGTGACTGTTTGTGTCTGTATATATGTTTGAAAGGAAGGCAGTAATCTGCCCCTGCGCTGGACAGACCTATTTAAAATGTAACATGACTGATAGAGAAACACAAATGAATGGATTTAATTTTAGGTTTAAATGTTTCAGTTCATACAGCTAAAATCAACAACATTGGCAACTCGAATATATGACAAACTGCATACTTTTCAAAGCAAGAAAATTGCAAAAGATGTGGTGGTTAAAATTGTGTGAATGATCATACTTTCACCCAGGAAGAGATTGTATCCCGTTTGAAAAACCAAGCATCAGAAGTAATTTTGTAAACCTAACCAAGTTGGTTTTGTGCCTGAACTTGATCAAACATCAATGATATTTTCTTAAACCTAACTATGTAACTTACCACCTCTAAGTAAGGACTTTGTTCTTCAGCATAAGATGCATAAGACATTAAAAAGTAGGGTTAGTGAGCCATAGATACATGGCCCCTCACCAACTTAACACTTAAACACGGCAGGGAACCTTGCATGCCTGGTTAAGACCCAAAGGGTGCATGACACAGTGTCAGTATGCGTCAACATGAATTGAGTATGGGTTATTCAAACACATCATGGGAGTTGTGGCAGAATCATCAAACCATGTTTGAGGAGTGCAAAGTACAAGGATAAGGTTCCCTCAATCCTGATCAGCTGTCATCAGTGGCTGCAAGGCCAGATTCATGAGCATCCCTAGTCTCCATAATGGGGCTCACACATATGGAACATGCTGTCAGCATTACCTATGATATATATATAAATATATCTCAATGCATGAAAACATGTTCACGTCTTTTCTGTTGTAATGTGTCACCACATATTCATAACTGTAAGGTTTGAACGGTGCCCAGTGCTGCTTTATAATTTGCATTTACATTTACCATACACACACACACACACACACACACACACACACACACACATATACGTACACACACACCCGCTCATATATAAGTTACAATTTACACTCAGTAAACTAGTTTAAATATGTACACATTACGGTTTGTCACCTGGATTGTGCATGGAATTGTATCCAATGAAAAAAGGCTTAAAATTTTAGAGTACTTAAATAATTTACATGCAGACATTGTCCTACTGCAGGAAACTCACACACCCAACGTAGGAAACCATAAACTTAGCTCATCACAGTTCCCTCACACATACTAAGCTCGCTATAATTCCAAACAAAGAGGCGTAGCCATTTTAATTAACAAAAAAAATAATTTCACTTTTAATAATACTACCATAGACCCAGAAGGAAGATTTATAATAATCAGCACATGTATACATAACACAGAAGTATGTATTGCCAACATATATGGTCGAAATGTTGACGACCCCTCCTTTTTCCACAGCTTCTTCACTGCACTCTCAGCTCACTCTGACACAGCACTTTTAGTGGGAGGAGACTTCACCTTGGTATTCAATCCAGAAATGGACAGACTCAGTAGAGAAGGTAGTCATTGCAACTGGCAATCGACTGATACAATAAAACAATACATGAGTGAGTTTGGTCTTTGTGATGCTTGGTGCTCATGTCACCCCACGCTCAAAGAATACACCTACTTCTCACCAGTCCACCATTCGTATTCCTGTCTATACTACTTTTTCACGAGTAATTCACGAGTAATTAAGGACATCTTTGACACAAAGAGTCCCTCTATCACCATCAGCGACCATGCACCAGTCACCCTGACAATCACTAAAAATTAGTCACACCACCATCTAAACAATGGAGATTTAAAACATCATTGCTTAGGGACTCAGATTTTATTGAATTCTTTAAAAAAGAGTGGACAATATTCTGTGAAATAAATGACCAGCCTGACATCTCTACCTGTGTTCTTTGGGAGGTGGCAAAAGCAGTCATGCGTGATAAAATAATTTGCTATTCTTCATACAAGAAAAAACAGGAGAGAGCACTTGAAATAGAATTAGAAGAAAAAATTAAAGCCTTGGAGGTAGCTCATGCTGCCTCCCAAGAGGAACACCTGTTGAGAGAGTCAAGAAAACTAATACACTAAAATACACTAAAATATAATTTCAGCTACCGAGTTTACGCTTGGAGAACTTTGAACATACGAATAAATCCAGCAAATTCCTAGCAAACCAACTCAAACAAAACAAAAAGTAACAATATCCTCAGTTAAGGACTCCACTGGGAAAACAACCTGCGTCCCAGAAGAAATAAATAACACATTTAGGGATTTCTTTAAAAAATTGTATTCATCACAGATGAACCCATTTAACTCTAGCCTAGATGTGTTCTTGAGCACAGTTGACCTTCCAAAATTAAATAAGGAGTTGGGGTGCCAATGCTCTGTCCCCCCCGCGCCAATTTTAATTGCACCATAGTCATCTACACTACCACATCCATACACACCCATACCTTGCATTCACACACCCTACACTCATTTTGGGCGGAGGGTGGTGGGGCTTTCCTGCTTCCCCCATCGCTGGCCCTGCAGGGGCTGGATGAGGGGTCTGTGGTCTGGGGGAGGAGCGTTGGTTCTGCCAAGAGGGTTCCGTTGAGGTTTTCCGTTGGTGGCTCCAGGGGGACGGGCAGTCCCATGGCTCAGGATTGGGTTGGGGTCTAGGATTTGGACCATGCTGTCGTGGGATGGCTCCTCGGCTGGCGGTCCAAGTGGGTCTGATTTGCTCTAGCGGGTCCTTGATTGGCGGGGCTCTGTGACCGTGGGCTGGTCCTGCGCTGGGGTGCGTGGCTCCGTGTGGGCCCGGAGGGCTTTCTCTCCTGCGTCCCCCCGTGGGCCTTCCCCACATGGGGGCTGACGCTTCTGTGTTCTCCTGCTGGTTCTCGCTTGGGTTGGGCCTGCGGCTGTCTCTGGGCTCGGTGTCCCAGGGCCCCCTGTGTTCTGTAGGGTCTTTGGGTGCTCTGGTGGCCTGGGTCATGACCTTCTGGCTGCTTGGGGCTGGGGGGTGGTGTTCAGCTTCCCTTGTCAACTACCTACAACGGCCAATGACACTTACTTACACGCACACACACACACATACACATACACATACACATACACACTGTGCAATGGATAGTTGAATAGATGCAATTGCCTCATGAACACTACTTGGTTAGTAAATTTTTTTTTACAAATGTAATTGTATGTATTTTGGGCCCTCTTTGCTACCACGGTAAATACTATGGTAAATTTGCATTGTAAGCCCTACGGTTAGTGCTGTTGTTGCAGTAAGCTGTTATAGTTATAATGGTGCTCATTGTTACTGTTGTTGTTGTTGTTGTTGTTGTTGTAGTTGTCGTTGTTGTTGTTATTTTAGTTGTTGTTGTTGTTTGTTTTGTTGTTGTGCTCTTCGTGTTCCCCAACCCCTCTGTCTTCCCTAAACTGTTTCTTTTCTCCTTTTCAAACCACTCTTTTGCTTCATGCAATCCAGTAGCCATGCCAATAAAGTTAAACACAGATCTCAACAGGAGGAGTATATCAGACTCCTCCTTTGTAGAGCAAATCTTTTGTAGCACAACAAGGCATCCAGAATCTTCACACTGCATGCCTCAGCAGCTGAACAGGACAGGTTAAAAAAAAAAAATAAAAAAAATAAATAAATAAATGCATGAAAACAAATAACAGTAACTTCTAGGGCTGACCTGAGCATTTCACAGCCCTTTAGGCGTCCCCGTCCGGCCCTCAATATGTCAGTCATAAACATAAATGAATAAGTATTTATGCTGTGCACGCAAAACAACTGTGTTGCTTTTATTTTGAATAGCCCAATGTTTTTATTATTTGCATATACACGCATGTGCGTATATACGTGCGTGCGTATGTGAACAGCGACAGGTGATGCTGGCCAGCTGCCCCTGGCGCCCTAAAAAATGGTCACTGTGTGTAAAGTCACAATATACATATACCGTATGTTTTTGATGAAAATTGCGAATGTATAAATGTAGAAATGTATACATATGTAAATGTGTGTATACATGTATAAATTTATATATGTAAATAAAAGAGTTTCATTTACATATAAATCCAAACACATTTGTGAATCTTTCTGTGTGTGTGTGTGAATTTTGAGACTTATCTAACTCCTTAAGGAGATGCTCTATCCCCTCTGCTGTTCTGAATAGTACTGAGCCCTGTCACCCAGATCATCACAAAGAATGGGTTCGGATAGTGGTTCAGAAATTGAACAAACATCAGCCACCCCTCTATATGGATAACATCATGCTGTATGCAAAAGATAAGACTGAGTCACTGATCCACATCACCAAATTTATGGCGGTGATATCATAAGGTCATTCGGGCTGGATAAGTGTCATCAACAAGGGGTTGAGCTACCAGAGGGCAACATAGCTGAGGTTCAGGATAGCTATAACTTTGGCCAAAGCCAAAGATCTATGTCAGATATCAAAACAAGGAAGCTCAACAAGGGTTTAACCCCAAGTCCAGCACTCTGACACTGTACACTAAGCAGAAAGAGAGAATCCAAAGACTAGTGAGCGTCAGAGCCACGACCCAAGATGAATCAAAACAAGATCCAGGAATACATCCTAAAGATGGCTCCAATTGATATTCTATTAAGTGAATGCCTCTGGCAGTAGAAACCCAGTAAGGAGGATGGAGAAGGAGAGGGACCATCATGGCGGGACAAGCCCCAGTACGACATGTATCACTATCAATTACGAGAAGTAGCTGATATCAAGAAAACATACCAGAGACTGGCGGAAGCGACTAATCATTGCAGCACAAGAACATGCCTTGAACACAAGATCAATAGAGACACAGGTCTGCCACACCAGACTCCAGATGCAGACTGCAAAGATGCCCCTATGGCAGTACAGCACTTAACAGCAGGGTGCCTAATGGAGACAGGTATGGTATAACTGAAGTGTCATAACCAAGTTACAGGCATAGTATACAGGAACATCTGTGTCGATTTTTGGTGGAAAGTCCCAGGATCAAAATAGATGACACCTTCAAAAGTGAAAATAACCAACCTAAAATCCTATGGAACTTCAAGATCCAGACAGATAAAAATTGTGGTGGCTAATCCACCAAACATTGAAAAAAGGCTGAAAGAGGAGGTAGAAAAGATGTGAGTAAATGCATCAGCGGTGCCAGTGGTGATATGCACCCCCTGAGCTGTGACTCCCAAACAGGGAGAATGGCTCCAGCAGATACCAGGAACAACATCTCTGTCCAATTCAATTCAATTCAATTCAAAGAACTTTATTTATCCCTGGGGGGCACATTTGTGCAACTGACATATATAGTGAGACAGTGCCATAAAAAACCAAACAATAAAACAAACTATCCTACACTGTACAAATATACAAAAGAGTTCTGCAGGTGGGGCAGAGGAGCCACCATCTGGGGCGGGGGGTGGGGCATTCAAATGCTGAGTGGAGAGCATGTGAGGGGTCTTTCCCGCCTGCTAATTTGAGTGTCTGCTGATCATGAATGTGTGAAAGAGTTCTGACTGGCAGTCCAATTATCTTTGAACTGAAACAGTGCTCTGCAGGCGGTTTCTGTTCTGGAGGCTGGTGGAGTGGAATGAGCAGGTTATGGAAAATGTTGTGATGCTCTCTATAAAGGAATAATAAAAGTAAAAAAAAAAAAAAAAAAAAAAAAAAAAAAAAAAAATATTTGCTGACTCCAAAAGAGTCAAAAGAGCCGCTGTTGACATTTCCAGAGAGTCTCTTCTGTGTTTGTGCAGAATTTCAGCTGGTGGTCAAAGACGGTTCCCAGATATTTGTACTCCTCAACTAGCTCCACTGGTTTCCTGTGGATGGTGGTGTTGACTGCTGTAAGCAGATCCCTCTGCCTGTTGGAGAAGGTCACCACCATTTCTTTGGTTTTGCTGATGTTCATTTCCAGGCACAAGCTGTCACACCACTTTACAAACTCCTGTAGAGCTTGTCCATGGTGCTGTGAGGGGACTGACAGCAGAGATGGAAGCACTGTATGATCAGCATTTTTAACCAGGTTCAAGTTGGGCTGTGTTGACCTGCAGTCATCGGTGTACAGGATGAAAAGCAGAGGTGAGAGCACACAGCCCTGGGGGGAGCCAGTTGAGTTGAGGTGTAGCGTTCTCTGTAGGTCAGAGAAGGTGTTGTTGACCAGTACTCTCTGTGACCTGTTGGTGAGAAGGTCTAGTATCCACCGGATTAACTGGTCATCTGGATGAAAGCAGGAGGAAAGTTTAGTGGCCAGGATATAAGGCTGCACAGTGTTGATCGCTGAGAAATCACCGAACAGGAGTCTGGCTGAAGAGTTGGGGTGATCCATATATTTATGGATACGGTCGATGCTGAATACTTTTGCATCATCAACGCCTCTACCAGCGCAATATTCAAACCGAAGTGGGTCTCTGTGGGAGTATGTCGCTGAGATGATGTGATGCTTGAGGATCCTCTCCATGGCTTTCATCACTAGGGAGGTGAGAGCCACAGGCCGAAGGTCGTTCAGTGTTCTGGGCTTGCTTTTCTTGGGGATGGAGATAACTGTTGAGTGTCTCCACAGTCTGGGTACTGTGCCGCAGTCCATAGAACTTTAGAATTAATTCTGAAGCACACCCCCTAACTGCTGAGTGCAGTGTCTCAGGACGCGGCCACTGATATTGTCTGGGCCAGGTGAGCTGCGTTCTTTGGTCCTCCAGAGGGCCTTCACCACGTCTTGTAAACTGAAGGTGAGTGCAAAGTTACCGGGTTTGAGTGCAGCTCTTGTCTTGTGAGCTGGGTGGTGTTGTCTGACTCGAATTTAGTGTACAAAGAGTTAAGGTCATCAGGGAGGGGTGTGGGGGTTGCTATCGACCACCTGAATGGTTCTGGGGTTGGTAACAACAGTGTTCACTGAGGCCAAGGTGTTAAGGCCCTGCCAAACTGAGTGCAGTTTACCCTTGATGATTTCTGCTCCACTTTGTTTTTACACTTCAGCTTGGAAGTTTTAATTGCCCGTTTGACCACTTTATTGACCTACTTTTTTTCAGAGCCAGTGAATAAAATCCTCTTGTTCCAGAGATCCAAGATTTTTTGAGCTCTTTGGTGATCAAGGCTTTATTATTGGGGAAGATAGTGACTATTTTGGATGGGAGTATGTTGTCGAAACAAAAGGAGATGTACGATGAAACTGTGTCTACCTGTTCCTTGATGTTGTCGGAGGAGGATAGAAGGTTATCCCAGTCTGTGGATTCAAAGCATCCTTGTAGGATGTAGCTTTACAATTCTGTTTAAAGTGCTGGGAATGTGCTCAGTAGCTGTAGTGGCGTTGGCTCTAGGGTGGATGTAGACCAGGATGAGAAAAAGCTGTGGAAATTCTCTAGGGAAGTAGAAAGGACGGAGGGAAACAGCCAGAAGCTCAATGTCAGTAGTGCACAGTTTCTCCCTCACGACCACTGTGGCGCACCAGCTTGTGTGCATAGAAACCCACGCCGCTGCCATGTTGTTTCCCAGTGAGCTCACTGCCCCAGTCAAAATGTAGTGGGGGAGCAAAACCATTAATGTTCCGCATGTCAGCGTTATCCTCTTTGTTTAACCACGTTTCCGTGAATGCAAGAATAGAAGCAGTTCTATATTCATGGAAGTGGTTAAGCCTGTCTTGCAGCTTGTCTGTTTTGCTGCAGAGAGAGCACACATTGGCCAGGATGATGGACGAGGAGCGCTTGTTGTTTACGTGTCTCCCGTTCAAGTCTGGCTCTAACACCACCTTTTTTCTTTACCCTTCTGGTCACCTTGGTTCTGCTGCGATTTGAGTTGTGTTGGTTGGAGGAGTCCACGTGGATCATTTCCTCTGGGAAACTGTCCATGTTGATGATGTGGTGTTGCTGAAGTCCGAGCTGCATTAGTTAATCTCTGGTGTAGGTGAGCCACGGGTTATCAGGCAGACTGTTGACCGCAATGGAAGCAAACCCACGGAAAAGCAACCACAGCAGGCATGTCACTGTCCAGATAAATCCTTGGGTATCCATACTTAGGTATATTCTAAAGGGGAGGAAATTCCAAAATGATGAATAAAGATGTTTAACAAACAAAACTGCTCCAACTAGCTGACCGATCGACCACATGATCAGTGACCCAGAAGTTGCTCAGGATACTGTATATGTACAGCAGCAGAGAAAGATTTGCCCAGTTTAACAAGGCTGTGTTGGATATTATATTTTTCATTTTACTATTATTTTTTCTATCCATACAACTACATATAATAAGAAGTTAGCTGCCTGACAATGTTGGCTAAATGACAGTGGTTGTGGAAGAAAGCATTTTGACAGCTGGCGAGTGTTAGTCTGTGTTAAAGGTAAACAATGATGGTTGATTGAGGACTGGTCAGTGTCCATTTATTGGTCTAATTTTGACAGGTTGGAGATGATGCATGCCACCAGGATTTCCAAAAATTATACTGCATATTAGTTACAAGTACTGGTCAAACAAAATTGACACATTTCTTGCAGGTTGTCCACTTAGACGACAGGACAGCTGATTTTATGTAGGGGGTGTAGTATTAATGGGCATTATTTTTCTTTTTCTTTTTCTTTTTCTTTTTCTTTTCATCTTCAATATCAAATCTAAGGCCATGTTAACGGCCTCTGATCTGTTAGGTCACAGAGTTTTGTTGTAAGCAATGTAATTTGTAATGCTTTGCAAGTGACGATAGGTGGCAAACTAACTGAATGTCCTGCTTCAGTGGAAGTAACACAATTTCTTACAAAACAGTGGAGAGCAAACTTCAGCAGCATGGCCTTCAGACTTTGGTTTAAAATTAAAAAAGAAAAAACTGTATTAGGTGGGGAATTCAGGAGAAAATCTGCAAGGTATTTTGACATTGACCAAAGAATAATAGGGTCCTGAAAACCAAAAAAACAACAAAAAAGCCCCCAAAAACGGAAGAGTAAGCTGTTTCAGCCGATGAGCAGAGAACTGTTAGCTGGAGGTGGAGAGAATAAAGCTAGCCTGAACACAGCTAAATTAAGTAGCAATATTTCATAATTAATGGCCTGTTAAAAAAATATGTATATCTGTCCCCTGAAATGCTGGAGAGACTTGAAATTTAAATGGATACACATTGGGTTTTTTTAAATGTGTATGTAATGCAGTATCTTTAACAGGCAAAGAAAAGATATTGAAACAAAGGCCTATTTCTTATGTAACTAGGTTGATTATATATCAGTTATGTTTAACAGATTGCCATATGTCTTGTAATTTGTTTTATTATAGTTACACAAAAGTTATGTACACATTAAGCCAATAATAAGTCAATATGTAGAACGTTTAAGATGTATCTCCTTTTCTCCCATGTCTATTTTTATGTATTGGGGGTCTCGAACTGCCTCTCCCCTTTTTGCTGCTGCGCTCTGCAGGAGAGGTGAGTCGCACGGTGGTTGGATATTTCCGTGTTTCTGTTACGCTATTGCAGTATTGTTTACTAGCTTAAACTTTCTGTTGAAAGCGTTCCTTTTCTTTATCATTTAATATGTGTAGGAGCTGAAGTTTCAGGGGAGACTATTGATGAGAGGCTCTTTGTTTTGTTTTGCTGTGACAGAAATAAAAACAGAGTTAATCTCCAAAGACGGCATGACCTGGGTCTATTCAAATCACAACGCAGACATCACTAGCTACCACTGGTTACACTTATACAAAAATGGTATCTCTTGCAGCTTAAGTACATGCAGTCGCATGGTACAAGCATCCGAAGGGGAAAATTAAGGTGTCTGTCAATTATTATAGCAATCTATCATAATATTGTTGAGATATTTCAATGAAAATCATGAACCCAACCTCATCAAAATCCTGTTATATTCCATCTTTGAGTTGTTGAAATGCAGTACTTCAGTCTGTACAGACAAACAACAATATGTACTGCTGACTACATCTGTGAGACTACTAAAACTACTATGAAACAAGTTCAACATAGCCATGCTTTCTTAGTGTGAGCTGATTCGACAAACCCCAAAGCACAAATTAGGTTCTCAACTTTCTTTGTTAACTCAGGCTTTCTGTTTTAAGTTCACGTACATTGGAACAAAAATGAGACATTTTGTGTGTCAGTTGACACTCCGTCTTAATAAAATCAACTGATCACATGCCTTCCTCTTCAGTCAAGATGAACAGGTTGTTATAATGGAGCACCATGAAGAATATAAAGAACATATATTAAGGCACCAAGCAACGCTAGTGTTTGCAAGGAAACCAAGGGGTAAAAGCTCTAAGAAAGGTACTAAAAATTGCTAATGTTATAGTTAACACAATATTCAGTCTGTTTTTTTTTTTTCATTTCTAGCATGACAACTGCATGCTGTAGAGCTCTCAAACTTAAACTACATTTAGGTCTGAGAGGAGACGTGAAATTATAAGTAAATGTAAAATTATTTTTTTTATATTATCCTTGATAGATGAATTAGTGTAGATATAGTAGCTATAGTACAAGTAATGTAAATAGGCTTGGCAGCCATTGAACAATAGTGGAAAAATTTACAGTCTTATATCATCAAAAGAAAGTCAAAAAAATTCTGCATAACCAATTGAATCCATATGTTACTGAGGGAAATACAAGACTCAAGATCATTTGTGCTATCGTAATTGCACCCCGTCTTTGATGGCAGTTCTGCACGTGAATTTACAGACTGGCAAGTTTATATATAATTAATTCTTCCTGCTTAGAATTTATATCCTTCAGAGAATGAAATAGAATTAATGAAAGTGTATTACTGTTATAGTTGATTTTTGTTGATTTTAGACACTTCTACAAATCTGGATTCAGACAAAATGCCTTGCTTAACCCATTATTCTCCCCTCAGTTAACATCCCTTTGGACAACATCCTAGGCTATAGCTTAGAATGTAGAAAATCCAAAATAGTTAATATTTTCAACTATAGTGCTTGTTTATGACATGAAATACTGGAGGTGTGGAGAGCTGCTATCCTCACACTGTCAATTAAATACATAGTGTCAGAGTGTTAGCTTTAGAGTTACTGATATGTGGATTTTTGAACTTGGAACCGGGTGGAACAGGTTGGCTACTGGCCCTTTAGCTTACATACACAGACTTTAAAGTGAGATTTATCATTATGATTTTTAGTATGTGTATGTGTGTGTGTATTTGTACTACTTTACATCCACAGAAGCTTCACCGTAGCAGCCCTTTGTGCTGAAGACAGCTTAATGACAATAGGCAGCTAAAAGGAAGTCACACATTAAACAGCATTAAGCCACTCAGCACCAGACGCATTACCAAGAGACAAAGAGTGACTGAAGAAAGGAATATTAGGGCAGAGAAAATGACAGCAAGGCAGAGATAAATCAGAGGACTAATCTAGATTACTACAGTAGAATTAATCATTCTTGGGCTACATGTTTGCCTCCTCTGTCAGATGGCAAAGGTTAATCAGACCACTCTCTCCCAGCCCTATTTTTCTTTCCTCCCATGCCTTACGCCACCTTATCTCATCCCTGTAATGGCATTAGAGAGGCGAGTCTTTAATCCAAAGAACAATGGAGTGAGGAGGGACTCTGCAAAGGCACACACATTCACAAGTTTTGAGCAGATGCAGTGTCGGCTAATAGATGTCAGCATTTCAGATGATTGGATGGAGTGTTTGTGTGCATATTGTTTGTGATGGTGGGGTAGTGCACTACATGTTACAATGCATGTACAGTATTCATTAATCATTTTATAACACCTAGTTGTGCACTGAAATACAAAGTTATAGCCTGCTAAAGGTACTCAAAAATTATAGACTATATTCAAATGGATACAATCACATATATAGAATAAATTTAATAAAGTACTATTTATTGGGCAGTAAAGAATATAAATTTGGTTTATTATATTCAAATGATAAATGTTGAAAGTCAAGAGGTAGGATGTAGAGTAGGAACTCTAAATGTTGGCACAATGACAAGCAAAGGTAGAGAGCTGGCTGACATGATTCAGACAAGAGAGGTAGATGCTTTGTGCAGGAAGGGCAGCAAGGCTAGACGCATTGGAGCAGGGTTCAAGCTGTACTGTCATGGTGTGGATGGCAAGAGAAAGGGTGGGTGTTGACAGGATCATGAAGGAGGAGTATGCAAAGAATGTTATAGAGGTGAAAAGAGTGTCAGACAGGCTCATGATTGTGAAACTGGAAATTGAAGGCGTGATGATGAACGTTGTTAGTGGTTATGCCCCTCAAGTTGACTGTGAAATGGAAGAGAAAGAGAAATTCTGGAGCCAGTTAGATGAAGTGGTAGAAAGTATTCCCAGGGAGGAGAGAGTGGTGATTGGAGCAGACTTCAATGGGCATTTTGGTGAATGGAACAGAGGTGATCAGGAGGTGATGGGCAAGTTTGGTGTGAAGGAACGAAACCTGATGGACAGATGGTAGTGGATTTTGCAAAAAGAATTGAAAAGGCTGTGGTGAATAGCTACTTTCAAAAGAGGGAAGAACAATGAGTGACATATGAGAGTGGAGACAGGAGCTGTGTGCTTCTGCCTCCACACTGGACTACATTTTGTTGAGACGATGCAATCTGAAAGAGATTGGAGACTGCAATGTAGTGATGGGAGAGAATGTAACAAGACAACATTGGATAGTGGTGTGTAGGATGACTCTGGTGGTGAAGAAGAGGAAGAGAACGATTTGGAGCCGAGGGTCAAATGGTGGAAGCTGAAGAAGGACAACTGCTGCGAGGACTTCAGGGAGAGGTTGAGACAGGGTCTGGGTGGTTGTGAAGAACTGCCAGATGACTGGGTAACCACAGCAAAAGATATCATGGAAACAGGTAGATAGGTGTTTGGTGTGTCATCTGGACAGAAGACGGATGAGAAGGAGACCTGGTGGTTGAACGAGGAAGTACAGGAGAGTATTCATAGGAGGAGGTTGTCGAGGAAGAATTAGGATAGAGAGAACGGAAGAGAGAAGACAGGAATACAAAATGATGCAATGTAAGGTGAAAAGGGAGGTGGCAAAGTCTAAACAGAAAGTTTATGATGAGTTGTATGAGAAGTTGGAAACTAAGGACGGAGATCTGGAGGGATCTGTATGGTCTGGGAAGGCAGAGGGATGGAGCTGGGAATGATGTACAGCAGGTTCAGGTGATTAAGGAAAGGAATGGAAATGTACTAACAAGTGAGGAGAGAAGATGGAATGAGTATTTTGAGGAGCTGATGAATGAAGAAAATGAGAGGGAAAAAATGGTGGAGGAGCGACCTCCTCCACCATTTTTTCCCTCTCAAACTGTGGAACAGGAAGTTACAGAGATTAGTAAAGATGAAGTGAGAAAAGCTTTGAAGAATATGAGGAATGGAAAGGCAGTTGGTCCTGATGACATACCGGTAGAGGTATGGAAGTGTCTTGGAGAGAGGGCAGTGGAGTTTTGATGAAGCAGTTCAACATGAGCTTGGACAGTGAGAAAATGCCTGAGGAATGGAGGGAAAGTGTACTGGTGCCGATCTTTGAGAACAAGGGGTGATGTGCAGAGTTTTAGCAACTACAAAGGGATAAAGCTGATGAGCCACACAATAAAGATGTGGGGAAGAGTAGTGGAAGCAAGGCTCAGAGAAGAAGTGATGATTTGTGAGCAGCAGTATGGTTTCATGTTAAGAAAGAGTTTTGAGAATGCTCATGGAGAAGTATAGAGAGGGTCAGAAAGAGCTGCATTGTGTCTTTGTGGATCTAGACAATGCCTGTAACAAGAGAGGAACTGTGGTACTGTATGAGGGAGTCTGGAGTGGCAGAGAAGTATGTTAGACTGGTGCAGGATACGTGTGAGAGCAGTATGACATTGGTGAGATACGCTGTAGGAGTGACAGATGGCTTCAAGGTGGAGGTGGGACTGCATCAAGGATTGGCCCTGAGCCCCTTCTTGTTTGCTCTGTTGATGGACAGAGTGACAGATGAGGTCAGGCAGGAATCTCCTTGGACGATGATGTTTGCAGATGATATTGTGATCTGCAGTGAGAGCAGGGAGAAGGTGGAAGAAAACCAGGAGAGGTGGAGGTTTGTGCTGGAAAGAAGAGGAATGAAAGTCAGTCGTAGCAAGACAGAATACATGTATGTGAATGAAAGAGAAGCAAGTGGAACAGTGAGATTACAGGGAGAGGAGATGGAAAAGGTCCATGAGTTTAAGTACTTGGGGTCAACTGTTCAGCGCAATGGGGAGTGTGATAAGGAAGTGAAGAAAAGAGTGCTAGCAGGGTGGATTGGGTGGAGAGAAATGTCAGGAGTGATATGTGACAAAAGAGTAGCAGCAAAAGTGAAAGGAAAGTTTTAAAAGAGGGTAGTGAGACAAGCAATGTTGTTTGGTTTGGAGACCATGGCACTGACCAAAAGACAGGAGGCAGGACTGGAAGTGGTGGTGGTGATTTAAAAATTAAAGATTCTCTTTGGGAGTGACGAGAATGGATCAGATTAGGAACGAGCAAATGAGAGGGACAGCACAGGTCAGATGTCATGGAGACAAAGTTAGAGGCCAGATTTAGAATGCTTGGACGTGTGCAGAGGAGGGACAGGGAATATATTGGTACAAGGATGCTCAAGATTGAGCTACCAGGCAGGAAGCAAAGAGGAGATTAATGCATGTGTTGAGAGAGGATATGCAGATATAGTTGGTGTGACAGAAGAAGATGCAGAGTACACGGAAAGATGGAGGAGGATGATTTGCTGTGGCGACTCCTAGAAAAGCTAGGTAAAGCCAAAAGAGGAAGAAGATTCAATTGATGAATGTGGTTACCTATTTTACAAAAAGTAGTTAACTACAGTTTGTTTTTTTTTCCTGAGTATGCCTGTATGCCTTAGCAGTAACGGTATGCCATTAGTTTTGTTGCTGACCCCCCCCGGAAAAATATCCTATACATTTTTATTATATTACACCATTAAAATTTCAACCATTCAAAACATTTTTTTTCACACATATGAACTGAACCATGGTTTACTTTGATTCAGACCAAGAATATATTACTATATATATATATAACTCTAATTATATACCCTATAAAGGTTTCGTCTGATTTTGGGTTTTTAAACAATTATGGATGTATGCAGAAAGCAAGGTGTGAAATTTTACTTGGATTTCTGTATTTGGTCATAACAATTCTACTATGTTTACTGTTAACTTCAAACTTGGTTTATAGCGGGTACAGCAAAACAGTGGCCATGAACTCTTCAAGTTCATTATCTCACAATGCAGTTTGTGGTAAACGGACAATAATTGGGTTTTTTCCCTTTATTCATACACACACACACACACACACACACACACACACACACACACACACACACATCAATAACAACAAGCCACCATGCAAGAGACTATCCTGCACAGGTCCAGTTTTGATAACCCATACCTATGGAGCTAAATCAGGGCCAAATGTTTCCTTAATTTGGAAAAAAATAATAATTGTGATTGAAAAATTCAAACTGAAATTTAGATTTTCTGCTTTTTTGATGTATTTTCATGTGTTGTTTAATTTTCTTCAGTTCCAAATTTTAAATGTTCACAATCAAACCTTCAAGTCTCTCTTTTTTTGGCCTTTTTTCCTCTTTTCTTTCGCTGTCATAACATCTTTATTTTTTATCAGGTTAATACTTTTGGTCCTTATCTGATGTGGGAGAGGCGTGTCCTCACTTGGGAGGGGCCTGGAATCATGAATGACAGCAAAGCAAAGAACTACCTCAGGGAAAAATATAGGTGCTTTGACAACAAGTACCACTGAACATGTTTGAAGCACTGTGTATGTAGTTTGAGAACCTTGCACTAGTGGCACAGTTATACTTAGTGTGCCGATTTAGACCACACTTAATCACAATCACTATGTAGGGCAATAAAATATTCCAAATTGTGCAGTTCAACCACCAGATGAAATGTCTTTACTTTATGAAGAGGTGCTTCGCCTTAACATACTGTACCATTAATGCAGCATACTATCCACAGCTCGCAATGGGGTTCACCATGGCAGCCTCCTGGTGCTAATGCACATGTTAGACGGGCTATTTTTAAAGTAGATAACCATGGAATAACCATCAACATCTAAAAATGATTATCAAGGGTGAATTTTGTAACAGAGAGAGCAATATAAAAATATTTTGCCTGGGGAGTTTTTCAATTTTAAGCTAAGAGTGAGGCGCTATGTTATTAAGTTAATTTAACTAGCATTACTGTCATGGTTTTTATACTATGTTTAGCTAAGTTTTTGCCATTATTGTGTATTGTCTTTAACATCTGTATTTCAGTCATCTGTTGCTGCAGTTGGACAGAGTATATAGTTTCCCACATAGAAATTTTCCAAGTTCACTTGGTTATCCATATCAAACTAGTGTCACCATTTGTAAAAGTTATGAGAATAATGTTAGCTTCAGTAACTTAATAACATAGCTGCTTACCCGTTTCTTAACTCTGGCAAACTCCTCAGCATATGATGTCTTTATTTTGGTTCCTGTGTTACAAACATCACCCTCCATCGCCTTAGCATGAGGAGATTGTCTCAGTAAAGCAGACTTATAATGGTGTCTGTCCTGGTGAACACCATTGCAAGCTATGAATGCTATGCTGCATTGATGGTGAAACATCTCTTCTTCAAGTGTGTCCATTGAACCCAGTGGCTGAACTACATGATCTGGCATATTTTATTGCTGTATGTGGTGGTTATGGCTAAGTGTTGTTCCCATACTATATACACACTGCTTAAAACGTGTTCACCTATTTTTCATGAAGAACCTCTTTGCTTTGCCAGTATTTGTGATTCTGGGCCCCTCCCAGGTGTCAGAAACTGAAAAAAAATTAAAAAATCTGAAAGCAAACAAGAATACTAAGGCCAAAAAAGAGGCTTGAAGGTGAAAAATAAAGGTTTGAATGTGAAAATGTAAAATCTGAAACAACAAAAACAAAAAATATATTGTAACGTCTGCCAGGACACACCAAAAAAAAAATATCAGCAGCAGCTCATGAATAACTGGCTTTTGTCCCCCTTTGTGCCGAACACACACACAGACAGGCCTCTTTACGACTCTTCGTGACCCACCTTCAAACTACATTCACTGACAAAGCTGACAGTCTGAATTTGCAGCACAAATGCAATAATAGTGAGCAGGATTTAATTGCAATTTAAATTTTACAGGATTACTACAATATCAAGCAAAAGATAGATTTAGTTCCATATATACCCACTCAGACCCTTTAAGTTCAGTACCAGAGCTGACCTGTTACCTGCTTACCTTAACTTATATTCCAAACCACACCTGCCTGGATCTGTTAATTTAAGTCCCATGACATTTACTCGCGGACCAGTATTAACCACACAGCCTTTGAGAGTTTTAATCTCTAAAGTGTCTCTCAGTGCCACAGCACCTGTTGCGTTTCTGCAGCTTCTTATGAGTTCCTTGGGGACGTGACACACCTATCTTGAGGCTATCAAGGGACAGAATCAAAACCAGCGTGTAGATGGTGTCTCTGTGAAGCGGTCTCACCATAGCTTAAAAAAGAAACTTAAAAGTAAAGGTAACCTGACTAACAAGAATTTTTTATTTTTTCTATACATGCCTTTAGTGATACAGAACTACTTATCTGTTGTAGAAGCGTTGGTGCGTTTTCCTTGGCAATCATCCTAAGAGGGGTGTGTGAGTGTCACCTCTGTAACATTGCTAAAATCCAGCATATCCTGTCTCAACAAGATGCAGGAAAAACTAGTTCACACATTCGTTACTTCCAGGCTGGATTACTGCAATTCTTTATTTTCAGGTTGTCCTAATAAGATTTTAAAGACTCTTCAGTTAATCCAAAATGCAGCAGCGCGTGTACTGAGTAGAACTAATATCAGAGACCATATTTCCCCCATACTGGCTTCTCTGCACTGGCTCCCAGTTAAATTAGGAATAGAATATAAAATCCTTGTCCTCACCTACAAAGCTATTCATGATCAGTCACCATCTTATCTTAAAGAACTCATGGTACCCTGTCACCCATTCGTAACCTTACGCTCCCAGGATGCAGGGTTATTGGTGATCCCAAGAATCTCCAAAAGTAGAATGGGAGGCAGAGCTTTCAGCTATAAAGCTCCTCTCCTGTGGAACCATCTTCCAGTCTTGGTACGGGAGGCAGACACACTCTCTGATTTTAAGAGTAGGCTTAAAACCTTCCTTTTTGATAAAACTTATATTTAGGGCTGGCCTATCTAGCCCTGAGTTATGCTGCTATATGCTTAGGTTGCTGGGGGAGCATTCCATGATACACTGAGCTCTCTTCTCTGCCCCTTCTGACTCAGACTCCATCTCTGCTCCTCTAAATGTCCATATCCTTAAACTAAATTTACTTCTTCCTCGGAGTCGTTGTGCTTTATCATCCTGCAGGTCTTTTTAGGTTGCGGTGGGAGCTGCTGCTGTGGTCCTGCCTGATGCCTCCTGGCCACATTAGTACAAGAGATCCTGTGACTTGGATCCTAGGCTGGATTTCCAAGTGCAAATCGGGATCCACAGATTACAATGACTTCTGGATCAATAGACTACACCTGGTTCTAGATCACTACACTTCACATATCCCTGGATTTAGAGATTCCACATACTCTTGGACTCAGTGACTACATCAGCAACACTCAGATCTTGCTAAAAGGACTATAATGACTCCTGGACCAATTGACTACATCGCGGTGGGAGCTGCTGTTGTGGTCTTGACCGATGCCCAATGCTCAAATTAGGACAGGAGATCCTGTGGCTTCGATCCTAATCTTGTTGGCAAAGAGAAAATCTGGATCCATGGATTACAATTACTCCTGGACCAACAGACTACACCTGCGTCTGGATTACTAGATTTCCCATACAGCTGGATTTATAGATTCCAAAGACTCTGGGACTCATGGATGTTTTATACATTCTAAGTAAACTGTTTTTATCATGTTGTTGTGTTCTTTACAAGTGACATCTATTGCACCTCTGTCAGTCCTAGGAAGAAGAAGAAGGTGGCTAAAGGAAAGGGAGCAAAACACTGCTTATTTTTTTCAGCTGGAAAGGTCACACAAGGTCACAAATCACAATACAACGAAAATTCAATAGAAACCTTCTTCAGATATCTGTCTCTGTTAAAATCAATTAACACTGACCAAGAGGACTTCTATGATAACCCCATAACCCCATAAGAAGTCTTGTCTTCTTTATGAAAATTTATCAAATTTTCATAAACAGAAAGGAGGTGTATGCAGAGATTCCACACACTAAAATATTCTCCTGTCTTACACACATTTCTCTCAAAGCTGCAAATAAAGATTTTTGCCACAACCTTCCCCTTCTAAAGATGCAGTGACATGCGTGGGTGTTTACCTCAGCACATGCATGTATGCAACATCTTTCTGAAAAGGTTCAGAGAGCAAGAACACATTTGTATGTGTCTAATGTCGTCTTCCTCACTTCTCTTCCTTCACCTGATGACTTCCAGCTCCCAGCTTGCATACTGCTGTTACCATGGCAACATCTGCGTGACCGCATCTTCCATGCGCCCTCCTCCACCCCAATGTCTTTTCTTCTATTAAGATTGGCTGCTACTGTCTTAGTGCATGTGTGTGGAGTGCACTGCAGTAGAGTGTTGCCAACCTGACTGTGCTCCAAGCCAATTACCAGAGCCTCATTACAGAACTGAAAGGAACAACTCAGGAAGAATCGCTCAGAGCAGAGAAAACGTAGCCACTTCAGTCAAACTTGTCACATTCTGTCAATGAAATGCATTACTGCACACCGGCATACACCTGATGTACAAGTCACATAACTGCCAGGAAAAGGTCCCTCTAGCTTTGGAAAACAAGATCTTTCCTCATATTTCTACCGCTTTGAGATGATTATCTATTTTTTGAGGTATTTTTTTTTTTTTTGTATCTCTTCAAACTAGGGTGTTCATTTTTCAGTTACAGCTCAGGGAGACAACAGTCGCCCTCTCTGTCCTCCTGATTATTGGCAATTTAGTTCCAATGTATGAAGGGGCTGAAAAACAGAATCACAACAGTTTCCAAGAATGTTTAAAATAGAAAATTGTATTTGAACCATATACATTTTGAAAAATTACTGAATCGTGTGAATTTTTTACATCAGGTATGGGGGCTTATGTGTGTCATGGCTGAACTGAGCTCATATTTAACAGTACATGTTCTTTTCTTATTGATGATTTTAGAATTTTCTTTCAATATAGTTTGTTTATTGTTGTCCTTTGTTCAGGACCTTTCCAGGATCTTTTTTTTTCTTTTTCATAGATAATCTGTGATCTTTCATCTTTTAAAATGATTTCATACTTTATTCAAAAAGAATAAAGTATGAAAGGACGGTGTTGTTGAGGACGGTGTGGGGAATCTGCTTGCCGCAGACCTCCTTGGCGGCGCATGCTCATGATCAGCACGTTCTTCTTTCTCTTGGCACGGTAGGACACTAGGGTGACGCCAGGCTCAGCGAAGGAGAACCTGGAGCGCCAGCTCTTGCGAGGTGAAGAAGTTGTCACAGTGCGCGGGACCCTGAGGCCCTCGGTGTCATCGCCTTTGCCCGCGTAGATCTGGATGCACCACGCATAGCTGGACCTGGCATCGCACGCTACCCAGAACTTGATCCCGTATTCGGCGGGCTTTCCGGACATGTACTGTCTGAAAGGGCATCGACTTGGGTTTATCAGGACACAGGGAGAGGGACTGGTCTCCTGAGGGACGCCATGACTCCTCGTAACGCTCCGAGTCCCTGGTGTCCGTGGCCTCAGCTATCGCGCAGAACGTGTCTTTGGGCAGGAACAGGGGAAAAAGCAGACTCTATGTGTCCAAACGCAGCTCCTGCTCCCGGGGGTTTCGAGTTATAAACATAACTTGAAAGGAATTATTGAGTTTTGTAATGTCATAAATTACTCAGTTTGAAATGTACTTCGGATTACAGAAAAAGAAGAAAGACAAAAAAACATGTAGTAATGTGGTCTGGTAGGAAAAACTAGACACAAACATAACGTTCACACAAAATGAATGCTTTAATGAAGTCATTCAGTACATAACAGGTTTAAAAATGTTATGGCCAAGGTTTGCCTGAACTAATTCCTGTGTTTTTTAAAAAAAAATCCAAACCTTGAAACTCAAAAGCAATATAACTCATTTAGTTATTCTTTCAGCTGGAGCTTAAAATAAGGACTTTATCTAGATGCACTCATCTCACACCTTATATACTTTCCTTTTCTTTTCCAGGCCTCCAAAGGCAGCAGATGTTCTGATCTAAACTGAACATCACATTCAGATGTAGGAGCAATGCCCCTGAATAAATCCATACAGCTCAAATATTAAAATTAATTGCTGCTGATGTTTTAAATGTCTGAATTAAAAATTTACTGACTCCGACAATGAGTATAATAATGCTCGCATTTTTCTAAGCTTGCCTGGAGCAGAATAATAGAGCATATATACTGAATGATATATAATACAAAACCTTAAAGACAAGGTATACTAATAGCAAATCAACTCCCTCATAATTCAAAATAGGAATACAACATGTGCTGCTCTTAGTGCAAAATTAAAAGCCTTCTTCAAATGACTGCATTACCCTTTTCCTCCCTCTCTTCATCCATGGTTGATCAACAGATTCTATGAGAAAAAGAGAAAAAATAGTATCAGGATTTAGTCCATTTGCACCCCTGCCACACCCTCTGAGCTTTGAGATGCTGTTAGGTGTAAAGACCATGTTTTGAACATATTCTTACTGTTTTAATGACCATAGCTAAAAGAACGAGCCTGGTAATAATAGGGCTTATCTAATAAATGGAAATAAGTGTTGAACCATGTCACTCAGCCCTACATCGTTTTTTTTCATGTTGCAACAAAATTCAACTACAAGAAAGAGGAGATTTAACCTCTTGGTTACTATTATAGCAGCATGAGCATATTAGGCTACATTCTAACGAACAAACTATCCCAGCGTAATTGGGTGAAGACGGAGTATACCCTGGACAAGTCCCCAATTCATTGCAGGGCTGACATACAGAGATAAACAACCATTGAAATTGACATTCACAACAACAGGCAATTTAGAGTTATCAATTAGCCTAACCCCTTGCATGTCTTTGGACTGTGGCAGGAAGCCGGAGCATCCGGAGGAGAACATTCAAAATCTGCACAGAAAGGCCCCCGAATAGGAATGGCCAGGGAAACGGACTTGAATCCAGGACCATGTACCACGATTAGAAAAGCGAAAGATACAGGACATTTACCATTTACCTATCATTATACTTCAAAGTTATCTTGAAGTATAATCTCAGATGATCAATAAAAGGTAAGTGATGTACAGCATCATGGTTGTTGAATAGTATGAACACAACACATTGAATTGTAGACAGAGAAGATAATATGGTAGGCATTTCCTAGAATACTACTAATAATAGATGACTGTGGTGCAGTGGTTAGCACTGTCGCCTCACAGCAAAAAGGTCCTGGGTTCGATTCCGGGTCAGGACGTTTCTGTGTGGAGCTTGCATGTTCTCCCTGTGTCTGCGTGGGTTCTCTCTGGGTACTCCGGTTTCCTCCCACAGTCCAAAAACATGCAAAACTGGGGGTTAGGTTAATTGGTCACTCTAAATTGCCCGTAGGTGTGAATGTGAGTGTGGATGGTTGTTTGTCTCTATATGCCAGCCCTGCGATGAACTGGCGACTTGTCCGGGGTGTACCCCGCCTTCACCCGAAGATGCTGAGATAGGTTCCGCTCCCTAGGTGCCTCCCTGGAACTAATTATTCCAGGGAGGCATGACCCTGAGTATTTAATCACCCATACATAACCAAAGATACAGTGAAGGTTTTGCACCAAATTTCAAGGCAATCCATCTCATGATGGTCGAGACGTTTAACAATAAGAGAGCTTTAGCCAGTGTGGCTAAAGATATGTGAAGTAATGAAAAAAAAAAAAAAGTTTATACAAAACAGATTATCAATTATTGCAATATCTGCTCCATCTTGAAAAAGAACTAACAGACTTTTCCACACTCACACACTCACTCACTTCCACATTATTTTGGGTAGCACTTGGGCCAAACAAAAAATTCTTAGGTCCTAGGTATCTCTAACTGCAAGGGTCTAAGTTCATGGGGTTCATTTTTCTTAACTGTTTATATTATGGTTTTAATTAGTTGTTTGATTCTATAAAATCAGGCTGACAGCTGAGCTCTGCTCATGATTGAGTGGATGAGTGTATGGTCAGGAACTCAAGACTGCATGTCTGCTTCCTGGTAGCTACTGTGCACTCTGGTTACAAATGGCAACTCCAGCGCAAGATGGCAGTGCAAATGTTAAAATTTTGGCTTCATTTTTGTAGGGTGGGAAAAAGCGAAAATACCTGTTCTTTAAGTACAGAAACATTAAGTAATTTAAACAAATTAAATTAATATAAAGTAAATACATTTGCAGGAAGATAAAGAAAATTGTAAAATCAGCACCGGAATTTGTATTGAAGTCATTGTACTTGTAATATCTACTTCATAAACAAGAGGATAGAGGGGTAGGACATGGCAGGTGATACCAGAATAGAGCAGAAAAAAGTGAACATAAGGAAGGATAGAGAATGGAAAGTGCGAAGAGGAAAATAGAAGGATGAGATAAGAGGGCAGAGGGAAATCATTTTGATTACACTTTAATGAGTCTGTGTTTTGTATGGTGCGATTTTCATAGCTGGAGTGAACTCTGCAGTGCTTAGATTGGCCCTTCCTATACATATAAAAAAACTACATAGGCATAAAGAACGTACAGTCTGTTGCTGTATCAACTGCCTTCAGGTAAATGCACCCCCTATTTTTCAGTCAGTTTTGCTCATTGTAACGCTCAAAAGACAAAGATTCAACAGCTGTATGATTTTTAGGGGTAAATGTATCTGCATGAACTTTTCTGACGAATCTTGAAATAGCTGTAGAATCTTTTCAGTTTGCAACCAAAAATTCTAACTTGGAATGAAACTTGGAAAATTCAGAAGATCATTATAGTCATGAAAGTAGGTCCTCTGGGAGCTATGAATGTTCGTACAAACTTCAATGGAGATCCATAGAGAATGTGTTGTTTTATTTCCGGACTGGGTTTTGTCTGACATCGCTCAGAAAAGAGATAAAATAGTGACACTGATTCTAAGATATGTACTTCAGCCACACTTCAATTCCACTTGCTAAAACCTTAACCGATAAAATGATAACATGGCAATCTAATGCAGTAGGACTCCAATGAACAAATAAATAATAAAAAAACAAAAAAACAAAACAAATGGATGGTATAGCAGACAAAAGGCACAAAACAAACACAAGCCCCAGCAACTTGGGATGAGAGTGTGATGGCTAAGGCGCAGCAGCTCCTGCGGCTCAGACTGCAGCAGTTGGAGATGATGTTAATACACAGGCTATACAGTTACTGCCTCTAGTTATTTAGCATTTGATTGTCAGGTGCAAATTCAAGTTTTGAAGCCACGAAACTTCTTATTTTAATTCTGATTCAAACTATTCAGATATCACATTCATTGATATCTGTTTCTAGCTATTTACAGACCAGTACTTTTATTACTTATCATTTGCTACAGTAGCCTGGGTAGCTCTAATGATGGCTTTTTGACTTTGGTAGTCATAATGAATTTAGCCCAAATCCAACTTTGAGCTATTGCTATACTAGAGCCAACCACCAGGGGGCAATATAGATGCTTTGGCTTCACTTTTGGGGAGCTCTCATGTCAGCTGAAGTAGCTGTAAGCATACAGTACATATCTGTTGAATCACTTATCTTAATTGCTGCCACTGATGTTCAAAACAGTAATTGTGTAATGGTATAGCATCACTCTGACATTTTTCTCAAAATGGTTTCTGTGCACATCTGCTTGTAACACCTGGTAAAAGTGGTAACACCTCAGAACTGACCAACTAATAAATTAATGGATTTCCTATCTGTTGCTCTAATTGAAAACCCATCCTGAGTTAAAGCACTCACTCACAGAGAAAACTTGCTGGGGCCCAAATAGCATACAGATATCTAGATTTTTAAAGTGAGCCTACTTTCATTTTGAATGGCTATCACCAGCAGATTAGTGAGACAGAGAGAGAAACAAATAAATGGAAAGTCTGGAGAGGTAAAAAAGCAGTACAATTCTGCCTCTTCTCCACTCTGCCTGACCAAGTCTAGAAGCCTTGACTGAATTGGAAATTCATTTTATCTGATGACTGGCAGGCAATTGGGGTTCCAAGGCGATAAGGTGAGGCTCTGTAGTTGATAGGCCTGACTATTCCACAGCTAAAGGATGTAGATGGAGGGGAATTTGGGGGAGAAGACGTATTACGAAGATTGTCTTAACCAACAAAGTTCATTCAAGACTAGCTAGAATAAATTCTTCTTCACTTTAAAACTACAGCCATCAATCTTATTTCAATACCTTTTCATCCTTACAAAGTCCCAAAGAGCTGGGGCCAAACCAAAAATACAGGATATAAGAAATATTATCTGGATCATTACCGATGTCTCGGATGGCCTCCTCCTCCTCCAACAACTCACGCTCACTCACTGACACTAAAACCCAGGAATCTTTAGTATACTGTGATTTAAAACAGGAAGCCAGCCATTGCGTACATTTGAACAGCAGCATATATGCTTAGAATTTTATTTTGATAAATGACTTAATAGATGAATTAGCTATCAGAACAATGGTTGATAAGGACTAAGAGCTCGGAGTAATGAACTCTAATAGCAATGAATCAACTGTGCTATACAGATAGCCTTGTGTTAGACAAAGATTGTGTCTGCTCAACACTGGAATACTAATGTTTTCACTGCTAGCATTAAAACATCTTACGTTGCACATGTGTGCAAATTTGGACGTTAAAAAAGGCTTAACAGAACCAATGGTTGCAGATTCTTACTCCTGTTAAATTTTGTACCTGTTCTGTATTTTTGGACAAAATTAGACTTTTGATAGACAGACATGTATCTTCCTGGAGAAGTTTAGCCTTAGCCTCTGGCTGCAAAATATACCATACAGCTTTGGAGGTTTGTGTAAACAGATATGGCAAACA
>KV751327.1:2532914-2548821 GCA_001698575.1 Mola mola | reverse complement strand
CTTAAATTATAATTAAAAACAAAGATGAATATTTAAGATTTTAACAGAAAAAAAAAAAAAAATTGTGTCCGGCGGCTCAGGAGGGGAAAGTGGAACCCCGTCCACAAGGTCTTCAGTGTGGGAGGGGAGTTGCTGACCTCAACTGAGTGTATAGTTCGGTGGTGGAAGGAATACTTTGATGATCTCCTCAATCCCACCAACACGCATTTCGAGGAGGAGGCAGAGCCGGAGGACTCTGGGGTGGGTTCTCTCATCACCCCGGGGTTTAGGTCGCTGAGGGTGTCAAACAACTCCGCAGCGGCAGCGCCACGGGGGTGGATGAGATTCGCCCTGAGCTCCTCAAGGCTCTGGATGTACTTGGGCTGTGCTGGTTGACACGCCTCTGCAACATTGAATGGACATCGGGGACTGTGCCTTTGGAGTGGCAGACAGGGGGGGTGGTTCCCCTTTTCAAGAAGGGGGATCAGAGGGTGTGTTCAAACTACCGGGGGATCACCCTCCTCAGCCTCCCTCGGAGGGTCAACTCTGGGGTGCTGGAGAGGAGAGTCCGGCTGTTAGTCGAACCTCAGTCTGAAGAGGAGCAAGGTGGTTTTTCATCCTTGCCGTGGAAAGCTGGACCAGCTCTATACCCTCTATAAAGTGTCAGGTTTATTAGTCTTAATTTTAGCAACTAATAAAACAAGTAGCTGACTTTTGTATATCTGCAAACAACTGCAGTACAACTATAAAAATGCATTTTAAAGTTTCACATAAAAGTAAACTTGTCAGAACTGCTCTGGGAGCAAACAATAACATAGTGGTATTTATTTATATATGAAAAGGCCAGAATCAATCACAAAAGAGATGCAGGCCGCTGTCGAAAAGTAGACCATTCCGATAATATTGCGATGCATGCAGGCAACAAAAGCCAGTGACCAAATGGTCTAAAAGCCCTGCTGTTGTCCTTTCTTATCCCAGCTGGTGGTCTTGGTTGCAAAAATCTCTTGTGAGAGAGGGGGCAACAAAATGCTGACCAGCACACTGAAAAAAAAGAAAAAAAAAAAAAAAAAAAAGTGTGTCAACTTCAGAGTTCAGGGTACACGTGTCTGAGGACGACAAAGTGGATTAAGGAGTAAACAGCAGCATTATCTGGTTGATTGAACAGTGCAGCACACCCAAAGTCAGGGAAATGGTTATATGGAAGAGAGGGTCTGAAAGAACATATGAGTACAGCAAGTGTTACTTCTCTCAAAGACAAACTAAGAAAGGTTCTATGAGTAACACTGCAGTGGAGGTGTTACGGTGGTCCAAAGCTTTGATTTGATTCTATTTTTGATTTAAGGTCATGATTCAATTTGATTCTCAATTCATTTTTTTATTCATCTATTTTTTTTTTTTTTGTTTTAGCAATGATCGCTATGCTATTATTAGACTGCGGGTCTTGATATGTAAAAAAGATCATCATAAAGATCATTAGTTTTAATGCGGTGATAAGTTGTTCACATTTTTAATTCTTATTTCAAAAGATGTGCTGCATGGTGTCATGAGTGATATACTACACTAAGGGCTGATTATCATATTTAAAGTATTTATTCACATTATAAATGTTGTGAGTAGCGATGCGGACCCAAACGCAGACACAGACCAACATGGAGATGAATGAAGCAAGTTTTATTGCTAGGAAAGTGGGGAATGGAGGTGGATGACGCGGGGATGAAGCAAGCTGAGGCAGAGGGCTGGAGGGCTGAGATGAGTGAGGGAGAAGGGCGAGGGCTGGCAGGAGGAAGCAGGCGGTAGTGGGTTGAGAGCTGGCAAGCAGGCAGGCAGGCAGTAGTGGGTTGGAGAGCTGGCAAGCAGGCAGGCAGGCGAGTAGTGGTCCAGGAGTACTGGAAAGAGAAAGGACAGTTAAGAACACAACCCACTTGGAATGATCTCGAGACAAGTGAGAGGCCTGAAGCATAAGCCACCACTGAAGTGGATTCAACGATCTGGCGATGAGTGGGTGAAGAGCCGGGGTAGATATACTGCAGGCTGATGAATTGATGTGAGGAGGTGAACAGACTGGGAGAGGTGATCAGCTGATTGCAGACAGGAGTGTAGAGTCGGGAGCCAGGAGAGCCACGCCCAGGCCAACACACACCCACAGAAACAAAACAAACACAGAGAGAGACAGACAGGGGAGCACTGGAAACACAGGGAAACACTAGGGAATTGTCCGGTACCATAACAGGACCCCCCCCCACCCACAACGGGTGCCTCCAGGCGACCCACCAGGCTTGTCAGGGTGCTCGCGGTGGAAGTCCCGGACCAGGGATGGGTCCAGGATGAGCTGACGGGATATCCAGCAGCGCTCTTCAGGCACATACCCCTCCCAATCGACAAGGCACTGGAACACACGGCCACGGCGGCGCACATCCAACAGCCGCCCGACAGTAAAAGCAGGATGGCCGTTGACCACCCGGGGTGGCGGAGGGGGACTGGCTGGAGGGCACGGAGAATTGACAGAGGCCAGCTTTAGCTGGGAAACATGGAAGGTGGGTTAATTCTCAGGGAACCAGGCAGCTTGAGCCTAACCACAGAAGGATTGATAATGCTGACAATGTCATAGCGGCCAATATACTGAGGGGAGAGTTTCTAAGAGTCCGTTTTCAGTGGAATGTCTTTGGTACATAGCCAAACTTTCTGGTCAGGCTGGTAGTCGGGTGCGGGGATCTGGTGGCGGTTGGCCAAGAGCTTGGTGCGGTCCACTGAACAGAGCAGGGCGGAGCGGGCATCCTTCCAAATCTTGCGGCAGCAGCAGAGATGGGCCTGAACTGAAGGAACAGCGATCTCCTCTTCCTGAGCAGGGAACAGGGGTGGTAAGTAACCCGAGGAAAATTCAAATGGCGACATACCTGTGGCAGCCCTGGATTGGGAGTTGTGTGCATATTCAATCCAAGGGAGGTGGATGCTGCAGGAAGATGGATTCTGAGCTGTGACACAGCGGACTGCTGCCTCCAGGTCCTGATTAGCCCGCTTTGCTTGTCCATTGGTCCGAGGGTGGTAACCAGAGGTCAAACTCACAGTGGCTCAGAGGGCCAGACAGAAATCTTTCCAGACTTGTGAGATGATTTGGGGACCCCTGTCCGAGACGATGTCCAAAGGGATGCCATGGAGGCGGAACACGTGGTGTACTAAAAGGTCCGCCATCTCCAATGCTGTGGGGAGTTTGGGAAGAGCCACGAAATGCACAGCCTTAGAAAATCTATCGACGATGGTGAGTATAACTGAATTACCTCGGGAGGGTGGCAGCCCGGTAACGAAGTCTAAGGCAATGTGAGACCATGGTCGACCTGGAATGGGCAGGGGACGGAGCGGACCGGCTGGTGGTCGATGGGTGGCCTTACTGCGAGTGCATACAATGCAGGCAGACACAGAGGCACAGGTGTCTGCATCCATGGTAGGCCACAAGAACTGCCGCTTCAGGAGGGACAAGGTCTGGCTAATTCTAGGGTGACAGGCAAACCGGGAAGCATGCGCCCACTGGAGGACTTGAGAACGGACGGAATCTGGTACATACAGGTGATTTGGTGGGCCAGTACCTGGGTCTGCTTGAGTCCGTTGAGCCTGCTTCACAAGAGACTCATCTCCCAGGTAAAAGGCGCCACCACACAGGAGGAGTATAAGATGGTGTCAGGATTGGTAATGGCCTCATCGGGGACGTATTGTTGTGAAAGGGCATCCGGCTTAATGTTTCTGGAACCTGGGAGGTAGGTGAGGGTGAAGTTGAATCGCCCAAAGAACAGTGCCAACCGGGCTTGATGGAAGTTTAGGCGCTTGGTAGCTTGAATGTAGGACAGGTTCTTGTGATCAGTCCAGACTATAAAGGGATGCTCAGCCCCCTCCAGCCAATGTCTCTATTCCTAGAAGGCGAGCTTAACTGCATGTAGCTCATGATTTCCCATGTCATAATTGCGCTCGGCAGGGGACAGCCAGCGAGAGAAGAAAGCACAAGGGTGGAGCTTTTGGTCTGACGAGGCTCGCTCAAATAGAATGGCTCCGACCCCCGTGTCTGAGGCATCCACCTCCACAATGAACTGACGAGACGGGTCTGGCTGGATGAGGACTGGTGCTGATGTGAAACGCCTCTTCAGGTCCATGAAGGCCGCATCAGCTTCAGGGGTCCAAGTAAAGGGGCATGAAGATGAGGTGAGTTTGGTGAGAGGGGAGGCCACCCGACTATAGTCCCTGATAAACCTGCAGTAAAAATTAGCAAAAATGTGTAGACCTTCCCTGGCAACTAAGGCTGCACAATTTATTGTTCAACATCTCAATGTGAGCATGTGTAATAACCAAAACACAGACCATGTGATATCAAGTAAATTAACTCAAACAATCTCAAACAACTGAAATCAATCCTTTTTTATCCTAATTTTTAATTTTCTTTTTTTACAAATTTATGCTGTGTTGTCGTATAAAGGAAACTCATGATTCTTAAGTCATTTTCATACTTAATATGTCACTTTTGTAAGTTGGATACATTGTTTCATTTTTCATCTGGTTTGGTTTGCGTTACAAAGTCAAATCTCAAATGGACTATAAACTAGAAAACATAAGTCATGCGCAGAGAATTCCGTTCAACATTTGCTCGGACATTGAGGTGAGTAGGAAAAAAAATTTCTACTGCAGCCTACATCATGGAGCAGCAACAGATTATTTTCCTGTTCATCTTGATCATGATAGCATGTCAACCGATTTTAGTGAATGTATGGTCAGTCAATCTGCACTGAATAATTTAATAATTCTTGCCTTTCATTAAAGATGTTCTAAAATAAAGAGAATAAACCATGAAAAACAGCTGTCTCATCATGGGTCTTTTGTTCCATATTTTGACAAAGTTGTCTTACCAAATAAATTTGTCTTTAATATCAGATGAGCTGCCACTTTTCTGCAGTGAGTAACATATTTTTATGTATCGTTGCTGCAGGTTCTTAACAATTACATGACACTGCTTGCTATATTTTTTTGCCTCCATGTTCTTGTGTACTTTGTCCCAACAGCATTTTTGTTCATGCGAATAGTATGCTTGCAGTGATTGGTGCGGATGGGATTCACATCAGGGATGATCCACATCAAAGTTCACTTACAAGCAGTCCAAGACCACTTCTTTCAAGCAGATGAGAGTTTGGTTGTTGTGCTCGCACCAGAGGTCTTGGACAGCATTCAAATCAACCCAAACAAACCGCAGCACGGTGTAAACGTTCCAGGGTTTAGTTCAGCCAGATTAAACAAGGCTGGTGTGAGCGTGATCTTAATTTCCAAGATATATCTACAAGAAGTCTGTGTGATGGAACATACTTTACACCAATTATGGGGTTAGGCGTACGCAGTTTATTGCCAATGATTGAAATGCAGACTCTTTAGGCACAGTGATTCTGTCTAAGAATGACCAGTGCTTTTTGGCCAAAGGAAAGATTTTCCAAATAAAATCTGGCATCAGGCACGTTGTAATGTTTTGGTTAGTTTATGGTAAAACAAGCCTGATCTCTGGAGTGAGTGAAGTGGAGGAATTGTGGGGAAAACAAGACTCTTTTCCAAATGGATTGAACTCAGAATTTTTGGACACCGATTTTCTCTATCAAAGACACAAATAAACACGCAAACAAATACACACACCCATAATGCTTTGTTTGCCTGATTTAAAGCTGCCTATTGAAAAGTGCATCCAGTTATGGTTTCTTCTTCTCTTGTTGTGATGTAAATTTCATTGCTTATTTTTTTCTTAATTATTTTTGCATGGTTTAAGGGAGCTATTTTTATTTTATAATAATTGTTAAACATGACTCTGACTGGCATTTGCAATTAAGATCTATCAACAATGATTGATGACCTTACAATTAGTGAAGTCATCTAGTGAAGATTCCTCCATTTGTTCTACTGCCCCAAAGTTGCTCCACAATTAATCTTGAACATTAGTCTTATTTTAAGGCACCTGAGCATTGTGTGGAATGACTGCAAACTCACTTTAGGGTTTTTTGTGCATCCTAAATAGTCATCTATGTGTGTGAGTGAAGATATTTAAATGTAAAAAAATGTGATGTGATGTGGGACATACAATTTTCGGTCAACAGCCTTTCATAGCTGCACTACAAATTCTATCATGGTGTTCTGGTGACTCCTCAATCAACTTTTACCTTACATTGTAAACTTCAGTGGAAAAATAAAATTTAAGGATTATTTGAAGCTTTTTGTTTCTTGTCACTAGGCAGTCACAGCTAATGAGGCATAAACAGACCCTCCACTGAGAGCAGAAGGAAAATAAGAATCCGACAAAAAAGACCTTCTAAATTCTAAGCCTTTGCAAAATCACTGAAAATTTATTATTGAACAACCAGTGTTTCATTTATATATCATACCTCCATTGGGCAGTAAGTCATGCTGGTTGAAGCAAAGGAGTATTACAAATAGAATACCAAAGAAGAAAAAGTGCTATCTGCTCCATGGTACATTAACTTTGTAGAAAAGTTCAGCACTATAAAAACCCAGCAAGACTTTAAAGTAGTTCGAGCACTTTGAACTCAGCTAACTAAGAACATTTTAATCAATGAGTCAAATCTAATGAAGTTATTATCAGTATGGTAGATAGAGGTGTATTGTGTGTGATTTACTGTTGGCACATTGACATATTTTTTATTCAATACTGTACTGCAAACACTTGTTTAAATTATAATGCGAAGACAATTTCTCGTGGACAACTGTCCTAATACTTTTGAGCCCCCAAAAATGGAGGTACTCTGCATAAAGTAGTTGTAATTCCTACATTGTGAATGACAGATTTTTGTAAAACGTCTTAAATTAAAGCTGAAAGTCTGCACTTTAATCACATCTTGATTATTTAATTTGAAATCCATTGTGGTGGTGTATAGAGGCCAAATGATAAAAACTGTGTCATTGTCCAAATACTTCTGGACCTAACTATCTGTTGTCATAAATACACATGCACATTGTGATCTCCATGGCTCCTCCATGGCTATTTTTTTTTTTTTTTTGCCCTCAATGGAAGCTGATTTAACATCCCAGTTAACATGCGGCAGTATATAGCATCAGCAACTCCTGTTGTCTAAAATGTGTATTGCATTGCAGCATCTCAACTGACCTGAACTGTCGCATATTTTGCTTTTTTTTTTCGACCGGCTTTAAGTGCACCGTTACAGCATAGTAGTTGACATTGCTTAGCGAAAAATAATAGTATTTGAATTTTCAGAGGTCTAAACTCACAGCCACGCAGATCCTGACCATGTTGTAGCTTTTCATAGAACTGTGATCTGGATAGCACCATTAATAGCCATCTCTCTCTTTGTTTGTCTAAACGTCATTTACTTTATTGATTTGCTCTTTATCTTTGACCTTTTCTTTTTTTCCCACTTCATTCAGGTGTTTTTTCTCCCCTTCACATTAGTTTGTCTTCTAAATCTCTCAAAATAATTTTCTGTCCATCTTCTCTTTCTTTTCTTACTCCATTGTGAGTCAAGCCGCCAACACTGATAAGCGTTAGAGTCCGGCTCTCTCTAAGATTGACGTTAAATGACTTCAGAACCTCAGCAGGCACTGTATGTCTGTATGGCTAGATGTATTTGCATCTCAGATTGCAGGTGAATGACAAGAGGATCCTACTGAGTAAGTGGACAGTGTACGTGTGGCATGTAGCAATGCCCAAATGCCCAGCGGGATATGTCTGTGACATGCAGGCCTGCCCACTGACCTGCTGTGATACTAATCAAAACACATCACAGTTGCTTCTGTAAGCTTGAAAAGATTAAACAAGGACTGGAACAAATCCCGTCCCAACGAAGTCCTATTTCACTAATTGTGAATGAAAGTCATCTTTCTGCAGTCTCCATGCAGATACTCTCTTAAATCATTAATTTTTACTACTTACTACTCTTTGATAAGTCAAGTAAGATTTAAGTTAAATCAAGGTGGCTTATTATTCTTGGAATCATTGTCTGTTTAAATAGAAAATTAACACATAAGAGAGGCAGACTAATGCTGTTAGTAATTCAAATTTTATCTGTATTATCAAAGTCAAGAGATTCTTGAAAAGGTTGGTTAAGTGCTGAGTCTCATGTCCAAGTCGTCAGTACCTATATGCCTACCTGCCTAGGCTTCAAATAAAATTAGAAGCCTAGGCAGTGTCGACTTGACATGATAACTGTTTTCACTGTCAGTGAAAGTCAAACAAACACTGAAAGTTTTAAAAAAGACGAAATGGAAGAAAAAATTTATAGACTTGTAAATTGACAGGGTCAAAGTCCGGGAATGCCTCAGGAGATAATCAACAAGCAAAGCCTTGAGGTGTAATTCAAAGCAGACTACAATGTAGCAAGCTTTTAATGCACTGCACCTTTCACCCCTTTCACGCACACGCACACACACTCACACAGACACACACACACACACACACACACACACACACATATATTGAGTAGGATCTACCGCACTTTTTTAAAGACAGTTTTCAAATTGTCTTCACTTGCCTCCTCGTTATCTCCTACCAGCTAATGCAAGGAAGAAAATAATACATGCACACCAATCTTTATGAAGACATTTGGTTTTCATAAACACAAACGTAGATTTAGCTGTGCATATTTGAACATAAGTGTGTGTCTATAGGTAATCATGTAAGACACAGAGCTATAGATGCTTTTGAAAGTATACATAGATACGGACAGCTACACACATTAATAGAGGAGCAGAGGAATTGAGTCTCAGTGAGCTAATTATCACATGGTGTACTGGTATATGCCAGAGTAAGCCTTAATGCCCCTGAGCAGTGCAAGGCAAAGCAGAGTTGGATGAGGTGGAGAAATACACCTTCAAATGCCTCTACTGTACTAACTTGGGAAGGGAAAGCTTTCTGGGCAGCATTTCTGTCCTCCAACCCCTTACCCACCTCTACCTTTCTGTGCATTTGTAGTTTAAACTGATGCAGTCATGCACAGACTTAAGCACATAAACTTTGCTGTCTTTGCTTTTGAATAATGAGGCTGCAGAGCCAACAGGGGATTGCAGAATTTCCATGAAGTACAGAGACTAGAGATCATACATAAGAAGTGCATACATATTATACATACTCTATATATAATTAAATAAATCAAATAATACCAAATAAGTGAATGTAAAACTAAATATAAAAGTATATACCTTACCTTTAACCACCAATCAGATGTTATTTTCTTTACTGTAATTATGTTGCTAAAATACATTTATTTATTTGTAGAATCCTAACAAATGATGTAATAACTAAATTATTTAACGAAACATTCATTGGTAAGCTTTGATAAGCTTAGGTTCTTTTTCAAATTTTCCCTGTGATGTGCTATTCACAAGGTCAAGCAATAATGTGAATTAATAGGTAAAATAACACTAGACATACAACAAAAATAAATGCATGGTTTGTGTCAATTTTGTGTTTATCTCCCTTTTGCTATTGAGTGCAACGTAATTTTTGTAATTCATACATAATGGATGTAATTCTACACCTTTGCCTCATCTAGGTTGTGGGGATCTATGAATTAAGTCATGATGTGTTTTGTACATAGAAAAACACTATATGGACATGTTAAGAAGTGCAAAAAGATGATTGGATTGACTATCATTGGAGAGGGTATTTAAAGCAGTCTTCAAATCACACTGTCAACTCCTATTCTCTTTAAAACCAAGCTGCATTTTCACAGGGTGTGTTGCTAATTTAAGTGAAAATACATGACATGTCAATTCTGAGGTATTGTGTTAGTATTTAAAAGGCCCGTGGACGGTGTGTGTGTGAATGTGGGCCTTGCTTCGCGTTTTTCCAGTATTGTTTAGGAAGCCTTGTATCAACAGCTTTATATACAGTCATATCCTCTTCTTTGCTATCATTACAGACTTAGGGTTGAATGTTCAAATTAAAAAAAAAAAAAATTTAAAAAATGCAAAACTGTCGAGGATTTGTTGAGATGGTACTGCTGTCTATCGTTGGATGAACCAGAACAGAAAATGTTGTTAATATCAATGATTTGATATCAATCATCTCAATTCAATCCTTGCAAATACAATTTCTTCAGCTCAAAACTCATCAAAATGCACATACTGTATATCAATGTAGTTGTACTTGGAACTGTACAATATTGTTGTACTTCAGGGCATGGCCATATTTGAAAAAAACCCCAAAACATCTAGTGTAACCGCATATGTTCAATGACTATGACTATTATACTTTTCTTTCTTACTTGCTTTAAATTTTTTTTGCCTCTAAAATTAGAACCAAAATCTGTGTTGAAAAACTGAAGTTTCACTGCTTTATTTTATGGGAAACAAACCTGTGCTTGTCTTCTAAAATGTGCCACTTATAGTATTCGTAGGAAAGCTAATTTTGTAGCATTGAAGACCTCAGATTTCGTACTTTTATATCAAAAAATCCCTCTAAAAGCTAATGACAAGGTTTTCCTCAGTAAAGAGACAGCACTCAAAATCTGATCCATCTGAATTTTTTGGTCCTGAACTACCCCAAAATAGCCTTGAGAACATGAAAAGCAAAGAATATCTTCTTTTGCATCAGACATAACTCATAGTACAGACATAATTAAGTGTTGTTTTTCCCTGTGGTACAAGAGTGAAATCCAACCGTGACCCCAAAACTGATAGAAATACCGAACTAACACTTCCATGCACAATTCTGAACACAATTCACGATTTCTTGAAATACACATTGTAGTGTCTGTAACCTACTTTTTATTTTGCTGTTTTAAGCAGCACAAGCAAAGTGACTTCTAGTTTCATTACACTGGAGAAAAGGCAAATATTTGGCAAATATTTTTTATGGATGATACCTCCAGAACTCAAAAACCCTCACCATAATAACCTAGATAGATTAATTTAAGTACAGGTAAGAGGTAAGATATTTCTTTCTTATACGAGGGTGAGCTACCCCTTTAACCTCTTGGATCTATTTTGATATACTAACATTTTAAAAACATTTTTTTCTAGATCTGATAAGAGCTCTCACCTTCTTTGCAGAATCAATACACTGCATATATTCTTTGGCCAGGTCTGAACACTTTAGAGTCTGGTCCCTGTTCCCTCTGTAACAGGATAAAATTTGAGCTTGCAGGTTAGAGCACACCGGGTCTGTATTGCGGGACCTGCAAAAGACAAACAAAGTGATACAGAGAGAATATTATGACTGGAATGCTGAAAGAAAAAGGTCCCTTGTGTTCACTCACAGTGTAAATTTGGGTCAAATTTGTCAAATCTACAAATCTGCGATACAAAGTCTGTTGTAATCAGATTCACAGAATGCTTTGGCTTGGGTTTGCTGAGTTGAATTAGTTTTCTTTTATTGTATGTAAAGAAATACAAATTCCACATATTTCTGCTGTTTTACGGCAGCAGAAATCTGTTTTTATAAACACATTGAAATGCATACTCCTCACACTTAATGACCCTGTCACTATCATTATATAACTATACGTCACAATCACTAAATCCATTTATAACTCACTGGCAACTTGGAGCACTGGAACAATTTCCAGTGGCTTGGAAATAGGGCAGCTACTAACAATTATTTTATTAATCCATTAATCAGTTGATTATTTTTTCTATTCTCTTTTCTATTCTCTCCGGGTATGTAGGAGACATTGAACCCCTCTCCTAACCCCGGAGGGGAGAGGAGAGTTGGGTACTCGGAGTTGGTTAAAAAAAAAAAAAAAAGAATTTCCATCCAATTTCCAAACTTTGGCTTGAACATCAACTTCACAGTAAAATCAATGCCAAATTATAAGTGGTAATAAAAAATAAAGCAGAAACTAAGCTTTAACAGGCTTTGCTTCACAAAAAAATTATTTAAATGCCTAGTGTATGTGCACACAAGATGGACTTGGTTTGAACAGAAAGAGGTAAGGACATGAGCTGTTAAAACAATAATAAAGAAAATAAATCACAAACTATAAACAAGACACTAGACAGTAGACACTTCTCTATGCTTACAAGTATGTAAAAGTGACCTTGCATGGCAATATCACGCACACAGAATCAGAAACTCTGTCTCTTTTGCAATGCAAAAACATTAGCATGTCCACATGCTACACAGCTTCATGCTATGTAGCATGAAGCTATGTTGCCTACTGCAGAAAACAGCCGCTCAGATGGTATTGAGGTACCTGGGATGCATAAGTAGGTCTTTGTTAGCAGGCTACCATTAAGCTAGTTAGTGCGCCATGGTTAGCCTGTTACCATTAGTGGTAGCCAGCTAATGTTTATGCTAGCTCACGAATGAAACACTTTTCATGCTGATTGAGCTTGCAAGGAAACCACACATTAAATTTTCTCAATTAAATACAAGACATGTGGGTTTTGTGAGACTTACCCCACTGTTGTGTTCCCTTCCTCCTTGTCAATGATACCAACAACATTTTCAGATGCTGCATCACTACTGCTTCCGTGACACGTCAATTCGCACTTACACAATTTGCAGCAAACACAGTACCTCATATTCATTGGAAAATGCTCACATACTTTAGATTTTTCTATGTGTTTTCTCCACCTGTGCCATTTTTCAAATGGTTTCTTTTCTGTTCGATCTATTCTGCCATGTAAGCTACGCTCAACTCTCTTTGCAGCTGTTTTCTTTCCGTGTTGTTGGTGCTTAACACATTGAAATTCACAATAAATGCGTGCCAACTATTTTAATGACTGAATTGTATTAATTTTTTACATTCATTTTTACAGCCCTACTTGGAAAGCTAAAAGGCTTTGACCTCCAAAGTTAAATCAATTCATCCTCAAGTCTAAATATGACAAAATTCCTCATTGAATTCTTGAGATATTGTGCTCACAGGATTTCAGGTCAAAGCAAGCTTGATATTTGACCTCCAATGGTCAAATTCCACTGATCAAAGTCTTTGATTTGATTTGATTTTTTATTCTTAATTTCTTTTTGCTTTCGAACCTTTGACCTTCAAAATCAGAATCAGTTCATCCTCGAAACAGAGAGGACATTTGTGCAAAGTTTGAAGAAAATGTTGTTGGGATATTGCGTTGATAAAAATGGGCCACATGAGAGCAAAGGCAATAATACTATTCATTTAAGTAACATTTGCAAGAAAGAAAGGGACTGGTCCAATGCAAAAAGACAAATATAATAAAACAATTACCAACCTCAACCGGTGCAAACTATGATGAGTACTGAATGTCCCTCATTGAAAATCATGCAATTAATGCTAAAGTATGATCATTATGACCAATACAGCAGGAAAGTACGTTTTGAGAGATTGAATCAGCCGTGCTTAATTTGATATGTGGGCTATATTTTAATTGGTCTTGGCCTGTCTATCTGTTTGATTGTTAACAATGACAGGTTGGCTGCTTGGGTGCTTCACTGTAATGGAGTCTGACTGATTGAAAAAGAGACAAGCGAGGTATGTATGCCAACACCGGTGTAGAGAGGCATGCGCATGAATAATACACACCTAGACACAATTTGTTGAGCACTTTAAATATTAAAAGTGCTTTAAAGTGCAGCAAACACTTGTGCACATATACACACATGCGTATATGCCCCTACACACTTTCACACTCTTTGAGGAGCATTTAACATCAGATTTAATTGAAAGCCAAATTAAAGGCTCTTTTTGGCTTTAATTCACAGGGGAGAGCTGACCCCTGCGTTTCAATAACAGTATATCTATATCATCACACAAAGACACTTTATCTTTTGGAACAATATGGATGCACTGAGTGAGATTATCAGAGCATGGGTGATAGAGATTAAAGAGGAAAATGGAGAGAGATTTTGTGTAAAATATAAAAGAGACCCCTCCAGGAACCGCCACCTTACCGTGGTGGAGGGGTTTGGGTGACCTAATGATCCTAGGAGCTATGTTGTCAGGGGCTGTTTGTCCCTGGTAGGGTCACCCAAGGCAAATTGGTCTTAGGTGAGGGGCCAGACAAAGCGCAGTTCGAAAGACTTCTATGATGGTGAAGAACAAGTACTTGTATACACTGCCCAGAGGGGTTCCAGGACCCCGCCCTGGAGCTAGGCCTGGGGAAGGGGTCCGTAGGCAAGTGCCTGGTGGCCGGGCCTTTGTACATTGGATCCGGTCGGGTTCAGCCCGAAAAGGAGACATGGATCCGTCCTCGTGTGGGTCCACCACCCACAGGAGGAGCCATAGAGGTCTGGTGCTATGTGGATCGGGTGGCAGTCAAAAGCAGGGGCCCCGGTTGCGGAAGCTGGCTATCGGAACATGGAATCTTACCTCTCTGGTGGGGAAGGAAACTGAGCTTGTGCGAGAGGTTGAGAGATACCTGCTAGATATAGTCGGCCTAACTTCAACACACAGTTCGGGTTCTGGAACCAGTCTTCTTGAGAGGGGTTGGACGTTTTTCTATGCTGGAGTTGTCCCTGGTGAGAGGTGGAGAGCAGGTGTGGGCTTATTAATAGCTCCCCGGTTCTCAGCCAATGTGTTGGAGTTTACCCCGGTGGATGAAAAGGTTGCTTTCCTGCACCTTCGGGTTGGGGAACGAGTCCTGACTGTGGTTTGCGCCTATGCGCCAAATAGTAGTCCACCCTTTTTGGAGTCCTTGAAAAGGGTGCTGGAGAGTGCCTCTACTGGGGACTCCATCGTTCTATTAGGAGACTTCAATGCTCATGTGGGCAATGACAGCGAGACCTGGAGGGGTGTGATTGGGAGGAACGGACTGCCTGATCTGAACCCGAGTGGTGTTCAGTTATTCTGTTTCTGTGCTAGTCACACGTTGTCCATAACTAACACCATGTTCAGCTATAAGAGTGTCCATAAGTGCACTTGGCACCAGGACACCCTAGGTCGACAGTCAATGATTGACTTTGTAGTCGTATCATCTGATCTGCGACCATATGTGCTAAACAGTCGGGTAAAGAGAGGAGCAGAGCTGTCAACTGATCACCACCTGGTGGTGAGTTGGATCAGGTGGCGGGGGAAGAAGCCGGACAGACCAGGTAGGCCCAAGCGAATAGTGAGGGTCTGCTGGGAACGTCTGGCTGAGGACCCTGTGAAAATGGTCTTCAACTCCCACCTCCGGAGGAGCTTCAACCACATCCCGGAGGTAGTGGGGAGCATGGAGTCGGAGTGGGCCATGTTCCGCGCTGCCATTGTCGAGGCGGCTGCTCGAAGCTGTGGTAGCAAGGTCGCGGGTGCTAGTCGTGGCGGTAATCCCAGGACCCGCTGGTGGACACCAGAGGCTAAAGGGGCCGTCAAGCTGAAGAAGGAGACTTACAGGTCATGGTTGGCCTGTGGGACTCCCGAGGCAGCAGACAGCTATCGGCAGGCCAGGCGATCTGCGGCTCGGCTGGTCACTGAGACAAAAACCCGGGTGTGGGAGGAGTTTGGTGAGGCCATGGAACAAGACTTCCAGTCGGCACCGAAGAAATACTGGCAAACTGTTCGGTGGCTCAGGAGGGGAAAGCGGAGTTGCTGACCTCAACTGAGTCTACAGCTCGGCGGTAGAAGGAATACTTCGAAGATCTCTTCAATCCCACCAACACGCATTCTGAGGAGGAGGCAGAACCGGAGGACTTTGGGCTGGGCTCTCTCATCACTGGGGTTGAGGTCGCTGGAGCTCCGCAGCGACAGCGCCCCGGGGGTGGATGAGATTCATCCCGAGCTCCTGAAGGCTCTGGATGTTGTAGGGCTGTCATGGTTGACACGCCTCTGCAACATTGCGTGGACATCGGGGACTGTGCCTTTGGAGTGGAAGACAGGTGTGGTTGTCCCCCTTTTCAAGAAGGGGGACCAGAGGGTGTGTTCCAACTACCGGGGAATCACACTCCTCAGCCTCCCTGGGAAGGTCTACTCCAGGGGGCTGGAGAGGAGAGTGCGGCTGCTAGTTGAACCTCGGATTCAAGAGGAGCAATGTGGTTTTCATCCTGGCC
>KV751327.1:2511260-2532372 GCA_001698575.1 Mola mola | reverse complement strand
AGAGCTGAGCCAGAAGGCAAAGCTTTCAATTTACAGGTCAATCTATGTCCCAACTCTCACCTATGGTCACGAGCTCTGGGTAGTGACCGAAAGAATGAGATCGCGAATACAAGCGGCCGAAATGAGCTTCCTTCGCAGGGTGGCTAGGCTCAGCCTTAGAGTTAGGGTAAGGAGCTCGGACATCCGGGAGAGGCTCAGAGTAGAGCCGCTGCTCCTCCGCGTTGAAAGGAGCCAGTTGAGGTGGTTCGGGCATCTGGTCAGGATGCCTCCTGGACGTCTCCCTGGGGAGGTGTTTCGGGCATGCCCATCCATGAGGAGACCCCGGGGCAGACCAAGGACACGCTGGAGAGATTATATCTCTCGGCTGGCTTGGGAACGGCTTGGTGTCCCCCTGGAGGAGTTGGTGGAAGTGGCTGGGGGGAGAAGCGTCTGGATCTCACTGCTCAGGCTGTTGCCCCCCGCGACCCGGACCCGGATAAGCGTCAGGAAACGAAATGAAACGAAATGAAACAAAATATGAAAGAGAAAAAAGTAAGATAAAAAGATGAAAGGGAAGGAATGAAGCATCCAATAGTGTTCCTGAACAAGGCCATTTTAAAAACATGACAGCGTAACAGATTCCCCTCTCCCCCGTGTCACCTCCAATGCTTTATTTGCCTGTTTAATAATTTAAATTAAATCACTTTTAGTCTCCAAGTCAGTGTTTCTGTCTTGTATCTCCTGCGCTTAGCTCTGCTTTTCTCTTATCAAATTCACGACAGAGGACAATGCTGAGGCGCACCATCTTTATCTCTCTTTCCGCTGAGGCCGCCAAGAACTTTCCTTTAATTTGAAATAAATGGCCTTCATCAAGGAAGCCAAAACGTCCTGTGGTTTATTAAAGGTGCCAAATTGGTTCAGCCACAGCAAAAGTTAAAGCTTTGTCCACATGCTATACCAAATTGAGGGTGAAGTTTTAAATCAACAATATTGACTGAGCTTCTTATAAAAATAAATAAATAAAAATACAAAGGGAGAGGGAGGACATGGGTTTTGAGTTTAAATGAGGTAAAGAAAAAAAAAACCCCTCTTGACAGCACGCCAAGCCATATATGGGTCTGGCTGTGTGTTGTTAAGGCAAGTGTGTGCTGCCATGGCATTTTTATGTGTGTAGCATTCATATGAGAGTGTAGTTAGTGGTTAAATACGAATAGATATCTATTTAGAATAGAATTTTCACCATCAACAACTAACTAATGACTTTTCCTTGTGCTTCACATGCAGCAACAATGTTGCTTTTTGCAATAATATATTTTATTAATAATCTCCATAGCAATTCATTATAACAACTTGTTCAAGATGACTGAAGAAGGCAGCACATGATCAGTTTATTCTGTGCAGAAGAGTCAAATGATACCCAAAAACTTAAGGGTTTGTCGAGCCAGCTCTCTTAATGGAAGCCTGACTCTGCAGAATCTGCTTCTTATAAAACCCCTCAGATCCGAAAAGCACCTGACTTCAGCCTATTAATTTCTGCTGAAAGCTTTACAGCCCCCCCGTGCATAATTAGGGTTGCTAACAAAGGTTTGGTCAGTGGCAGTTTAATATAATTAATAAAGTAAACCAATTTACTTGTTAGCACTTGTATCAATATTGCAAAACTAAAGGCCCAGGGGTTATGAGACAGAGTTGTTACTTGTGAGAACATGCTTTTTGATTTGTATAATTGATCTGCAAATTGAATACCTGTGTCATAGTTAGTATTTTAAGTGAAATGTAAAATTTATATCAAACCACATCTCTCTGCCAAGATGAATCCCATGTGATTCTGTTTAATATAGAATAGTCAAGTTTTCTATTCTAACAACAAAAAATACAGTTAAATAAAAACTAAAAACAAGGTAAAAAAGTGAAAAAAAATTCACATAAAATAAAACAACACATTTAGCAACATCATAAGCAACACACAAATCTGGATTCATGGACCACTATGACTCTTGAACCAACAGACTACACCTGCTTCTGGGTCAAGAGTAAATCTGGATTTATATTCTCATGAACGAAGAAGGATGCCTCCCCTGTGGTCGTTCCTGCGGTTTCTTATTTTCCCTCTTATTGAGTTTTTTTTAAGTTTTTAAGTTTTTCCTCAAGCCTTAGACACCCTGTGACAGGGTGTCAAATCTGTACAGTTTGTGAAAGCCCAGTTAGACAATGTGTAATTTGTGACATTGGGCTATACAATTAAAATTTGACTTGATTTGATTTGATTTGATTTATGGGTGGATCAACAACCTTAGTGTGAGGATGCTACTGAGAGCCATTAGTTTATCTTGAAATCTTTCTCTGTCTATATTAAGTCTCTTAACATCTAAGCAAGATTTCTCAGGCCAGCCATCACATTCATAACACCAAACATTAAATCAAAGCATTTTGTCGAGCTTTATCATCTGTTCCCTTTGCCCTAAACATCTTGTGCCTACAATGTCAGGATTAAAATAATGTTTGATATTGTTTAACACTCTCCTCTACTTCTCCCACAGCAACTCTTGTGGATTAATTACTTAAACCCTCATGTCAAGCGAGGCTTCTACTGTTACTGCTGCAACAGTTTTCATCTTACCTCAATATGTGGGCATACTGTAAAGGGAATATCCCTCAGAATTGCTGCAACATTAAAACCACCTGCCTAATATTGCAATGGTGCCTCTAATACCATCAAAACAGCTATGATCTGCCAGAACAGGATATGGATAAAGGATGAGAGTTTCCCATGGCACTTGGTACTGGGACATCGGCAGTGGATCCTTCGGTGTTGTAGGCTGGGAGGTAAGGCCTCTGTTCTGTCCATGGTTTATTGCATTCCATAAATACTTCATTGATGCCTTAAGCTCATTCTTATTTAACTTGTTGTTGCCCTTCTAGCTTCAATTTCTAGCCCTATAAAGTTAACTTACAGTTAACACCTAATGGCTACAAAAACATAAAACTATGCAAACCATACCCACCACAATATACAACCAAAGGGGGAACACTGGCAAATTACATGTAGAGATGCAGACTACGTTCAAAAAAAATAAATACAATTTTGTACAGTCTATCTTTTAGTTTGATGTCTATATGTAAAGATGGATAACATGCAAGTTCCACTAAAATGAGGACAAAATATGAGTGCCCTCTGTCATTAACAACTCCTCCTTAGCTAGTTCCTCCTTTGTTATTTCAGGTAGGACTTGGATCAAACTAAAAACTCAAAGTATACTTTGAATATTTCCCGAATATTTTTTCTAATACTTTATGTAGCATTTATGATGGGGCTGGGTTTTTTTTTGAAGCAATGGGCTTCAGAAATCAAAATACAAAACATGGAAAGTAAGGTTTTAGCTATGTGCTTAGCAAGTTACACCATCACAATATCATTTTCAATTACACATGTTGAATATTAAAAAGGGCTTCCAAATAAGAAGCCCCATTCAACTTCAAAAACAATATTTTACCAACAAAAAGTAAAGTTGTTTGAGTATTTTAGCGGAGCCTAGGGGTGACCCATGCTCCCCTAGCTTGTATCCAGTTTTGCCTTTTCCAAAGCAGAGGGTTAGGGTTAAAAAATAGTACAGAATTCTCTACTCTACTGGTAGTGCATCCCCACATAGCTTTAAGGCTTTAATGTTTTTTTTTGCCACCAGATATGACAAAGTGGCACTTAGACAATTCAAGTCAATGGAGGGTGATGACTTGTTTTCTTCTCTGTGCAGGGCAGGGCTTAATAGTGCTGTATGATATCTTGGCTCCTAACTTTATTTTTATGTACTGGTATGATAGATCATTGACAATATTTTAATCTAACTCTGCAAATAACTGTATTTCCTAAAATGTCAAATAATTTCTTTAAAATCTTGGATACAGCTTGAATCCAGATAAAAAAAAATGTGCATAAATGTTTTCCAACACTTATAAAATCATCTTATAATGTAAAGGTTTTTTTGGGGGGGGGTTTCTGGGGGAAAGAAATTACATTTGACATGTCAGAGGGTCAGAATTTCTATAACAAGAGATAAAGGGGCAGGAGAAGTGATGAGGAAAACAGTTAGAGATACACAGTTTCCTCTTATCTCTTGGTTGTAGCTTGTATGCACCAGCACCCTGACAGCTATTCAATTGACTGAGGGCACACATCTTTGTTTCCCCTATCTTGTATCTCCAAACTCCTTCACTCTGCCTTGCCCATGTTTCCATTACTATCACAACTGCAATGAATTGCAATGTCCTCTACATACTGGACATTTCCTTGAAATGTGCTTTAAGTTTGTTTATATTTGTTTTGCAGTTTAGAATATATTAAAATATAATATATAAAAAAAAAAGTATATACAAGAGTATATACAGTATACTGTATATACTCTTGTATATACTTTTTTTTTTTATTAATGTACATACTCCTTCTATATATATTTTGTTTTTCACTTCTATGCTTACAAGGAGCACCTGTAAAGTAACAATTTCCCCCGGGGATAAATAAAGTATTCTGAACTGAACTGAACTGAACTGAACTGAAATGGCAATCATCAGGCTGACGCACTGTGAAAAATACAGCACAATATTACAATATTTCCTGGCATTCAAATATATTAATATTCATAGAATGCAAATCAGGTCTTAAATATCTTTATCCCATCTCATATATTAATGAATTTTGTTCTTTTCATGCTTGCTCTAAACACAATTGTCAAACTGTCACTGCATCATTGGCAGTATGCTGCTGCTAACTTGACCAGTTAACATAGCTTGTTAAATGTTTTTTTCTTGTCCATCCAAATTTAGTTGCTATAGTTTCTATACTGTACATTTCCATATAACTGTTATTCTCAAACACCGGTATAGTATGCCACAGTCGTCAGTGAACTGCACATGTTTTGGTTTGCTTTTCTCTTACAACATTAATTACCAATCTATCTGCTTTCTCGAAGAAGTGAGAAACGTTTCATGCCTTATCACAGAGTGATCTACATAGGCTGGGATTTTCCGACATGGGAAGATCTGACAAAGGCCAGCTATCAAGGTAAGTATGACCACTATTGGAACAGAGTGATGGCCTTGTTAAAATGGATTGGACGCTTATGTACCCAGTTTGACATGGGTACATAACCTTGTTTCTCTCCGTATTGCACTCACTCCATTACTTTGAACTCTGAAGTGAAGCCTGTCTTCCTCACTTTTTCACACAAACTGTATTGCTATTAAAGAGACAGTTGTTTCCATACTGATGCCTTTTTCATTCTTTTCCACAGATAGGTAAAAATGGTTGAGTTAGTAAATATGAAACGCATCGGCTAAGCGATCATCAGGTATGTGTGGCAACATCTTCAGCAGCATTGGTGAGTTACAGAGTGGCCTGCTGCTACAGATAAGCTAAGCTAAGAGCCATCCTCTTTTTCGAGCTAGACTGGAAATCCTGTTTATTTCAGTTTACAGCTAATGAGAGACTAGCATAAGGACGCATCAAACTTTTTATTTATTTTTTATGAGCTTAATATTCATATAATTTAATTTGATTTTATTTGATACATATACTTTTGTTTATTCATTCATTTATTTTATTATGTGTTGGTTATGTGATCATCACATATCTACTGCATATACTGTAAATCAGCTGTGATAATGTTGACAGACTGATAAGCAAAGCATGCTTACAACTTCTCACATATACTATAAGCACTGTCTATTGTTAAAACACCTCATGGAGTTTAGGTAAGGATTTCTTTCAAGGGTACTAAACTGGAAGCCCTTTGGTGGAAATGCACCTATAGTTACAGTATATATTACCCTGCATTACCCTGCAATGGATTTATTATCATAACTACTGGGCTAGCACACAATGGATGTTGTTTGTGTGTGTGAGTGTGCGTTTGATGACGGGGAGCAGTAAAACTTACGTGCAATGCTTTAGTGTTGTGTACAGCAGTCGGCCAGTGATCCTCTTATCATCCAGATTTTGATAGACAATGCAATTTCTATGTCAGTAGTTTCACCATGTAATGCCTTTTTTTCCTTTTTATTTTCAATACAGCTCTGGGCTGCTGTAGGAGACTTTATTTGTAAAAGGAAAGCATGTTCAGTAGCTAGCTGCTTATTTTGTCTGGGGTTTTGTACTGGGCAGGTAGTGGTACTGGATTTAAGAACTTCTGTGGAATTTCCAGCTGCTGCTGGAAGAAATGCTGATGAAAAAGAGTAAAGATGTAGGCCATGAAAACAAAAAAAAAATGGATTGAAAGTTATTAAATCACACCATAATATTGACTACAAATTCAGTGATTATTAGCCACTTTATGCAGAGATGGACTGCTCATTGTGAACAACAGTGACTTCCTATGCAGTACAGACACTATAATCCATTTTGCCCTGCAACGTGTGTTTATGTGCTTATGTATATATATTTACCTATACTCTTATACTCCATATTCATATTTTAGATCTAAGTCAGCCAGGTGTGATTCTCAAATCTTTGCCAGATCTGAAATAAAAACCACACTGTATGTTTATCAATGTGGATTTATCTGACTGCAGCTGAGTCTCTGTTCAAAGCTGCCACAAAAGCCATTAACCCAAATTCTGATCGAATGCAGCCATGTGCCATGCATGGCACTGCTCATGTTTATGACGGACCAGACGACAACTTTGCAAACCAGTTCTTTAGTGACATGAACGATAAATTAGTAACCACGCACTTGTTTTGGAACTTAACTGACTGTGCAACAGCTGTTTCTCTGACTGACAGACAACAGAATTTTTTTTCAGATATCAAACTCCTTTCCTCACATCTTGATTGCAAAAGCAAAAAAACAAAAGATGGAGAAACTTAGGTCCATTGGTAGAGAGCTGGGCAACAACTACAGATTGTATTCCTCTTGCTATCGAAGACATTTGTTATTCTCCATCATTACATGCCTATAAAACTCATCTGAAACTCACAGTACCAAGCCTACGCTCTTTGTATTCGATGAAAGCAGGCTCACACACTTCTCATTTCCTGTTTGCAGCCCCACCGATGTTTCTCCCCTTCTCGCTAAGGTTCCTGAAGACCTATGGGCGCAAACCAAATATGATGTTGGCCTAATTAAGAACTGCAAGCCTGTCAAAATAACACCCAAATCTGACTATTGACCTGTTGTGAAACAATATCCTCTCAAAAAGGAAGCCATTGATGGTATTCAACCTGTTTTTCAATCTGTGCTTGAAGCAGGAGTGATTATTCCCTGTGAAGAGTCACCTGTCCAAATTCCCCATTTTCCAATTAAAAAGATCATACCTGCAGGACAACCATTAGAATGGTGTTTTGTTCAAGATCTACAAGCTGTAAATGCAGCTATTACACCTTCAGTACCAAATGTGCCTAATCCTTATATTATCATCTCACAGGTGCCCGAAGGCTCCACCTGGTTTTTGATTTGTCCAATGCTTTTATTCTCTGTTCCGGTTCATAAGGACTCTCAGTTCTTGTTTGCATTTGTGTTTGATGGGAAAAGGTACACTTTTACCAGGCTTTGTCAAGGTTTCATTTCTTCGCCATCATTGTAAAATGCTGCCTTTTCTCGAAGTTTATCCACGCTTTCTTTGTCTCCAGGCACAGCATTTTTACAGTATGTGGACTTGCTGATAGATAGATAGATAGATAGAGTACTTTATTCATCCCCAAGGGGAAACTGCAGTGTTACAGCAGCAATTAAAACAGACATTAATCACAACAGATACACTTCACACAAGACGACACATACACATACACACATATATAACTTCTATAAATCCTACGAACAATATATACAAGTGAAGAAAAAAATATACATATACAAGTTCAAGAATCCTACTGTGCTACTATGTATAAAAATAAAATAAATAGCATAAAAAGTGTATAAAAAGATAAGACTGTCCAGATGTGCAAATAAATAGTGCAAAATAAGTCCAATGGGCAAGAGTGTTCCTGCCTCAACAGGAGAAAGTAAGTTTCCTCTCCCTGCCAAGGGGGGAACCATTAAACAGAGATATTGCAGAAGGGAGAAAAGATTTCCTATAGCGGTCCTTGTTACAGCGGAATTTGGATGAGCCTCCAGCTGAAAAATCTCTGCTGTTTTTGAAGTAGGTTGTGTAGTGGATGTGCTGTATTGTCCAGTATGGTGAGCAGTTTTTGCAGCATCTTCCTCTCGACCGTCAGTTCCAATGGTTCCAGAGCAGTCCCCAGCACAGAGCCAGCCTTCCTAATACGCTTGTGTAGCTTCTTAGTGTCCCTGGCTCTGATACTGCTGCCCCAGCAAACGGCCGCAAAGAAAAATGCACTTGCCACCACAGACTGGTAGAACATGTGCAGCATCTTGTTGCATACATTAAAGGACTTGAGCTTCCTCAAGAAGTAGAGTCTACTTTGTCCTTTTCTGTATACAGCCTCGGTGTTGCAGTTCCAGTCCAGTTTATTGTCCAGGTGAACTCCAAGTTACTTGTGGTCATCCACCACCTGCACCTCCTCACCCTGAATGGTGATTTTCTTCAAGAGTGTCCTGTTCCTCCTGAAGTCCACCACCATCTCCTTTGTTTTGGTCACATTAAGCATAAGGTGGTTTCCCCCACACCATTCCAAAAAGTGATCCACAAGTCCTCTGTACTCAGTCTCCTCTCCACCTCTGATACACCCCACAACAGCAGTGTCATTTGAGAATTTCTGCAGGTGGCAGGTCTCACAGTTGTACTGAAAGTCAGAGGTGTACAGTGTAAAGAGGAAAGGTGAGAGTACAGTCCCCTGAGGTGCACCCGTGCTGCTAACCAACTCCTCAGACACACTTGATTGACATGTTCTTGATTGTCTTTCCAACTTTGTGGTTTAATGTTCAGGGTCATGAAGGCCCAGGTCTGACACACAACGTGACGAACATCACCGTGCACTAACGCTCAGTCACAGCAACATTAAGTCAGACCCCACATACACGTAAACAAAATGATAGAAAACAACCAGAGCTGTACAATGCATCATGGGCGCCAACACGGCAAAAGAAAAATTTGTTGTTTCAAAATTTCAATTATTCAATTATACTGTTCGCAAGACCTTTAATTCTTCTTGCGTGACGTGCTAAGGGTAAAGGACCAGGTTATTTCTTGATAGAGATGCCCATGTCTCGGCAACCAGCTCTTGCTAAATTGTCCTTGCGGTTTATGATGGTGTATTTTGAATCTTTGTCAACTGATATGCCTAATGTTTTTTTTTTACATTCCTGTGTTTTATTTTGTGATATTTAGTGGTATTTTTTGTGAATGTTTTTCCTATCGTGATTGCTAAATAATCAAAAGAGGGGGGGAAGTGTAATGGAAACTTGTTCTTATGTTTTGTTATTGCACTTTATGTGACCTTTATGCTTATGCAAAGAAGTCAAGCCAAAAAGGGAAACCATAGTCTGAGTGATCATATGTCTGTACAACTTAAATACTGCTGTTTTCTATTGTTGGGGCTTTCTTTTGCCCTTTCATCCTTCCAGCTTACGCTGACTGTATGACAGACTTTGCTGCAGCAAAATAAAGAGACACAAAGGCAACTTGACCTTGACCCTTGACCTTTTTCATTCTTTGATTCACCTCAAACAACAAATTTGCCACAACAATGTGTGTTGGTGTCTGTGCGTCTCTCACCTCACATTTACTTCAGTCTTGGAGACAGCTTGGTGGAATTGCTCTTTGCTCTGATCGTATCTTTCCAAATTCTGAGGACAACAAAACAGAAATGCAGGTTTAGCATTTTTCTTTTCAGTTTTAATGTGTACATTTGTGTTTTTAATATTTTCTTTCTAAATACACAAAAGCTTTGGGAAGAATTGTGTTTTCTGTTATGTACAACATATATTCACAGATTTGTATGTTAATAATCACATTTTAAGCATTCATTTAATGCAGTTCACTATTTTATGGAGGGGGTGGGAGGTGTTGTCCATGATGGCCAGCAGTTTGGTCGGCATCCTCTGCTCCACCACCTCCTCCTCTAAGGTGGAAAACTGAGAGCCGACAACAGACCCTGCTTACCTGATCAGTTTATTCAGTTTGTTAGCATCATTTGCCTTGACGCCTGTGCCCCAGCACACCACAGCAAGGAAGATGGCATTAGCCACAACAGACTGAAAAAACATCAGGAGCATCCGGTTGCATATTTTAAAGGACCTGAGACTCCTGAGGAAGTAAAGCCAGCTCAGGTTTTTCTTGTACACAACCTCCATGTGGGTGTACTCCCAGGTATCTGTAGGTCATTAGCAAACGCTCAAACGAGTCACAAGCCAGCAGCCTCTCCTATCTTTCCTCAGTAAGAACAGAAGAAGAAGAAATAGTGAAAAGACCAAAGCAATCATGAAGAAAATTCTGGGTTTCATGGCCCTGGATAACTAGACGTTCTCTATAGTTGAGGACTGAGGCGTCATAAAGCTGATATATTACCTTAGCTTTAAACACAAAAAACCAAGTAGGCATTACTTTTCGGGTGTTGTCACTATGAGCAGGTTTATCTCATGTCATGTAGATGTCAATAATGCTAAAGCATTTTGCCTCTGAATATGTTGGCAACAAAGAAAACAGGCCTTGTTATATGCTATTACCAACTGCACCTATCATTATTTGGTAAAGTATAGTACAATTTAGTTTAATTTGGAGGTCTGTAACCACTGGATTTTTTTTTTACTTTGAGATGAGTTAAAAGAAAAAAATCAACAATATTATCTTGTGAATTTATAAACATACTGGAAAATCGATAAGTCACTGACATTTGTTATATAAAGCTGTCTCTGGTTAGGAAAGTAAATATGCCAGATAAAGTTTGGTTTCCAGCAAGTCATTTTCAGTTGCTTGTTATTTGTACCTCTTTCCAATCTCAGAGCACTTTATTTTGGGAGTAGTATAATTGACAGAAGATCCCGTAGCTTAGAGCAGTTTGGGGGAAATTGTAAAGTTTAATAATTTTCAAATCATGAAAATAAAATTTCACATTGAAAAAAAAGTTGATTTTTGTTTGTATGTGCTGCAAATTATAGTTCCCAGAGAGAAAATTGGTATGGGCAGGTCATCACAAAATCAGATGCAGACTACGTTGCAAGCAGACAGGCAGACCACTGTGCAAATCTCATCTTAATTCTTTTATGGACGAGTCCGACAATACGCCAATATATAATAAAAGGTCAGTCATATGGTTTTTCTTTCTCCGTTGGCTCCCAAGCCCCTGATGTAAGCGGTTGTAGACCAGGAAAGAGTTGATGCTACTCTGGAAACAATTTTCTCGACATAAAGCCAGTTCTTTGGCAGGGTAAACACAAAGAACTGGTTCCAAAATCAGCACTGATTTCGAACTAGCACTGGAACCCGCTTAGTGGAAAAGTAAGAATTTCAATGTTTGTTTTTTTTCTTCTTTTTATTTCAGGATCTGTTCTAATAGGCTAAGCTGAAAGTATCAGCACATTATATAAATTAAAAAAAAAAAATTCTATGCAGGGTTTCAAACTATGACCAAAATGCATCTTCCTTAAAAGGTCACATGTCGCTTATGCATTCTTTTACGCTCAGTCATCAAGGAAAAAGAGAGCAAACTTAGGACACACCTTCGACAGGTGGGACCAACCAACTCTGACCCAACTCGGCCCATTGTCTGCTAGCATTCCAGTTAACTCGAGTGAAACAAGGCAGAAAGAGCCCATCACACCTCGCACCATCCCCCTGCTATTCAATCCTATCCTGTTACTCAATATTCATAATTATCCTGTCTCCATACATAAACTGCATGTAGTACCCAACCCACTCATTTTTCCCCACTGATTTGTTCTGTGGCTGGGAGATATGGTCTATAAACAACATCTCAATATTTTCAGGCTATATCGTGATAAACAATATAAATCTTGATATTTTGAAATCTCCTCTTCATAAATATGCAATTTAACATTTGTATACATAGGATGATACCAGTGTGATGATTCCACTAGCTCCTGCAACATTTGTCTGCATTATTAACTATTTATTCATTAATTTCTTTTTTTTAAATTTGTATACAAAGGGGTAAAAGTGTTACTAACTTCACCCAGGGGGGTTTCTCCCCGGAGTCCCTCTGCCTTATCGTCTCTCAGACACTTGGTGATGTGGGCGTGACCGTTGTGCAAGCGACCCGCTATCCAACGGAGATGTGACCATGTGTCTGGGACCATGATCAATTTCACCTATCCTACCCAGCAAAAGACAGAGTGGCCTGGAATCCTGACCTGGAAGACCGTCTGGTTCCTGGACTCATCTCTTTAAGAACATGGCTCTGGATTCAGTTCTTATGTTGTGTTGTCCATAAACTGTAATGACCGTCATATTGTTTTGCTCTGTACTTATGACATCAATTGCAAGTCTACCCATCCTAGGGAGGGGGATCCCTGCTCTGTGGTTCTCCCTGAGGTTGGTTCATTTTCCCTGTCCAGGGTTTTTGGAGTTTTTCCTCACCCAGTTTGAGGGTCTAAGGGTAGAGGGTGTTGTTATATAGATTGTAAAGCCCTCAGAGGCAAATTGTTATTTGTGACTTTGGGATATACAAATAAAACTTTGATTGACTGACTGATTGAAAGGCAATCAAGTTCAATTTTTAATTTATTTGAACTATTTATTTCAAACAAGGTAATTGTACACACAAGCTTCTAACAAATGGAAATAAATAATCGCTTTATGTAAGTCCATATACTAATCCAAATCTAAACCACTGTCAGATGACAATCAGACTTGCATGTGTCCAGTTTTGTAAAGCCACACCCTCAAATCAAATCAAATCAAATCAAATCAAATCAAATTTATTTACATAGCGCCAAATCATAACATCGTTACATCAAGGCACTTTACATACAGAGCAGGTCTAGACCAAACTCTTTATAGAATTATTTAAAGAGACCCAACAAATCCCTCCATCAGCAAGCACTTGGCGACAGTGGCAAGGAAAAACTTCCTTTAAGAGGCAGAAACCTCGAGCAGAACCAGGCTCAAGGGGGGGCGGCCATCTGCCTCGACCGGTTGGGTTAAGAGAGAGAGAGAGAGGAAAACATAGTTGAGTAGGGAGAGAATGAGAGCAGGAGGAGAGGATACTCAACACAAACGCAAGCAGGAACATATGATAATGCGTGATATTAGCAGTACATAAAAATATGGCAGCAGCAGCAGGTGTTGCAGGAACATGGAGTAGCGATGATTCACCACCTGCGGGATGAGGACAGGGAGACAAAGGAGAGGGCAGGGGAGAAACAAAGACTACGGGGGAACATGGTTAGTAACAAGTCAGGGTGTGATATACATGCATAGGGGAGGGAGAGAGGGAGAGAGGGAGAGCGAGAGAGAGAGAGAGAGAAAGAGAAAGAGAGAGCGAGAGAGAGAGAGATAGGTGCTCAGTGCTTCCCCCAGCAGTCTAGGCCTATAGCAGCATAACTAAAGAGTAATTAAACTTTAACTTTTTAACTATAGGCTCTGTCATATAGAAAAGTTTTAAGCCTGGTCTTGAGAATTGCTAGAGAGAGCGCCCCCCGGACCGATACTGGGAGTTGGTTCCATAAAAGAGGAGCCTGATAATTGAAAAATCTGCCTCCCGATTTACTCTTGGAGAACCACAACTAAACCTCCATCTAGAGAGCGAAGTGACCTACTGGGACAATAAGGAACTATGAGCTCTCTGAGATATGATGGGGTTTCGTCATTAAGTGCTTTGTATGTTAACAGAAGGATTTTAAATTCTATTCCCACACCCATATAGTTCAGAACCAGAACCGCCTTCTTATCTGCAATTATCTAATCCGCACCTTCTGAGACCCATTAATTTAGGTCCCATCACCCAACCTGGGCTGTGATTAAACATAAAGGCTGTGAAAATTGTGTTATTGAGTTGTTACAGCAGCTGCAGTGCCTCAGCAGTTCGCGACATGTTTCCTCTGGGATGACATGCATTATGTTGCGGTTATCAAATGCTAACATTTTATGAACCTGTTTGCAAGCAGCAAACCAATTGACAATGTTACTTGACAGTCTGTTATCACAAATAACTTCTCCCAAATATCTGACTTGACCATGGCTTGCCAACCTTGAGTAAGACTCATTTCTGAACACAAATAGAATAAGACTAGCAAATTTTGATTCCTCCCAAACTCAAGTTATGTTGACCTTAGCTTGTTGAAAAAGGATGGATGGATGGATGGCAAGATTACACAAAAACTAATCATAAGTCAGTCGTGCCTCCACCTACATTTGATTACTATGGTGCCCAAAGGTCAAAGGTAAAACAGCATGAATAGACTTGGAGAGGTCAAATTGGTGTTATTCAGCACAGGCTACAGATGATATACAGATTTAAGCGTTACTTGTAAGGAAGCAGGTGTAGGGTGGCAGTCTTACAAAAACATCAATGCAATTAAACCCACAACCTTAAACTTCCCAGAGGATACTTAAAAGACAACATAGCCCAAAATAGTACATGTTAAAGGCAAAATAAAGCACTTTAAAATTGACTATCCCCTCACCTTTAGAAGATGGTGTTACAGCTAATCAAATTTTTCTTAATTTAGAGTAAATGGGGCTGGTAAGATCTCACTAGTGTTTCCCACTGTTGAGGAACAAAAGCTCTTTTTTAAGACAAAATAGTGAAGCAACTGGAATGTAAGCCACAACTCTGCAATGTTGATCTATTATGAAATTAATATCCTCATATTCAGACCTGTGCTGTCTCAATGGAATTACTGCTAACAAACTAAACTAATAAGCAGATCCAAAGTCCTTGCTGCAGCATATTGACGAAAGAGCTTTCCACAAGATGCAAGTGTTACACGTAGACTTGGTCTCTGTAGGGCCCACAGTGTAGGCATTTCCATAAGAAAGTGAAACACAGCAGAAAAGCCAGTGAGAGTACAGGGAGTCCATTATTATGTGTTTTACCGAGACGTGGCTGCACGATCTGATACCGGACGCTTCTGTGACTCTCCTCAGCTTCCACACGGTCTGAGAGAACAGAAACATCACTGCGAACGTAAAGAAGAAAGGAGGGGGGCTCTCCTTTTTTGTTAATCGGTGGTGTCATCCGGGAACACGGAAGCGGCGTGTGACGTCATCCGTAACTTCAGAATAAAACCCTGGAGCCTTCATCACCATCAGGTTGGGTGAAGCCTGTCTCTCGTCCACCCACCCCACCTTTCATCAGTTTACTTCATGCACCACCAGAGAAAATAAGACTTTGGACCTGCTCTATGCCAATGTTAAGGAGGCATAAAGCTGCACTGACCCACCTCCACTCGGCAGATCACAACCTTGTCCTGCTCTCTCCATCATAAAAGCCTGTTATTCAGCAGCAGCCAGTCACAGTGAGAACAGTGAGGAAGTGGTCTCCGGTGCACTGGGGACCACCGACTAGAATGAACAGCATGGTGAGGACATTGATGGCATTGTGGAGTGTGTCTCTGAGTACATCAGGTTCTGCATGGACAACACCATTCCCACTAAAGTGGTCCGCTGTTACCAAAACAACAAACCCTGGGTAACCAGTGACCTGGAGGCTCTTCTCAACAGGAAGAAGAGGGCTTTCAGGGCGGGGGACCGGGCAGAACTCAAACAGGTACAAGGGGAACTGAAACACAAACTCAGAGAGAGGAAGGACGCCTAGAGGAGGAAACTTGAAAGGGCTGGGGAGGAACAAGGCCAAGGATGTTTGAAGTGGAATGAGAGAGATCACCGGCTTCCAGAACAAAGATGGAGGAGGAACAGTCGAGGGGAACACACAGAGGGCAAACGAGCTGAACCAGTTTTTCAACAGGTTTGACCCCAACCACCACCTCCTTCAGCCCTCAGACTCCACTCCTGACCCCGTTCAACCCTCCCCCAACCCCCACAGCCCCATACAAACCTCCGCTTCAGACACCTCACTGCCCCATCACAGCCAGCCCCCAACCCCACCCCCAAGGGTGGACTACACATCACAGCCCGACAGCTGAGGAGAGAGTTGGAGAGGCTCCACCAGGGAAAAGCTGCTGGACCGGACGGCATCAGCCCTCGAGTAGTGAGGGCTTGTTCCAGCCAGGTGAGCAGAGCACTCCAGCACCTCTTCAACCTGAGCCTGCACCTCCAGGCTGTCCGAAATGACTAATCCCTTTATAGTGCACTATATAGGGTGTGCAACACTTTGTAGTGCCGTCCACATTATATGGTACATTCAAAGTATCTCACAATGCATCATGGAAAGCAGTGTATAACAGATGGTCATTCACCGAGCAATTTAGACCATCATGCATAGAGAACAAGGAAAATGGCATCTGTATACATTTCATAGTTTTAACTTGCAGTAAGTCCTTTTAATAATTACATTTATTATTCAAATAATAAAGCCACCCACGAGTACTCTAATACTCGTACCCATTCCTAGTATAAAGTCAGAAAAAAATTATTTTGCCAAAGAGCAAAATGCTGTAAACTAGTTTAACCATATCACAGAATGAGGGCAGAATTAGACTTGGATGTTCTGCAAATGAACACAGTTGACATATTTGGAATTGGATAAGGGGATAATAATTAAACATTTGTGGACTGACACGTCATAGCTTAAAATTCTCAACATTGAATGTAACGACAAATAAATGCAGAGGGCTCAAAGTAAAATGTATTCTGAAAATCCTTAGAGGCAATAGTAATATATGTACAGTATTTGGATCTTTGAGAGTCACTGAAACATTTTAATTGTGTTTAAAGTGTGTTTTTAGCTCTTTGTTTGTATTTGTGTGTGTGTGTGTGTGTGTGTTCTTCTTGTACCCTTTTCTCCAGCTGTGCCAGCTGCTCCTTGTAAAAGGCATCCAGTGCTTTCAGCTGTGAATCTTTCTTCTGTAGCTGCTGAGCCTGCAAGAGAAAGCACACATCCACTGAGAATTAAAACTTTTAATTTGACATTTTTCTAGTTTTCTTATCATAAAGTAGGATGCCTCTTATAAGGTAGAATGCTGACTTTTGTGCTCTTTACTTGGCTATATGGTATTGACATGGAACATGAAAAACCTTTATATTAATTTTACTGTATTCAGTACATCATCATTATAGTACCCAGATTCTTTGTGGTTGCATGCGTACATACGTGCGTAAGGTTTCTCTCCGTCTCAACCATTAAGAGATGGGTCAGACATCCTCTTAGGGTGTTTGCATGACACTGTATCCTGATTTTTATTTACGGACTATAGGCCATTAAGGCTAATGATTATTTTTTTTAATTAATGAATTGATCAATTAATTAATAAAAGAATGTTTATTTTTACTATTAGAAGACATTATGTTTTGTATTTTAATACATTCAGAGATTTCTTTTAATTATTAATACAATAAACTTACCCAAATTTCAAAAAGCACCCACATTGTTTTGTGAAACAGTCACATAAAAAGTCTGTTTTTCCAGTCATATATTTTGTAGTGAAGATTTCTTAAAGTAAGGTTAACATCTTGTCTCCTCTCGTTCTCATGGCGCAATATCATGTATCATCTTGTCTAAAAAATTATAAACTAAATCATTAACTAAATTAAAATTAGAATAATTAACACATCACTTAAAAGTAATAAAACATTATGTGTCAAATGTCTCATCAGAAACATCATCAAGTCAGATTCAAAAGAATTGCTATGACACAGATTGATTTAGTCACTGTATATCATAAAAATCCTGTCCCTGAACTGGAGAGTCAGTATTACTAATTACTAATACAACTGCAGGATTATCTGTACACCACCTTCACTCACTTCTTTCAGACCATTTTATTCAATGCCATTCCTGCCATCTCCTAATCTCTTCAGCACCCTCATTTCTCAACATTACCTCTCCATCTTCTGTCTCTTGTCCCACGCTTTTCACACATTTACTGTTTGTGATTTTCTCTTTTCCATTTACTGATAACTGTCTGGTGAGCTCATATGTCTATGTGAATCTTCTAAGTGTAATGCATTTGTGGAGTAGATGTATCCAAACAAAATAAAGTCAGCTGTGCATTTTGTATTCATACACTACTATAACAATCCTTAAATTGCTTGACAGATGTAAATCTATTGAAATTCAAGACAAAAAGTGTGTGCTAAACAAAACAACTCATTCACCCAATTTTCGATCTTCTAAATGGGATAATAGCAGTGTATTACCATATGTCTAACTAAATAAGCAGTCCGATAAGCACAGGAAAAAAACATTGAGCTACTCGCCAACTCATATGTATTGCTTCAATGAAGGATATGTGTGTATGTGTGTGTGTGTTTGTGTGTGATGGTGCAGGAAGACAGCCGTTTCTCTCATACTCGTAACTAAAATCTGAATGAGTTTCCTGAGTTTACAAGAGAGAGACAACACTGTAACTCCATTGGCAGAGAATCTCCAGCTGATTGCCACTAGACAAGAGGGATCCCAGTACTACCCTGCTCAGGAGTAGTATTACCACCTTACATTGTGGGAATACGCATAAGGAATTTAGTCATATGTTTGAATGATCTTGGCTTTTGAATCTGGAGGAGTTTTATGGGCAATATTCCTGAGACACACTAAGTATTCTGTACTTTTTATAAGTAGCACTTAAATGACAGTTGCATCAATACAATACATCATCACAAAAATCTGTATACTTGCATAGATTTTGTATGGTGTCATAATGGATGAATTACTTTACAAAAATACTATTTAAAATTGATGACTCATTTCATAATTTTCAAAACAGAAATATCAAACATAGTTGATTCTAGGTTCTCAAATGTCAGGATTTGCTTCCTTTCATTGCCATTTATGAAAGTAAATGCAACATTTGGAGTTTTTCAGTCTGAAGGTGTCACTTTGGACTCTGGGAAATTATGCTGTGATCCCAATCGAACTTTATCATGAACTTTGGAACTCTATTCGATTTGTATTGTGATAATACAAGTACTGCAATTTGATTGTACTGATTATTGCAAATTTTCATGTACTTTTTAAAGATAAAAAGTGAAATAATAATCTTTTGGAAACAATATTATTAATTATATTTCCACAATGCAAATCAAATGTAAGTCAGTTAGTGTTTGACATTTATTTCAGTTGCATAGAGAAGTAGTACTTCAGTGCATGCTGAGAAGCCAGGTTGAGGTTTCACATCAAGTGCACTTCGCACTTGACGTGGTGAAAGCCCGCTAACTGTCGGGCAACAAGCATTTTACATTTGTTATTTGTGACTAAATCAGCATCTTTAGGGTATACTCACACTAAACTATCCCCAAGCACGCTCGTGGATAGCCTAGGATTAGTATGAGTCCTCTGTACTGTGCTTAAGCATGGTACGCTTACTTGGCCCTGAATCGGGTGGAAGAGGTGTGCTTCGGCAGGGTATGGTTTCTCATGCACGTGCACAAGCACGCGTACACAACACGGACAATATAATAATGTTTTCCTCATCTCCTGAAGTCTCTGCAAACATCAATCCCCAGATTGCATTATTTATAAATCTGCAAATGTGAACGTGCCATATTGCAACAAAAATACTTATGCAGCAAAGTGAGTAAATTTGCAGTCATGTTCTACCAATGTAATGACATGATTACAAGTAGTAATCTTGCTTAGGCCTGGATGCACTTAGAGCACTGTAAGTGCATACCAATAACATACTGATTTATCACCACGCTATTACAGGTGGAGGTATTTGCAGATGTGAGTAATTTTGATTTTTCTGAAGTACTTGAGAATATATTCAATGTCCCATCCAGGGTCTGTTGATTTGTTGCTGTCTGTCGTTTAGCTTGCTCTGTTTTGTGTAGCTCTGTCTACCCTGAAAGTGGGTAAAACCCAAAGTGTGTCAATATATTGGATTTAAAGGGCGCAGGGTTTATTGTTCCTGGTCTGGTACTGTCTGCTCTCGGCTGCTCTTGGCTCACCTTGGCGCACCTTGGCTGTTTTTTTCTGGTAGTGGATATAATGTTGCGTCATTACTGTCTGTACATTATAAATAAATGAAATAAAATAAATATTGATAAATATTGATTAAAGGGACAGAAATATATATTTTTTAAATCATGATACTTACTGAAACTATTATTATTTTTTTGCTTTTGACATTTTAAAGAATTGAACTTTAAAGAACAGACAAATACTTGGGCAAACAATCAGCAAGTTATCCAATCCTATTTACAAAAAATGGGATGCTGTGTAAAATGTAAATACAAACAAAATGTGATCATTTGCAAAATATTGAAATCCTAAATTGCACAAAGACAGCATAACAAATGTTAAAACTGAGACATTTCATTGAAATATGGACAGGGTCATGTTGACCAATCTGTTGCATCACCTCTTATTTTAAAGCTGCAGAAAATAACTTTTTGTACATGAGACTCTAAGGTGGTTGGGAATTGAGGAGATTAATTTTGAAAGAAGAATTGCTTGATGTAGGATTTTGGCTCGTGATGATTCAGATCTACAGGCATGCAAGTTTAGCACATAGCTTCTTTCACTATCAAAAATACCTGGAAAATGTGGTTTGGTATTGTCTTGCTGAAATAACTAAGGCCTTCTCTGAAAAGATGTCCTTCACTTGGCATTATATACTGGTCTGAAACCAGTATATATTGATAAGCATTAATGGTGCCTTCACAAATGTGCAGGTTACCCATGCCATGTGTATTAAGACATTGCCATATCATCATGGATGCTTGGTTGTGAACTAACAAGTTGTGGATGCCCCCTCTCCTCTTTAGCCTGGAATTTAAAATTTTGACTCATCAGGCCACAGCACAGATTTCACCATATCATCACCATATTCTGCTTTTCTTTTCTTTTCTTTTCATTTCAAATTATTTTTTAGACAGCATCCCAACTTTATGGAAAAGTGGAGTGTAATATATACATAACTTAAAAAAAGATCCCAAGGTTTTAGATGAAACTTGAGAACTTAGAGAGAACTCAGGCTGAAATGAATCTGAAATGATTAAGTGATTGTGTTCTTTGATTTTTTGAAAATTTCAGCAACATCAAACACAGTCTTCCAAAATATTTCATATTTTTATTTTCAGCACAAACTTGGCTATAATAAAATGGAAACATTATATGTCATGTGTGTATTTTTTTTTTTTTTTTTTTTTTTTAAAAGAAAATATA
>KV751327.1:2483273-2501941 GCA_001698575.1 Mola mola | reverse complement strand
TGGCTTTGGCCAGCTCCTCCTTCAGTATTGTCTGCTTACGTTCATCATACCTGTAACACACATACACTAAAATAAGGTCACACACCAAACTGCTTCCATTGTTAGTGTCATCCATTTCTCCTTTTTAAAGTTTTTTCAATATATTCAATATAAATATAAATGTCCTGTATTTATGTAGCGCTTTTCTAGTCATCGTTGACCACTCGAAGCACTTTACACCACAGGTTTTGCATTCAGCCATTCACACACACATTTATACGCTGGTGGCAGTGACTACCTCGCAGGGTGACACCTGCTCATCAGGAGCGTTAAAAATTCACACATTCATACACTGATGGTCCAGCATCAGGAGCAATTTGGGGTTCAGTGACTTGCTCAAGGACACTTCGACTTGTTGAGTGCCAGGAACCAGGAACCTTCCGATCACTGGACGACCGCTCCACCATCTGAACCACAGCCGCATCATATACTTAAACGTATATTTCAACAAGGTGGCACCATATTTCATCAGACCCATCAAATATATTCACTCTTGATTTAAGAAGAATAGTGAAAGTGATTTTTATAAAGGAGCAAAAAAAGGAAAAAAAAGCTTGATCTCCAGTAGCCATGCAAAGATTATCAAGTTTACTCTGAGTACACTGGATAAACTTTAACAGTTTTTGCTGAGCACTGCAATGAAGTGTGCATGAAAAACTTCTAACATCTCTTAAATGACACTCATTAGACCTAAAGCTGTTTCTCAAATAACTTACAACTGAAAAAAAAATGGGCAAAAGGGCAGCACATCTCAAATTTCAAAATCAAGGAGGCAAAAAAAAATGTCAACGTTCAAAAGATGAGAAGAAGATTCTTCACTCTGAGTCAAATAAACGATTTAAATATGAAAATTTGGCTTTCCTTGACTTCGAAATTTGAGATGTAATACCCTGCCATATTATTGTGAATATACTCACTGGACTGTAGGCTTACACTCAGTGACAATCTCATTGCTGAAGCATAGTCCTTCAGTCCTGTTCACTACTAAAGACAAAGTGAATACTAAACCGCACATTTAGACTGTTACTATTTCCGTATATCAACATTTAAAGTCATTTTTATGACCAAGGGAATACATCAGTTTGAATACTTCTCAACCAATTCTCAACCAATATGTTTTCTCTAACCCACCTCCTCTGGTCTTCCTTAGCGTAAGATGCTGGTTTGCTAGTGTTAGACGGGTCACTGGGTTGGGCCCTGTGGTGGGCCTTGTGCTGGGTTTGAGAACTTGAAAAGTTGCTGTGAGACGCTCCTGAATATAGACAATGTGGACATAAAAGATGAAATCAGTCTATTATTAACAGTTTGGTGACAAGTACAGAGTACAGTAATACAGACACAATGATTATTACACTGGAAACACATTTCATTATCTCACCTGAAGCAAGTTTTGTTCTTCAGAAACTTTTGTTTATAAAAATGGACTATTAGATAATTACAATTCCACAATCTAATCGAATCATGAGTTGGGTGAATTGTTATATCCCTATCAAAGAGTTTTAACAATTTCCCTTCTCCTCTACCCTGCGATATTAAAAAGTGTTTATTATTTGACTATATTTTACTATCAGGACACAAACTGTGCACATGTACAGCAGCTGTATATGTTCTAGACAAACAGCAGCCACTGATGTTCAAGAGAACAATGAAAGGTATTCGATACCTGTGTCTTTCTCTGGGATTGAGGTTGAAGATGTGCGTTTCAGACTGATGTTGGCTACCCCTTTCATCCTTTGGAGAACGTCTTCTGACAGCTAAACAGAGGGATAAAGATCAAATTAAGAAAGAAAAATATGGGTAAGAGGGAGGGAGAGTTAAAATGGCATCAGGTTGAATGCCTGACTGGGTCAACAATCAACTTTTGTTTTCCCAAGAATATTTAGTCCCCGGTGGCAGCTGAAAATGTACAGAGAAGGTTCACACAATGAGATAGATGGAGAACCCAAAAACAGACACCCAATCTCTTCAGTCACAGCTATTGCCAGTAGGGGTGTAAATAACCTATTGCATCATGATACATTCCCATTATGTAGCAATGTCCCATTCCCGGGCAGCTGTGGCTCAGATGGTAGAGCGGTCGTCCAGTGATCTGAAGGTTCCTGGTTCGATCCCAGATCCTGCAGTCAACTTGTCGAAGTGTCCTTGAGCAAGTCACTGAACCCCAAATTGCTCCTGATGCTGCACCATCAGTGTGTAAATGAATGAGCTGGTTGCTACCCTGTGAGGTAGTCACTGCTACCAGTGTGTGAATGGGTGAATGCAAAACCTGTAGTGTAAAAGCTCTTTCAGTGGTCAACAATGACTAGAAAAGTGCTATATAAATACAGGACATTTACCATTAATTTGTTGTTAAAAAGTGGAGAAGGTTTCTTATTTTTCCCTGTTCAGGGATTTTACATTATTTCCTCACTTGATTCAGGGTACAGATGTGACAGACTCTAAGGCCAGAGGGTGTCACCTGTACAGTTTTCAAAAGCCCTGTAAAACATATTGTAATTTGTGATCTGAAGCTATACAAATAAAGTTAGATTTGACTTGATTTGATTTGATCTAATGCAATAATATATCAGTTCTGTGGGCAACAATTCAGTATTTTCCTGATATCACAAAGTCTGCAGAAATACAATTTTGATTTGATTCAATTCAAGGGCCTGCAATTGATATCAGACGATATTATGTACTCGATTAACATATTCAATTACATTTCAACGTTAAGAGATTTTAATATGAATTGACAATTTTATTGACTTGATCTTTTCAACAAATGTGAAAGAATTTTTTGTATTCTACAGAAAAAAATGTCAACAAAAAAGCAAAAGTTTTCAGTTATCAGTCACTCATATTACACTTGCCATTTTCTACTAGCCAGGAGGATTGTTTGTAAGTGGATGATGGACACCTGGGCAGAAACTGTGAAACAGGCAAGCAGTAGGAATATCAAAAATAAAGGCATATCTTAAACATGGTGATATAGATCAGTTATTTAATTTTCAATTGATCTGATTAGATTATTGGTCAGCTAATCACTACATCGAGCTAGATGGATCATTACAACCCTAATTGCTAGTGTAAAGGCATTTATCAGAGAATAAAGCAAATCTTGAAATATCTTATCCTGAGTATATATTTTGGGACAGTGTAACGTAATGCTGGGCAATATGACTTTAAATATCAATAAAATCAAAATCACGATTAACTGAACATTTTGCCTTAATTAAAATTAATGAATAATTATTTGTACTGAGCCATGCAATGTTCATATTCAGCAATGTGGTCCAAGTGTTGAGACACATTGGTGGTATTACCTTTGGTTGCTGAAACTGTTTTTTAGCAGTGTTTACATTTGACTATTTTTTTGTTAAGTGTCATCCTCACTAAAGCCAAAATACAAACAACCAACAAACAATCCAAACAACAGACACAGCATTTTTCTTTGGTACAAGCTGCTCAAATTGCTCAGCTGGCTTAGCGTCTGAGTTCTCCTGCACATTGCTTCCATGTTGAAGAGTGGATGGGGTGGAGTCATGTGACTACTTTGTGGTAGTACATTTTTAAGGGGACATTACATAAACAAACATGTGGGGAAAGTATTAACAGAATTTAAATCTGCATACATTGTTAGATTTTTACAACTGCCTATACTGTTTATATTTTTCTACTTTATTTTTATTTTATACTTTTATACTTTATAGTGTTATATGTCCACTTGTACAGGACAAGTGAACATCCTTGCTGCTGTGACCACGGGTATTAATAAAGTCATCTCTATCTCTATCTATCTATGTATTTCTATTGTTTGAACGTCGGTTTTAATTAACTTTCCAATTAATTGCCAAATCCCAAAGGTCCATTATACAATACAGGTAATGTTTTTTAAAACAGAATGAATTAACCTGCAAAAGTATAACAGAAGTAATGGGTAAATTCATTTTTACTTTATTTGGTTGTCTGCTTATACATGTCCATGGCAAGGGAAATTGTCAAACAGAGCTACTCATGGTTTCTATGACTCACAACTTTTGGATGTGATTGCAAATTGGTTAGCTGACTAGGATTATCTGTCAGACTTTTTGTTTTTTCACTGATATTTTGACAATTATTCCGAGGGTTAAGAATAATTCCGTGTATAATGCTCACAGAGAAGTTCTGTCCCTAAAATTGTTTTTTTTTGTTGTTGTTGTCTATGTTAAATCTACATTAAAATGATATATGAAATGAGTCTAGATTAATAAAAAGTTTATATAGTACAATGGTACACCAATATGGTATCTCTTTGTGATGTAAATGATATTGCATGTTATTCATCACAAAGACAAATTACATTATAGAGAAAATATAAGTGGGAACGTTATATTGGTATTTATTTCTTGAAAAATTAGATAAACATGTTTCTTTATACAATAATTAAACAATTGTGTATTTAACACCATAAATCACTTAACATTTACTTCATGTTTTAAAATCCGCTGTCATTACTTATGTGTGTTGGAAAATTTTAACTTTCACTTAGAAAAAGTGTTGTTTAGGAAAAAACTGAATCAGTTGGTACAAGTTTCATTTTTTTTTAATTTTATTAAATAGATTTTCCAGGATAATTGAAGAATAAAAATCATAAGCCTGAAGATATTTATTCTGCAAAAGTAGCCATAAGATACTGTATCAGTTTTGTTGTTCTAACTTTTTTTTTTTTTACATTGTAAGCCAATAAAAAAAACTCGGAGTGCCTTTTGCACAGATCTTCATGTATGCCATGAAGTGTATTCTGCACTTTGAAGCAGAATCATTGTCATTTTGTCATTATATAACTGCATGGCAGTATCAGTCTTATTTACCATTTCAAGAGATAGCTAGTATGACAGATAAGACTCAATTGATGCTTACACTGAGGAAATTCCATATGACAGCAGCTCCAGTACACAGGTATGGAAAAAAAATAATAAGAATTAGGGTTGCAACAACAAATTGATAAAATCAATACAATTTGATTATTTAAATCACTGACAAGGAATTATATTATAGATTTGTTGTTGTCGTGATACTCAATCTGTTAAGGAGCTCCGACAACACATAACACAAGTAAAATGGCATAGGCAGAGAAAACTTTCACCAGAACATTAAAAATATGGGAGTTTTAAAATGAATGAATTGCTGCAAACTGTGTAAGTGCAATTTGGCCAGGCATGGGAAAACTACAGTTATGATGCAGTATCTGAGAAGAAAACATTGTTGGTATAATTGACGATACCAATAACAATGGTATCGGCTGTTACTAGTTAGGGCTAACAGCTAGTTAGCCCTAAAAACCATTCATGTTAGTCTGCTAGCACAGTCCTACTTATGCATCCCTGGCATCTCACAACACCATCTTAGTAGCTGTTTTCTGCAGCAGCAACATAACTTCCAAGGAGGCAGCTAGCCTTAGCCAGGAGCATGTGCATGTGCTTGCATTTTTGCATTGCAATGCGAAGTTCCTGATGAAAGAGAGTGAGAGAGAGTGATTGTGCCATCTAAGGTCACTTTTACATATTTGCCAGCATAAATTAGTGTGCATAAGTGTTTCTACTGAAAAAAATCTTGTTTAGACTTTGTAATTTACATAGTTCTTATTGCACAGTTCAGGTCCCTTCAAGCAATATAAATACCTCGCCATGTGCATATTTAGGAAAAAAAAAAAAAAATCTAATGTACACATGTATGTACAGTATGTGCAGTAGGCATTTATATGCCTTTATTTAAAGCACAGTCTGTTCACATTGAGTTTGTGTTTTGGTCATGTTCACACCTAATAGTTTGCTTCTTCATGCAGACCAGATGCAATTTGGAAACACTATTTAATTTTTCAGCTGGTTCAGTTCGCATTCACAAAGACAAATCTCAAGTGGACTACAAAATTGTAGACAAAAGTCACATGCATGGAATTCCGTTCAATAATTGGTCAGACAATTAGGCAGGTAAAAACAAAAAACTCTCACAATTTCTACTGGAGCCTACATAATGGATCATCAACAGGTTATTTTCCTGCTAATCTTGATCTAGACTGCCTATCAGCAGATATTAACGGACGGCGCATACGAATGTGTGGTCGGACAAGGTGCACTGATTAATTGAAATAATTGGTGCCTTTCGTGAAAGACAATAAGAAGAATGTACCACAAAATACGGCTGGCTGAAATGAGATCCCACTGTGATTGGTTAGCAACACACAGGAGATCTATGAGTTAAAACTTAACAAAGCTAAATATACCCTATCTTATTTTTTCATGTCTTCCATTTTATTTTCGATCTTGTTTTCAAAATATTGTTAAGGTAGTGATGCAAAATAAATTTTTCTTTTAATATCCGTAGAGCTGTCACTTTTCTGCAGTGCATTGCAAATTTTTATGCATTGTTGATGCAGTTTCTTAGAAAAAATACACAAGAAGCAGAACGGATTTAACCTAAGTGTTGAGCAGTGTCGCATTAAAGTTAACAGTTGAGAAGTGCTCTCTCCTTCTCTTTTCTCTAATTTTTGTTCTCCGTAGCTCTCTATTTGTCCCCTGCTGCTCATTTTGTTTGCCAAAACTTTCTAACTTTTCCTTCAGCTACCAAAACAGGAAAATATATGTAGAGAGTATGATTGCAGTGATTGGAGTGGATAGGGTTCACACCAGGGATGATCCACTCCAGAGTTCACTTGCAAACAGTCTGAGACCACCTTTTTCAAGTGGACCAGAGTCTGGTTGTTTGGTTTGCACCAGAGGTCTCAGACTGCTTTCAAACCCAAACGATCTGCAGCAGGGGGATAAACGCTCCACGGCGCGGTTCAACCAGAGTAAACAAGGCTGGTGTGAACGCGACCTTATTTTTTCCTATTTATAATGTAAAATTAATTTTACTTAAAACTTGATGTTCAAGCTACTAATAAGGGTGATTCTTCAACTACAGCCATTTTTGCATCTCTGGTAAAAAATTCACACTTCAATTTAACACTTAAGCATACTTCTTTTTTTTTTTTTCACTAACATGAGAGCCATTATATATTAATAGTCATTATTTTTATTGTATAAAAAGTGACCGTTTACTCTATGTGTAATTTGTATTTCAACTCCTTTGTCCAAAAGTCCAGTTTTGGAAAATCAACTCTGTATAATTTTAAATTTCATTATTGATCTTACATCAACTTCACTTGCCAATGACACATAAATGTCCATTTTAATGAAATGCATCAGTAGCTGTAATATATATTAGATTTTACTTCTTTTTTTTTTTCACAAAAAGAACACCTGTCCCTTCGGTAACTTTTGTTTCTATCACACAACACAAACTGCGAATCCAGGGAGTCTCTAGAAGGTTTATATGCTTGGTGACCACAGAAAACATCAGTCACACATAAGCACATGGCTGGAGGACAGAGTTAGCTACATAGCTCCAACTGGATTGAGAACAAATCAAGGAACATTTTTGTAAACACAAGACTTAGAGCCCGATCAATGTATCGATTTGGCTGATATTACTGGCCAACATTCCTATCACAGATATATTGGTATCACTTATATTTTACCAATTCCGGCCAATGTGGAAAAAATATGGTTTTAAATAACTAAAATGCAGAAACAGATGGGGTGATTTATGTTAAATTTCCAGTGAAGATTACTGTTTCAGTGCACTGCTGTCAATATTCTGCCTCCGCTGCATATCTTTGTTACAAGTAGTTGATAAACTTGAAGTATTTGAAGGATCATTGTGAAAAATTTGTCTGTATCAGCCAATATCGGATATCTGAACTTTTTTACTCACTGCTATCAGTATCACCTCCAAAAAATTCATATTGGTTGGGCTCTATCAAGAATATGGTTATTAGCTGTCATTTCCAAACATCTCAGATTTAATTACTATTAAAAAAAAACAATAAGAAATGTATTTGTGTATTTTTTTTTTTTTTTTTTGTATTTAATGCTTACCCAAAACATTACCCTTACAGGATAAAGTAAGCTAGCTATTTTTAAAAAATATTACAAAATGTAATTTCAACAATGGTCATTTCCATCACTTTGTTGTGATGACACACTGTGACATACTAAAACATTAAGATATATTTAGATGGAAATGACAGCCAGCTTTAAACTCATTTCTATTGGCTCATATTGTATTTAAAGTGACACAAAACACTTCATCTGTTAATAAATATTGTATATAGCAAAATTATAAATGATATGTAAATTTAAAAAAAAAACAAAGGTTTTTGTGTGTGTGATGGAAATTACAATTTTCCTTAAATAGTGCAATAAAACATTAAGAAAAAAACATATTAATTAAATGAATTAAATACATCCACCATAAGGACATGTTTTGTTTTTTTTACACAAAATGGAGATATAAAACACATCATAGGACTGCAGAATGAAAGTTTATTATCATATGTTATAACCCCACTGTAAGGTATAATTGCAGGCACCACTGTTAATAATTATAGGTTATAATTTGGGGGCTGCATATAGACATACTGCCTTTCATTGTTTTGTCATGAGTGTAACTCTGCCAAGGACATCAAACCTTATTTGAAATGTTCCTATATTAAGACATCGCTGAAGAAGAATTTTCTTACATGGCACCTACAATATTAGAGGAATAATTACAATATAAGTGTAAATCTCTCTTTGATCGAGCCACAAAACTGATTACTGTAGCACAAAGTAGCAAACACTGAAAACTGATTCGACTCTACTTTAAATGTACGTTAGTTAGCAAATGGCAGACGGTACCGTTAGTGTTGTCGCAAGTAATTGACCTGTTTTCCAAATCTACAGCTGCTAGGTGGATAATGTATATGCCGGATTAACCAAAAGTCTCTGAAATGACTCTCAAAGCCGTTGTTTCATCAGCCGGATGTGTTATTTTGCCAGAAAGCAAGACATACTTCAAGTATCTCTTATTACAACAAAGTTTGGCGTAAGAATAAAGACGTTTCAGGTCTTGTAGGAGCCTGACCCAACCCCTGCAACCATTTACATCCTCCTTACTTCAGCAATCGCTTTACAGTTTGTGGACTTAACGTAGGCTCGCCTTAGAATAAAGCTACAACTTAATTTGCTGTGCAGCAACATGCTAACTGGGGGGTAACATTATAGCAAACCTGACATAGCGTATAAAATGCTAACGCTAGCTTAATTAGCATTACCTTGACTCCACGAAGAATCCTGACTCTGTCCTCATCATCGACACCAAAAGACACTTTTCTGGTTGTACTCTCTCCAGAGCCCATGTTTGCTGATGTTAACTTGCCTTGATTAACAACTACCCTGCCTCGAACGTCACTATCGTTAAAGTGTTATTGCGCTGCCGAATGACAGATGGGATTTAGGATGCCAGTTTCACTCAATTCTCCTCTTACAGAATATATATAAATTCTTTCATATTTAAATATTAATGAGGTGGAGCAAGTGATATAATTTATTCAGCATACGAGTTTTGCAGGTGGTCTTGTGCAAATTGTGAGTTTTAAAGGTTGTAATTAGATCAAATATAAACTGCCGATGACTGACGTTCTATAGCCCAACCTGGCAACCCAAATGTCAAACACGAATGAATGAACTGAAAAAAATCCATCAAAAGAGAAGAACTCGAATCTTTTTCTTAAGTAAAAAATACCACATTGTTAAAAAATTGCAATAAAATTGCGAGTAATTCATATTATACAAATGTATGGAAATTTAAACCTATTATTACTTCCTGTCAGTGTATTTTTCTATTATTCATATAATGCTGCATCATGTCCTGCTGTAAATGTTGCTGCTTGCAATCATCATTTGTTTGGGCTGTGAGATTCATGTATGTCCAAAACTTTAAGTTCTTATGAATTTATAAAATTGGCCCGTTTTCAGCTGTGTTATAGTGAATTTTCCAGCTAATCCAAAGAAGGTTTTAGAAATTTTATGAGAATATTTTCCCATTTATACTCAATCCTTCAGTTTATAAATACAATCTAAATTTCCAAATTTTGAGATGAACCATATGGTTTTCATTGGATACGAAAAGTAACCCAAACAAATGTAATCTTTAAAAGTAATTAATAACTAAAACTTTTAGAAAAACATTGTAGTAAAATTTAAGTAAAATGTACAATGTCTGTGTCTAAAATGTAGTGTGAAAAAATGTACTGTAACTTGAAATTGCAACAAAAGTTGCACAAACAAGTATATCTCATAATAGTCATTTATGGTACACTTGTATTGATCTATATTTATCATCCTAATCATGAAAAAAAATTGTCTTTTGTAAACAAATGATTTTTGTGATAAAATGCTACAATTCCTTAATGATATTGTTCTGTATCATATGATACGCAAAATAACCACTTGTATATAAAAGTGCATCATTGCCAAGCATTGCGTTCAAGTCGTTTAGAATTTATTTGTGGAAGCCTACGGTGGATGGATAATGAATTGTGAGACATCATTACTACAACAATCTCATTTGCTGTGCAATGTGATTTGCTGTGCAATGTGAGTTGCACGTGCATGAGCCTATCCAACATGTCTGGCACCTACCTACGGCCAACAACATGCTAAATTTTAATTACATTTATCCACCATTAGTTAACGCTTCGGAGTATTTTTACTATTTATTATTACCGATGACTGAGTATCAATACCTGTTGTAACATAACTTTTACTTTTCAATTCAGTTGTCTTTATTAGAATAAATGTTTCAAGAACAGGATAGTCAAAGCATTAAAGTTGGATTTGTCCAAATATTTGGACAGTGCAAAGTAACAGAACTATGCACATTAAAGAAAGACATGTTACAACAGGTAACCACACACCACTGTTTGAATTAGCTAATATAATAATAATATAACAAGTCAACAGTTTTACCGTAGTTTTTTTGTGGTTTGTCCAAGTGGTGTTGCTGTCCGTAGCTCTGGTGAATGTTTCATATTGTGCCTTGTCCAGACGAACGGCAAGATCCTCATCTGTCTCGGCACTTCAAGTCCGCAAAGTCCGTGTGCACCAAGGACGATGGTCAACTAAGTAGCACGAGAAACTACGAGCTAAGATGGCGCATGTGAAAAGTTTTCCCGCGGCAAGCCACTCACGTAGTGGAAAACTTGACAAAAAGTCTAAATATGTCAAAGGTCAGAGTCACACTAGCTGATAGATCCCAACATTACATGTCTTATATTTAGTGTGATTTTTATAGTGTGCTCATATATTTTTATTGGTCCTTTATTGATTTTTGTGTACTTACCTGTTTGTTTTGCATGTTTGTTTTATAATTGCTGTTTGGACTGTGGATCTAGTTAGTTGACTAACAAGCTTTACCTGTGACTGCTTTACCTGTGACTGCTTCCCACACCCCTGAAGCTCGGGACTGCTGGAAAGAGGACTGGGCGGGTTATACAAACCTGATTGCGGGCAGGTGTGGGAAGGGGGAGAGGAGACGCGACCGGGGGAAGACAGTGGCGGTGGGGGCATGGACGGGCAGGAGCAGGATCTCCTCGTATAAACTGGATCGAGAAGAAGGAGAAACTGCGGGACCAGCAACATCTACCACGGCGCGGGCCGATGAGGCAAGGCTGAGACGGGATGCTGGTGGGACCACGGAAGCAGCGGGCCGGGGCGTGGAAAGATTCGGTTTAACGCCCATAAAAGTAGAAGCAGTGTGCCAGAGAAAGAGGCCAGCGGAGGCGGAGCAGCACAGCCGGAGCTAGGAGCGGCGCCCACAGGGGTTCCCCCTCCCCCGATTTTTATCTGGCCTCAGAACATTTAAGTGTCCCCCTTTTTGCTTTGGGGCTTAGCCACCCCTGAGGTCAGACTGTCGGGACACTTTCAAAATGGAGGACATTTCATTGTGCGTCTGTTAAATTGTGATGGTTCTAACTTTTTTCTAATACACTATTTTTAATTAGTTTAGTCTATTTTGGCCGTCAAATAAAACATTCAAACTGCCAACTGTTCTCTGCCATTTCTTAACAGTGGAATGTACTATTTGCTGGTATTGCTAAAACAACCTTATATACTCCTGTGACAAATACACTGTCACTGATGTCGCAGTTATCTATCCAACAACTTAAACAGTGTAACTCTAGTCCTATATCCCAGATATAGAGAATTAACTTGCACAGCGAGCTCGGACAAGCCGTCCGCACCGTTCCATCACCTCTCTTCTCTCCTCTTCTGACGCTAACTTCCCAGCTCCTGTTACCCACCGTCTCTGGTTCAAAGGTCAACTTGGTATATTAACCAATAAACTTAAAGAAAGTACATATTCAAACAAAAATAAAATACAGGCCATAGGAAAATAAGATACATTTTGGCATGGTACATTCAAAACATTTTTAAACATTTATCAACTATTTTAACATGTATAAAATTAAAGGAAATACAGCACAGGGCTACAGTAAGATGTCATGACAATCTTTGTCATTGAATGTAAAAAGCATTCTTGAAAATTAGACATCATTTGAATATTGTCTCAAGCCATCTTCAAAAATTCCCGAAATAGATCAATAAGAGCAGGTATCTCAGTCCCTGTTTGGAAAAACATATAAATCCTCATTCAGTTCCTTACAGACAATGAATTTGTGGTTACTGACTAATGACACACTTTGTAAATGATCTAACAGTCTGGTTTCCTTCCATTGTTTATTATAGCATCTCATCCTTCCATCCTTACGTATAAAGATCAACACAATTGTGTGATATTGCTCCACTGTCAAGTCTTTTGACACCTCTGCGAGAAATGTTTCAGGCAACAAACACTGGTGTGACACATAGGCACAAGGACATCAGGAAGGACATCTGGGAGCAGAGGACCACAGGGCATGCAAAAAAAAAAATCATAATGATCATACTCAGAATAGAAGATAATGTACATTCAAGGAATGAGCAGTTGACAAATTAAAACTCCACTTACCTACTGTACTTATGTTTGTTATAGATATTCTGAACATTTCACTGTGTCTACTTTGGCAGAATGAGTTGGCTGAATTAGTTTTTCATGGTTCTGAGTATTTTCCGTCAATGAAAGCATACTTACTTGCAATGGTAGTACTGGTCAACAGATCTGTAAAAAGCTAAAAAGTAAAGTAAATCTGAGTTAAGATCGTATACAAAAAACAAGGTTTCTGCTTCAAACACGGTAACAACATTAATGACTGTCTCTACCGCCAGTTTATGAATGCAGGAGGGTAAATGTCACAACCGTAAAGCACTGTGAGTAGTCAGTAGACTTGAAAGGTACTATATAAATGCAAGTCTGTTTATCAATTTCAAATGTTGGGATCATTCTTTACAAATCAATCAATATATGAAATAGACACAATAAATACTTATTAACAATTAATTGAAACAATTAAAAGTTAAATTAAAGTCATTTTATTGAAGTAAAAATTAAACCCTAAATATCACTGATTATCCCATGTATGGTGTTGGTGGGCTGGAGCCTGTACCAGTTCACACTGGGCAGGGGCAGGGGCAGGGTACCACCTGGATACTAGTTCATTACAGACAGACAGACAGACAGACAGACAAATAGAGAAACACTGACATCCAAGGCCGGTTTACAGTTACCATTTAACCTTACTTTAATGTCTTTGGACTTTGAGAGGAAGCCACACACACATGCTTTGGTTTGGCTGTGAACTGTACTCAGGACCTTGTGGTGTGACAACAGTACTAACCACTGCTGCTTTTAAGAAATATATACAGTATATATATACAGTATATATATTTTTCTAATGGCAGTCAAGGAAAAGAGTTGGATTATTTTTTCAGAAATGATCTTTTTAGTTGTTTAAATGAAAATGTTTCTCCTCATAATCTACAATTCAATGAAGAATCTTCAAAGAGTGGTATTGCACCTGCACCACCATAAAGAACTGCTGAATAGCTACTGAAGAACCAGGTTTTAAACTTTTGAAAGTTTTTTCTATTGCAGTGAATGATATACTATACAACCTCAACCTCAGCCATGGCAAAGAACCATTATTTTTCCTTACAGTGTCAGGATGTAGACAGCTGTAGATGTCGATTCCTATTAAGCATTTTTATTTAGATTTGTACCATAAACTTCAGTCTCACAGCCTTTTGTCAGCCAGTTTGTACTTAGAAAGAACAGGGTGTGATGTAATAAAGCCACTATAACACCTAACCTCCCTCTCCTCAAAAGGTCCATACTCATGAGAGGGGTTTGTTATTGATTAGTGGTGCAAATACATGTGTCAAAATTCAAAACAAGGTAACCTGAGAAAATATTTTTGACAGATTTATGTATGCACTCGTCACAGCCCCCTCCCTCTTCTGTCATCTGCACACTTGAACTCTGGACTCTGACCCTCCAGCCCCCCACTGGACTCTGACATCCCCCACTCTCACACAGGACTCAGCTGCTGCACCAGCCACTTTATGCAGGGTTGGACTGCTCCCTGTAAACAGCCACTTCCTATGCACAACAGACATTTTAATCAATTCTGCCCTGCAACTACTGTTATGTGTCTATGTATATATATTTATATTTGTACTAATACTCTATATTCATATTGTAGATTTAAGTCACCTAGTTCCTTTTTAGCTTATTTTTGTATGCCCTCTTTTTCTAACGTTTACCTGCTGCACACTGGAACTAGAGAAATGCAATTTCAATCATCTGTATGTGCCAAACATACGGCCGAATTGACAAATAAATGTAATTTGAGCTTTGTACTTTGAAGTCTAGGTGTTTCGGCTGAAGGCAACTATACTTCTTTCAGTTCCTTGATAACGTTTCATCTCTCATCCAAGAGGCTTCCTCAATTTATATTTCTGGTAGGGAGTCCCCAGTATTTAACCTTGTGGAGGATCGTTCTCACTTAGGGTAGTGGGCAAAGGGTACAAAGCCCCGCCCCCAATCTGTGTGACCCAGATCCACCCACCCATCAGTTGGGTTGTCATTCCCCCAGGTCATCATGTGAGTTGCTGGTATCAAATGAGCCAAGGTGTGAGCGGTGGCTATGTTTCCTGAGGAGGGATTTCAAAACTGCATTGTATGTGGTAGACAGTTGATGTCTGAGGCCACCTCCTCTGTTAAGTGATGGCTGTTCCAGCTTGACATAGATGGCCTCCTTTACTCCTCTCTTAAACCATTTATCCTCTCTGTCCAACACGTGCACATTCTCATCCTCAAAGTAGTGTCCTTTCTCCTTTAACTGTAAGTGGACTGCTGAGTCCTGGCTGGAGGAGCTGGTTCTCCAATGTTGAGCCAAGCGTTTGTGGACAGATTGTTTGGTCTCTTCGATGTAAAAGTTTGCGCACTCCTCACTGCACTGGACTGCATAAACAACATTATTAAGTTTGTGTCTGGGAGTTTTGTCCTTGGTGTGAACCAGTTTCTGTCTCAGAGTGTTGCAGGGTCTGAAGTGAATTGGGATGTTATGCTTAGAGGAAATTCTTCTAAATTTCTCTGACACCCTGGCCATATATGGAATGACAATGTTGTGGCGTTTGTTCCTCTCCTCTTCCAACTTTCCTTGGAGAACTATTTTTGTTCAGTAAGTGAAGTTGATTCTTCCTTGTTTTGCACAGTTGAAAGATATGAAACTGCAAAGTATTAGTAATTTTGACTGTCAGCTATGTTAGTTGATTTTATCTGAAGAATGTTCCTGCTACGGAAAATTGAAATTCCATTTTTGCATATACAGTAGCTCGTCAAAACAATTCACAGTTTTGAACTTGTGTCACTCTGTATCCAAGTAGCCAAAACAATCTCAAGCATGGGTTTTCTTTTTATTTGTCTGCAACTGAATACTATCACACAATTTAAAGGACCAATTAAAGTAAAGAAAATCCAAGTAAAAAAGGCATTAAAGGCAAATTTGGGCTGTCATCTGCAAGCAGTTTCACAAACAATGGACCAATCTGACACTACTGAGCTTCACTGCTGAGAGTCAGGTCTCTGCTCCAATACTTTCATTTTCTTAAAATACTGTGCTTAAAGTAACCATTCTTCCTCTTCATACTAGCAATTACAGGATCCCTAAGGATTTATCCGAAGTTAGAAGCCTCTTCCACGGTTGCATTTTTAATTTTCTATCTTCCCTGCAGCAACCCAATAAAACAGTCCCTGTGCAGAGAAAATATCAAGAAGGACTTTCATGCTAAAAAGACAACACGTTTAGAAAGTAGTAATTTTCTTTGGTTGATTCAGACTGTTCAGCTTTCTATAAGATCTGGCGGAACTTCATAATATTATTTATACACAGAAAAAGGAATGTGAATGATGATAAGGAAGGGATCACTTGCAAAATGAAAAGTAGGGATAACAAAAAGCAAAATCTGCTTCATTGTGTCCATGGGTGTGTAAGAATGGCTTTGTCATGAAATTGAAAAACAACAAACCCGTTTCATACTGATGTAGATCGCAATGACGCTGTTGCCACTTTTCCACCAACATGGTGCTGATTCCAATCTCAAAACACCCAAGCTTGAATTTTTCAGAACATATGGAACAAGAATAAATGATCAGTTAACACCTTGTGGTTATGATAATAATACATGTCTATTAATATATATTTTTTGTCAGATCAAATGAAACTTAAGATTCCTTCTTTAACTAAGGTAGACTTGGGGGGCCGGGTGTCGGCCTGGCTGAGGGCATGGGTGGGTGCGAGCTCTGCACCGAGCTGCAAACTGGTGTTCCAGTTGCTCTCCCCGGGTTGGGTGGTGCCTGCCTCGTCCATAAAAATTATGAACAGAACCAGTGACAATGGGCAACCTTGACGGAGACCAGCCCTGACTGGGAACGGGTCTGACTTACTGCTGGAAATGCAAACCAAGCTCTGGCTCCGACAATACAGAGAGCGAATGGCCCTTAACAAAAGGCCATCTACTCCATACTCCCAGAACACTCCCCACAGGACACCTTGAGGGACACGGTCATAAGCCTTCTCCAGATCCACACATCTCCAAACACATGTGGACTGGTTGGGCAAACTCTCATGCCCACTCCGGTACCCTCGCGAGGGTATAGAGCTGGTCCAGTGTTCCACAGCCAGGATGAAAACCACATTGCTCCACTTGAATCTGAGGTTCAACTAGCAGCCTGACTCTCCTCTCCAGCACCCTGGAGTAGACCTTCCCAGCGAGGCGGAGGAGTGTGATCCCCTGGTAGTTGGAACACTCCCTCTTGTCCCCCTTCTTGAAAAGGGGAACCACCACCCATGTCTGCCACTCCAAAGGCACAGTCCCCAATGTCCACGCAATGTTGCAGGGGTCAACCAGGACAGCCCTACAACATACAGAGCCTTGAGGAGCTTGGGACGAATCTCATCTACGCCCGGGGCGCTGCCACTGCAGAGTTGTTTGACAACCCAAGCGACCTCGACCCCAGTGATGAGAGAGCCCAGTCCCACGGCATCCACTTCTTAAAATTGGTGTTCTAGACATCAATCTTGAAACAAAATCTAGGATGGCTAGAGAGATGATTTATTTGACCTGCATAACAGTTGTCATAATTGATAGTAGTGCTGTATTTTTTCTGTGTAAAAAATGTTAAATGTTTAATACTCATTGATTCAGGCATTACTATTTCATTGTTTACATATGCTGCATTGTACTTCCCTTTCATTTTTACACAGGAGTAATTCCTTGCAAGTCACAAGTAGGCCAAGTTTTTTTGTATTTGTTGTCCATCAAAATCCCCAGTATCAATCAATCAATCATTTAAGTTTAATTTGTATAGCCCAAAATCACAAATAACAATTCACCTCTGAGGGCTGTACAATCTGTACAAAGCAACACCCTATACCCTTATACCCTCAAACCGGGCGAGGAAAAACTCTATAAACCCTAGACAGGGAAAAAGAAGAAACCTCAGGGAGAACCATAGAGAAGGGATCCTTCTACCTGGGACGGGTAGAAGTGCAATAGATGTCACATGTACAGAGCACAAAAATATGACACGCATTACAGTCGACGGATATGAAAATGTGATAACTGAGCCCAGAAGCATATTATTGAAGAGCTGAGTCCAGGAACCAGACTGTTAGGTGTAGCGTGGTGGACCCAGACGCAGACCAACATGGTTTTCAGTGAAACAGGTTTTATTGCACGAAATGTGCGAGGGCTGGCAGGCGGGAGCAGGCAGCAGTGGGTAGAGGGGCTGGCAAGCAGGCAGTCAGCAGTAGTCCAGGAATACTGGTGAGAGAGAAAAACAGTTAGTACAGAACCAACTAGGAATTAACATAAGTCACGGCCTGAGCGTACGCTACCACATAGTGGGTACAACGATCTGGCGGAGAGTGGGTGAAGAGCCGGGGTAGACATACTACAGGTTGTTGAGTTGATGAGCCAGGTGAGCAGACTGGGACAGGTGAGTTGATTGCAGATGGGCGTGTAGAGTTGGGAGCCAGGAGAGCCACGCCCAGGCCAACCCACACGCCATGACACAGTGATCGAGGTCAGTATTCCAGGCAACTCTGTCTTTTACTGGGTAGGATAGGTGAAGTTGATCATGATCCCAGACACAAGGTCACATCTCCACCGGATAGCAGGCCAGAACCGTCACACCCACGTCACCAGGTGGCTAAGAGACAATAAGACAGAGGGATTCCGGGGAGAAACTCCCCTGGGCGAAGTTAGTAACACAAATATTGGGACATGACAGAGTAGAAGAAG
>KV751327.1:2469360-2483239 GCA_001698575.1 Mola mola | reverse complement strand
AAACCAAGTAATGGTGTCAAGTCAGGTCCATTTCCTAAATAAGGTGTTTTGAGCACTAAACAGGTTAATATGCACTCATTCTTTAACAGTATGAGTTCTGAAAAGGTTTTTTTGCAGGTGTTTTTGTTCTGTTTTTGTTCTGAGCGTGCCTCCTCATGTGTGGAAAGTTCTTGTCTCAAGCACCGGGACTGACCTAAAGTGCTCTGTCAGAAGTGTGTCAGACTGCAGGTCAAACATGCATTTACATCCATGAAGAAATCACTCCCTGTTGATGTCCCTTTCATTGACTGCATGGCTGCCAGCTACTCAATGATTCCAACATAAGAAGATGAGTAGCTTGGCAGGGTCACGTACACCACAGCTCTCATCCAGAGCCAGGGACAAATAGTCAAAGTTAACCGCTCTGTTCTTCAGCTGAAGCTCCAGATTTCCCTCGTTGCAGTGCGTCGGGAGAGAGGAACGTTCTCAAATGCTCCCTTTTATTCTGGGCATATTAGTGCAGTAGAGTCCACCAAACACTCCTTAATAAACTCTCTGTCGTTAACTTTTTCTAGCGATTTTGTGAGATAGGACATAAGTTGTCATGACATTTGCATCTCTGGGTGAGCAAAGTTTTTTAAAAAAATCCTTGTTGGGTTTGCAGCTTGGCTAGCAAAGCCACCAACTCCTTTGTGCGTTCTTCATCAGACAAGTTTTTGTGACCTGAAGCCTATCTCAGCATCTTTGGGCAGAGGCGGGGTTGCCAGTTCATCGCAGGGCTCACATATAGAGACAAACAACCATCCACACTCACATTCACACCGACGGGCAATCTAGAGTGACCAATTAACCTAACCCCCAGTTTAGCATGTTTTTGGACTGTGGGAGGAAGCTGGAGTACCTGGAGAGAACCCACGCAGACTCCACACAGAAACACCCTGACCCAGAATCGAACCCCGGACCTTCTTGCTGTGAGGCGACAGCGCTAACCACTGCACCACTGTGCTGCCAAGGATTGTTCCTGAGCCTCTTCTTGTTTGCTATGGTGAGAGATGGACTGATAGGTGAGGTCAGTCAGGAATCTCCGTGGACAATGATGTTTGCAGATGTCATTGTGACCTGTAGTGAGAGCAAGGAGCAGGTGCAAGAAAACCTGGAGAGGTGGAGGTTTGCGCTGGAAAAAAGAGGAATGAAAGTCAGTCGTAGCAAGACAGAATACATGTGTTTGAATGAAAGGGAGGCAAGTGGAATGGTGAGGTTACAGGGAGTAAAAGTGGAAGGGTCCATGAGTTTAAGTACTTGGGATCAACTGTTCAGAGCAACGGGGAGAATTGTAAAGAGGTGAAGAAGCTAGTGCGGGCGGAGTGAAGTGGGTGGAGACAAGTGTCAGGAGTGGTCTGTGATAGAGTAGCAGCAAAAGTGAAAGGAAAGATTTTCAAGAGGGTAATGAGACCAGCAATGTTGTATGGCTTGAAGATGGTGGCACTGCCCCAAAGACAGGAAGCAGAACTGGAGGTAGCTGAGTTGAAGATGTTGAGACTCTCTTTGGGAGTTACGAGAATGGAAAGGATTAGGAACAAGCACATCAGAGAGACAGCACAGGTCGGACATTTTGGAGACAAAGTTAGAGAGGCCAGATGGAGATGGTTTGGACATGTGCAGAGGAGGGACAGTGAATATATTGGTTATAAATTGAAATATATATGATTTTAAATAAATCATTTGAAACTAATTCTTAGTCTGTCTCATCCAGCCTGGAAAACAGTACAACCAATAATGTTCGTTATAATTTACTGCCCCCCTGGTCCATACTATGAATTTCTATTTGAATTTTCGAAGTTCCTCTGTAGTTTAGTTCTTAAAACAGACAATGTAATCATTGTAGGTGATTTCAATATTCATGTGGATATTGAAAATGATAGCTCTGGTTCAACATTTATGTTACTGTTAGATTCAATTGGCTTCTCATAAATCTACTCACTGTTTTAATTATACTCTGGATCTTGTACTGACATATGGGATCGAAATTAATCACTTTACAGTTTTTCCACATAATCCTTTTTTATCTGACCACTACTTAATTACGTTTGAACTTTTAACACATGAATACATGGTTATAGGGTTAAGGTCAGGATTAGTTAAAATTTCTACTCAAGATCTCTATCAGATGATACTGTAACTAAATTTATAGAATTGATTCCATTAGCTCTGGATCCAGTGTCTTGTCCTACTAGAAATGAGGATCCTTTTGTTAAGCCCAGTCCTCCCCAAATTGACCACTTCGTTGACAGCGTCTCAGAATCATTACAAGCAACTTAAGACTCCTTTGCTTCTCTAAAAAAAAGATTGTTAAGCCAAGTAATTTAGAACCATGGTACAGTTTTCCAACTCGCGAGCTGAAACAAGAAACTGGCAGACTAGAGAGGAAATGGCGCTCCACCAAATGAAATGAGTCACAATTACTGTGACAGGATATCCTTAAAACAAACAGGAAGACATTCACATTGCTAAAGCGGCCTACTACTCAGCATTAATAAAAAACAATAATAACAATGCATGGATTCTGTTCAGCACAGTAACCAGGCTGACACAGAGTCAGAGCTCTGTTGAGCCACATATTACCATAAAACTAAACAGTAATGATTTTATGAACTTTTTTAATACTAGAATTGTACTTATTAGTAATAAAATCTAGAAACAACTATCCTCAACTGGCACAGACCCTTCTCTGAACACAGAGATATTGGAGTCAACTACAGCATCAGATAGTTACCTTAACAGTTTTATACTAATTGAGCAACTAATCTCAACAATTATTTCTTCTAGACCATCTACATGTAGTCTACACCCCATTCCTACTAAACTACTTAAAAACACACTGCACCTATTAGCACTTTCCTCTTAGATATGATTAATTCTTCCCCGATAACATGCTACGTACCACAGTCCTTCAAAATAGCTGTAATCAAGCCTCTTCTTACAAAGCCAACACTTGATCCTGAGGTTCTGGGAAACTACAGACCAATATCTAACCTTCCCTTTATGTCTAATATCCTACAAAAAGTGGTAGCAAATTAGTTGTGTTATTTTTTTGACAGACTAATAACTTACTTGAAGTTTTCCAGTCAGGAGTCTCTACTAGTCAAAGTTACAAACTACCTTTAAATTGCATCACATGAGGGACTTTTATCTGTACTTGTTCTGTTGGATGCAGCGTGCAGCGTTTGACACCATCAACCATCAGATCCTAATAGAGAGATGAGACACGTTAATTGGCATTAAAGGAGCAGTATTAAGATGGTTTAAGTCTTATTATTCCAACAGAAGTCAATTTGTTCATGTTAACAATGACTCTTCTATGTACGAAGAAGCTTCAGCTTTGGAATACACTTGTGAGGATGTCTGATCAGAGAAAATATTTAACTGTAATGTTTTGCAGCCATTCATGGGCAAAGGAGATGAAATCATTCTTTTATTTGAATGGCACGTCATTTACATTCCAAAACAGGTCACTTTGTGATCTTCAGGAGATTAGAAGTAGATTGTTTCTTATGTACAGTATAAAAATATATCTGTAACAGACAGCTGGTGTGCATCTGTTACAAGCAAAAGCTGTAAATTCACTGTCTCGTAAAGGATAGCTTTCATGGAGAACCATACGCAAAGTATAATTTCAATAAACCACAGCAATCTTTATGTGCAGAATTACTTTTACGTTTACCCTACTCCTTGTTACCAGACACTTCTGTTAGGAATTAGAATTTGGCCTCCCACACGGTTCAGGTAAAAGGAGAAGCCGGAGCTAATTGGCACCACCTGACAAATTGTGTACCTGCTCCACCGCCTTCCCGCACTTTAAGGAAGGTTAGGAATGATTTGACCATCTCAGGGGAATCGGAGGCAGAAAAGTAGACAAATTAAGAGGACTATGTCTTCCCCTGGAGATTGGAGGACCTTAATCGTCCTAGGGGTGATTGCATTAAACACGGTGCTGCCAATCCTATGGTGGGAACACCGGTCAATTAAATCAACGCATGGTACAGATTTTTCAAATTCACCTACACTATGTCGGAGGGCTATAGGTCCGAGTAGTATACGTGATAAATACTCTAAGCAGCTCCCACAGATTGTGTGCAAAAGATATGCCTTCTCATATTCGGTCTCATTTGATGGCTGTTTACTTATAGGATGCGGCAACCACAGAAATTATTTTAAGGACCATGTATGGCATGTATGGTACCATTGTGTAACTGAAGGGCGATGCGAAGCTATTAATTATGGTTCAAAAATGGGAAGATGCGACTGTGAGAGCTGGTCTCTCATCCTAGCAAACACAGGAAAGGATTGGGGCTACTCAAATCCCTTACAGGAGTCCATCCCACTCTTAAACAACGCGTTTCACTTATTAAGACCGGAAGGGTGAAGACTACAAACATAACCTTGACCCTAAAAAACCCTGATTTTAGTGATAATGGGACTTATTTCTTAGTGCATGGAAGTCAACTGGCTCACATATGCAAAGTATATTTTCTATTATTATAACTAAACCAAAGACCAACACCATTACGCCCTCCCCCAAGTCAGATACATCGAGTACCATATTTACAAAACATTCACCAATTCCGAGTTTTAGACAGGAAGTGGCAATTGAGATAGGATATAAGGATAAAAACACATGGTTAGATTGGATCCACTTCGCAGCCAATTCAGCAGGTGTAACAGATTGCTTTGCTTGTTCATCAGCTAGACCTACACTGTTCACCACTCCTGCACCATTATTGCCAGATTTGGATCCTTTAGGGTTCCACTGTATGCTTGCATTACTTATGACCCCAAACCCTACTAACTGTTCTGCTCTGAGTTTTCTCTTTCCAGTGACATCGAACACCACCACGCCACCTGTCTTCATGCCTAAGGAGGGTAATTACACATGTCTAACACGAAGCAATGTCATAGAGGTGGGCAATATGCGGCCTTCTAGGTGTAATACGACCATTAATGTCACAAGTTGGTCTAATATGTCTCAGTTGCTTATTTCCAGAGCTGACCTATTTTGGTATAGGTCAGCTCTATTTTGGAGGAAGGAGACTTTGGAACTTCCTGCCACAGTCATGGTCTGGGACCTGCACCCTGTTAAGGTTAACACTTCCACTTCTTATCATGGGACACCACAGAGATCCCAAACAGATACGAGCTTCGAGGTCTGTTCAAACTGATTTTGACCTAACTAAAAACTCTCCAATGTATGTTGATGCTATTGGTATCCCGAGGGGGCATGCCTAATTAATACAAATTGGCTAATCCAGTAGCAAACGGCTTTGAATCACTTTTGTTCTGGATTACTCCAAACAAAAATGTGGACCGAATTAACTATGTACATTACAGTGTACAGCGGTTGGCTAACCTTACAAGGGATGCGGTTGCCAGCCTCTCTGAACATTTGTCCTCCTCATCACTTATGATGGTACAGAATAAAATGAGTCTAGACATGCTCCTGACAGAAAGAGGTGGCATGTGTTCTATGTTTGGGTCTGATTGCTGTACTTTCATCCCCAATAATACAGCGCCTGATGGATCTGTGACCCGTGCTCTGGAGGGCCTGAGGACACTGTCCAATGAAATGGTGGAGCACTCTGGGATAGAGGATTCACTAGGCAACTGGTTTACTTCTACTTTTCAGAAGTAAAAAAAACCATAATCATATCACTCATGGTCTTTATTGCTACTTTTACTGCTATCTTGACCTGCTGTGGGTGCTGTTTCATTCTCTGCCTGCGGACGCTTATTAACCGCCTTATCATTACTGCCTTATCCAAGGAGCAGACTCCTCTATCCTATTAGATGCCACTGTTGGAAACACATGGATTGGAGTCAGATGAAAGGACTGACCAAAACTATAGTAGCATGAAGTTAGAGCTCCTTGCATTGAAATGGGTGGTCACTGAAAAGTTTAGGTGTTACCTGCTAGGATCCAAATTCAATGTCATCACTGACAACAACCCATTGTTTCACCTGTCCATCCCAAACTCTGAGATGTTGAACAGAGATGGGTCGTTTAGCTGGCCGTGTTTGACTTTGATGTTAACTATCGCACTGGCCGTATTAATACAGCTGCCAATGCCCTCTCCTGACAAGCAGTAACTGATGAACCAGAACCTATATATGAAGATGCTGAGTATGATGGATGTGCTGTGATATGTAATGCGCTCAAGACAGGCACAGCTCTAGATTTATAGTCAGTGGCAGTGGGCAATAAGTGCTACTGAGACAAGTGAGACCTAAGGTTAGCGACCCAGCTCAGGTTAACACCCCTTCACTACCTGGTCATTCCAAGGCTCAACTCAAGGAAGTTTCAAGCATCAGATCCAACACTAGAGTTTTCAGCGTATCATGGGAAAGGTTAGGTTTAACAAGACCTGTGTGCTCCTTATGAAAACAGTGGTTGTGAGTCAAGGAAAAGGATGGACTTCAAGATATGACAAGGTTAGTCATGGAGTCCCACAAGGTTCTGTGCTTGGACCATTACTATTTACTCTATATATGCTTCCTGTATGTAAAATTATTAGAAAGCACTCCATACATTTTCACTGTTATGCAGATGACACACAACTATACTTATCAATGAAGCCAGATGAAACCCATCAGTTAGCTAATCTACAGTCATGTCTTAAGGACATTAAAAACTGGATGTTTCATAACTTTTTAATGTTAAACTCTGACAAAACTGAAGTCATTGTGCTGGGCCCCAAACACATTAGAGACTCATTATCCAGCAACATAGTTAATCTGGATGGCATTGCCTTGGCCTCCAGCACCTCTGTCAGAAACCTGGGTGTTATCTTTGACCAGGAGCTGTCTTTTAAATCACATGTTAAACAGATTTCAAGGACCGCCTTCTTTCACCTCCGTAACATTGCTAAAATCCGGCACATCCTGTCTCAACAAGATGCAGAAAAACTAGTTCATGCGTTTGTTACTTCCAGGCTGGACTACTGTAATTCTTTATTTTCAGGTTGCCCTAACAAAATTTTAAAAACTCTTCAGTTAATCCAAAATGCAGCAGCGCGTGTACTGACTAGAACTAATATCAGAGACCATATTTCCCCCATACTGGCTTCTCTGCACTGGCTCCCCGCTAAATTTAGAATAGAATTTAAAATCCTTGTTCTCACCTACAAAGCTATTCATGGTCAGTCACCATCTTATCTTGAACAGCTCATAGTACCCTATCGCCCATCCAGAACCTTACGCTCCCAGGATGCAGGGTTATTGGTGATCCCAAGAATTTCCAAAAGTAGAATGGGAGGCAGAGCTTTCAGCTATCAAGCTCCTCTCCTGTGGAACTATCTTCCAGTCTTGGTACGGGAGGCAGACACACTCTCTGATTTTAAGAGTAGGCTTAAAACCTTCCTTTTTGATAAAGCTTATAGTTAAGGCTGGCCTATCTAGCCCTTAGTTATGCTGCTATAGGCTTAGGTTGCTGGGGGAACACTCCATGATTCACTGAGCTTTCTTCTCTCCCCCCTCTGACTCCGACTCCTTCTCTGCTCCTGTAAATGTCCATATCCTTACACTAACTTTACTTCTTCCCCGGAGTCGTTGTGCTTTACCATCCTGCAGGTTTTTCTAGGTCGCGGTGGGAGGTGCTGCTGTGGTCCTGCCTGATGCCTCCTGGCCACATTAGGAAAGGAGATCCTGTGACTTGGATCCTGTGACTTGGATCCTAGGCTGGATTTCCAAGTGCAAATCGGGACCCACAGATCACAATGGCTTCTGGATCAATAGACTACACCTGCTTCTGGGCCACTACACTTCACCTATCCCTGGATTTACAGATTCTACATACTCTTGGACTCAGCAACACCCAGATCTTCCTACATGGAGTACAATGACTCCTGGACCAACAGAGTCCACCTGCGTCTGGATCACTAGACTTTCCATACATCTGGACTCATAGAATCCACAGACTCTGGGACTCATGGATGTTTTATGCATTCTAAATGAACTGTTGTTATCATGTTTTTGTGTTCTGTACAAGTGACATTTATTGCACGTCTGTCCGGCCTAGGAAGAAGGATCCCTCCTCTGTGGCTCTTCCCGAGGTTTCTTATTTTCCCTGTTTAGGGTTTTTTAAGTTTTTCCTCACCCGGTTCGAGGGTCTAAGGGCAGAGAATGTCACATCTGTGCAGTTTGTCAAAGCCCAGTGAGATAATGTGTAAATTGTGATTTCGGGCTATACAAATAAAATTTGATTTGATTTGATTTGATTTGACTTCTGTACCAGGTGATAGATGATGTTCATGTTGGAAAATGCTACCAGTTGCTATTGCCTGCTTGTCTCAAAAAACATGTTCTTAAAAGCATGCATGACCATAACATACCATTAAGGTATAGAGCAAGGTATCTAACTCAGGATTGAGATGACCAGGGGCATGGCAAGCTGTTCACAAGTGTGGGGGATGTATTCGTCCGGGGGTTTTCAGCTACATATTGAGACTCTTAATGTCTGTGTGTTAAGACATGTCTGTTTTTGTTAGAACTCATTTACATAAACTCATTTGCCAACAAAGGATAATTGAATGATTGGTGAGGCAGTACAGGACCTCTGTGTAATTAAGTTAACACGGTGGACAGCACAATGAACATAAGGAGCCAGAAGTTGTATTTTTCTTACAATGGCCTGTGCTCCATTGTATTTGCCAGCCATATTTGCAGCTCCATCATATGCTTGGCCACACAACCCAGTGATAGGCAAGTTTAGGTGCTGCAAAACATCCATGATTACTTTTGCTAGGTTTTCTCCTTTTGTCAAAGAAACCTTCTTCACAATGAACCAAATACTGGCCACATCCTCACATAGACCCTAATCAAAACATTTAAAATGAAATTGGGAATTTTATATACCCACACCAGACAAACACATGCACCTGGGATGGAAATAAGCACTACCTATGACTCAAACACACACACATTGCCTCTTTTCTTCATAGATCTTTTTCACAAACTGTAAGTTAAAAAAACAATATGTAGTTAATTTAATCCTAAATATATTTAATTGCTCCCCTGAGAACCTTTCTGTTCCCTCTCTGAAACCAATGCCTCCAGCAGCTGCCTATCCTAAACCAGCAGGGTGCAGTGGTAAAGGACCAAAATTAAGCTCCTTCAATTAATATCAGCCTACAGAACGAATGTTTATAGCTGCGGCACCAGCAAACCTCAGTGAATACTGAAAAGTAATGTCATAAAATAAATGTCAAAAATATCTAACTGAGAGAGGCGATGGTTGTTTAATGTCAACATTTTTCAACTCTCAACTTCAAATACAGGATGTCTCTTGAAAAGGGTATCAATCCTCTCCTGCCTTTTTCTCTTCCGCATGTTAATAATACTGCGCGACAAAAAGACTGTGGTAAGGTTGATAGTGACATGGGTCTGACAGGACTGTGACACTGCTAAATTGTGCTTGATCGCGTTTCATCCACAGAATCAATGCTTAGGCTTCAAATACATAGCTTGATTAGTGTGTGTCGGTGTGATGCTCGCTTGTTCCCGCTTCCTCCTCAGCTCAGCTGAATGACAAAAACAACAAACACAGCAAGAGGGGCAGCACTTGATGCAGGAAAGCCAATCACCAACCGGTCACACTCAAAGCTGGTGTCATGTTTCAAGGAACAACAGATGCAGGAGAAGAGGCAGCAGGAGCACAGTCACAGAGCAACTGGAATAAGGCATTTGTGCAAAACTGTGGAAAAAGTGTGGGTTTCTAATCCTCTCTCTGGCATAAGTTTGGGTGTTAAAACACCCACATCTCACATGGGTGCGGTTCCCATGGAGACAACTACCGTTATCTTCCCTTTTTTTTGTCTCTAGAAGACTTTAGTAGTCTTGGCCCACTATCTGTAGTTGTTGGCAGGGAAGGTCAGATTGTTCTGTTACATTTATACTGTGTTGAGGGTTTGCACACAGTGTATTGGGGAAACATCAGACAGTAGCATTTTATTTGTTTGTTTGACAGATTTGGGTTAAGGTTAAGTTGTAAAAGGTAAAAGCTGAAAAAGCTTTATTTTGTTTTGTTTAATGAGGCGTTCCCTGTCACAGCAGAGAATCTGTGTAAATTTAATTTAATAATATCCAGTCTGCCCTGTTCCTATGGAACAAAACTTACTTCCCTAAAGTTCAATAAATTAATGCTCCATGTGGGTGCAGTCATGAGAAAAGAACCCCTTATTTGTGTGTTCCCTTCCCTTTATTGGTTATCTGGCCAAATATGTCATAAAAAAAATGGACCAATCCGACACTGGTAAACTTGCAACACATTGCTGTGAGTTAAGTATCTGCTCTAATAGGTTATTTTATTGTCTTCAATCTATGTTACACTGTGCAATGATTTCATTTAGAGTAAAAGATGTATAATTCTGCCACTTGACTGTTGTGCTCAGGGTCTGTTCTCGTGCTGCCTCTGTGCCTCTATGCTGTCTTTAAGACCAGCAGCAGCTGGTATGTTTTCCCAACAACAGCCACTCACTCTATCCCTCAGCGGTGCATGCCATGAAAGCAGCTTGTCCTTCCATGATGGTCCCTCTTCCTCTCCCTACTCATCAATGGGTTTCAGCTGCCTGAGGTCCTTGGCTTCAATCTTTTCACTTAGTGTAGTATCAGGGTGCTGAACTTGGCATGAAACCCCCCATGCATGGTGAGGAGCTTCCTTGTCTTGATATCTGTGGCCTCTATCTCTTTTGGCCAGGTTATTATACCTGCAGGGTATCTGATCAACCCTGGAGCCTGAGTTTCTAATATGAATGTATTACACCACCATCAGCCACAAAACATGTATACTATTACAGCATAAACCTCCATATCAAACAAACCAAATGTCAATCATGCTTATTCAACAAAAATGTACATTTGTTCTAAAACAATATTAGTTCTTTTTTCAGACAGATATCAGCTGTTTCTCATCATGCTGCTGCAGCCACCCTGGCTCCTTGCCTCACACTAATACTGGAATCCCAACTGTTGCTCTGTAGCTATAGTTGTATGCAAAAATTTGGCCACCCCTTGACAAATAGCATATTTTAATGATTTTTTTTTTTTTAATTGAAAAGATGCAAAAACTGTCTCTATAGGTTATGGAAAAAAGAACAATATACTAGCAAACATTAATGCATTGTTACTTTTGATTTCATAAATTCATTGACAACTATTTTGATAATCGTATTTTATCAATTTATCAATTCGTTGTTGGTGCCCCAACGAATTTCCCTCTTAATCTCCCCAATGGTCACTATGACCTCGGGAGAACACATTTTCCCCCATGAGTGCATTTTCCTGAGTTACCAGAGAGAACCATAGAGGACAACAGGTGTTGAATTGGGTAACATAGATAAAATCCACCTCCACCCCAGCCATCATTCTTCTGGCATGCGATGGCTCTCACGCATGAGGTCGGCTCTTTTGTCCCCCAGTCCCAGGACATTGACAGCCTTCAGAGACAACAGATCTGGGGTCCACAACCACAGGTACACCTGGTCCCCATCCCCATCCACTATCTCCATCAAATAGCCTGTTCAAATTGAAGGTTGCCATTTGGAAGTCAAAATACAGAAACTTCCTGTGTTCCGGGGCCACTTCAACATGAAACTAAACATCCTATAGGTCGATGGAGGTATACCAATTGCCTGGATGAAATAGTTCCAGGAGCTACTTCATAGTCGTTTTGCAAAATGATTTGCAGGTTCAATGCACCTAACAGCACGTAACAAGCAGATATTGTATCGCACATTGATTCCCATACTGTAACCAGTATGTATGTGCATGCTACTTAAAGGCTACAAGGGCAAGGTGTAGTGAACAGCATAAAGCAACATTTTCCAGGGGTCATATTCAGACCCAGATCACCTCTGCATGTGTTAACACTAACATACTGGCCCTCCATCACCTTGTGGGGAGGAGAGGTGGTGCAATAGATGTGTGGAGGTGCAGGATATATGCAAAGATCTTGAAGCAGCTAAATCAATTCATGGGGAAAAGTAAAGTCAATGGGCAAATTTTTGTATTTTCTTAAAAGACACAAGATAGTCAGATGTTACACAGATTTATATACTAAATGTTAGAACTGTCACATATTGAAATACGCTTTTGCTGATTGGCCTGCTACTTTTATCCAAACTTCAAAAGAGACTGCTTGTTTGTGATCGGAGATGAGCGTTACCTGAAGAATCCAATAGAGGGCAGTGTTTACACAATGTAGAAGAAACAAAGTTATTACAAATGATCTTAAGGTGAAATGCAAGACATCATTTGTTGTCCGCACTGTCAAGCACATGCTTTACTTCTGCTTGTGGTAATTCCATGATTGATTAATCATTCTTGTTTCTTATGATTGAGTAGTTATTTATCATGTTTATTACCTTTGTTATCATTTCTACACTGTTTCTTGTTTTATTTTGTTTCCTCATTTTGTGTCATATTCTGTATTACTCTTCCTCCATTTGTTGTTTTCCTCTTACCTTCACATGCTTCATCTGTGTCCTTTTGCCTGCCCTGCTCTGATGTGTTACACCTACATTCAATTATCTCCACCCTCCGTGTACATTTAAATTCACATCCCCTTTGTTGTTGCCCAGTTTGTAGTGTTCTGTGGTGCACCATCATAGGGTTTTGCCTTAGTTGTCACTTATGGACTATGGATTTTTCCTTTGTTCGTCTGGACTCCGTTAATTTATTTGGGCACCTGCTTGGTGTTGACTCTCACCTGCATACAGCACTTCAAACGTAATTGGTTTATATCTTAATAAATATAACTAAACTAAATCATCTGCCTTCGTTTTTTGCATTTGAGCCTAAACCTCTGTCTCCAGCATTTTTGGCTTTACCATGATAATTTTATGTAATTTATAAAAATGTACATGCAGGCATGCATCTTTTATATAATGCCTGCATTGTTTTTATTTTCTCTGTATATTTTATTTTCACTTTAAGTTAGTCATCAATTTCCATTAAGTTGTATGAGGACTTTACAAAGTATTGAGGAAGTATTTTGACTGTAGTTTATTTTGGTAAAGCACAGCACTAGCTTCATTGGTAGAAATTGAGAGTGTAATGCCCTATTTCTTGTGAGGCACAAACACAGAATTTTGTCAACACTTAATTGAGGGCCCAGTGTTTGACTGAGGATGCACACACACATACCAGATGTAGCCTGAACCTCAATGCCAGCCAACCCAGAGGATCAACCCAGAGTGCAGCCTAATTGGGAAAAACAATTCTCTTTGAGGGTTTATGGAATATAATCTAGAATGTTTTTATATTTGCTTTAAATGTGCTTACGTAAAAGCATCAGCTATGTGAAAAGTAAACATGATAAGAAAAAATGAGTGTTAGAAACTGTGAGACACTAATATTTGTAATTAAAGAAAATGAAAATCATGATATTGTCATGTATTTGTGCACACACAAATGTCATTTAAGTCAATTCTCCACTTGGGTTACCTTTGTCAATAAATAAATGAAAATAAAAAATTTGGAATTGTGCCACAGTCTACCTGATGAATTTCAGTTCAACATTTCTTCTTTATCAACTTATTATTCAGCTGTTTCATGTGAGGCGGCAAGTGGTATTTTGGTATAATTATCAGACCTTTTTCTTTGACAAGAGCTGCCTGCTGCAGCTGGAAAGTAAACTTGAGACAAATTTTAACCAAAACAGTAAAGCAAATCCAATACAGTGAACTGAAAGATTCAGTGTATTGCAGAATATTGCAGATTAGGTAATGATTCATTCAGCACTTACATTTCTTGATCACAGATTTATTAGCTGAATATTGACTCAAAAACAAGAACGTGAAAGAAAAGAGTGAGTCAATGTACAATACACTCAAAAATGTAAACAACAACACTT
>KV751327.1:2437410-2469336 GCA_001698575.1 Mola mola | reverse complement strand
GGTGTTTCTTTAAAACAAACAGCAAATTTTATCTTTTGTGACCAGTCCAAATAATACAATAATCATCCTCTTTAATCAGCATCTTGATATGTCTGTCAATCAATCAATCAAGTTTAATTTGTATAGCCAAAAATCTCAAATAACAACTTGGCTCTGAGGTCATTACAATCTGTACAGAACAACACCCTCTATCCTTAGACACTCCAACCGCGTGAGGAAAAACTCCAAAAAACCCTAGACAGGGAAAAACAGAAGAAACCTCAGGGCGAACCACAGAGGAGGGATCCCTCTACCTAAAATGGGTAGATGTGCAATAGGTGTCACAAGTACAGAGCACAACAATATGACAGTCATAAAATAATTAATGAGTTCTGCTGATGTATATTGAAATATTAGAATTATTAGAGTCCATGGATGCCAAAACATCAAATAGAATCAAATTTTATTTGTATAGACCAAAATCACAATTTACATATTATTTCACTGGACTTTGACAAACTGTACAGATGTGACATCCTCTGCCATTAGATCCTACCTAGGACGGACAGACTTTCAATAGATGTCACTTGTACAGAACACAACAACATGATAATAACAATTTCCTAAGAATGTTTGAGTTCATATGAGTCTATAAATCCAGATATAGGGTGGGTATAGTACGTTGGTCCAGAAGTCATTGTAATCCATGGGCTAGGCTGGGTAATCCAGCCTAGGATCCAAGTCACTGGATCTCCTGTCCTAATGTGAGCAGCAGGCGTCAGGCAGGACCACAGCAGCAGCTCCCACTGCGACCTAGAAAGACCTGCAGGATGATAAAGCACAAATACTGCATGGAAGAAATAAAGTTAGTATAAGGATATGGACATTTAGAGGAGTACAGATGGAGTCAGAGTAACAGCAGGGTGCTAGCTGCAGCTAGTACCCTGCGAGGCAGTCACTGCGGTAAAATGCTAAACCTGTAGTGTAAAAGCTTTGAATGGTCAACAATGACTAGAAAGGTGCTAAATAAATACAGAAAATTTAACATTCTATTAATGCTGAGTAGTAGGCTGCTTTAGCAGTCCGAAGGGCCTTCCTGTATGTTTTAAGGCTATCCTGACAAGGCAATTGCGGCTCATTTAATTTGGTGGAGCGCCATTTCCTCTCTAGTCTGCAAGTTTCTTGTTTCAGTTTGCGAGTCTGAAGATGGTACCATGGTGCTAAATTACTACTCTTACTTATGCTTACTTTTAGAGGAGCAATGGAGTGTAGAGTTGTTAGTAATGATTCTGAGATTCTAGTAGGACAAGGCCCTCAATCCAGAGCTAATGGAATCAATTCTAAATATTTAGTTACAGTATCATCTGATAGAGATCTTGAGTAGAAATGTTAACTAACCCTAACCCTGTCAAAATGTATTAATATGTTAAAAGTTCAAATGTAATTAAGTAGAGGTCAGATAATAAAGGTTTATGTGGAAAAACTGTAAAGTGATTAATTTCGATCCCATACATCAGTACAAGGTCCAGAGTATAATTAAAACAGTGAGTAGATTTATGTACACACGAACAGAAGCCAATTGAATCTAACAGTGAAATAAATGTAGAACCAAGGCTATCATTTTCAATATCTACATGAATATTGAAATCACCTACAATGATAACTTCGTCTGTTTTAAGAACTAAACTTGAGAAAAAACTCAGAAATTCAGAGTATGTGCCAAGGGGGCAGTAAACTATAACAAACAGTATTGGTTTTATTGTTTTCCAGGCTGGGTGAGACAGACTAAGAATCGAGCATTCAAATTATTTATAGTTTAATTTGGGTTTGGGTTAAATTAATAGGGCTGAGTTATAAATAGCAGAAACTCCACCTCCTCTGCCAGTATCTTGAGGGCTGTGCGTGCTGGTATGACTGGGAGGAGTGGTTTCTTTTAAACTAATATATTCATTGTGAGAGAGCCAGGTTTCTGTAAGGCAAAATGGATCAATGTGTTGATCTGATATCAGCTCCTTTGCTATCAGAGCTTTGGATTATAGAGATCTAATGGTCAAAAGTCCACATTTAATTTTCCTGTTATTTGTTACTTGTGCAATGGTTGTATTTATTTTTACTAGGTTTTTATGTGATACTCCGCCTTTGTTTACACTAAATTTAATCAATTTAGGGGGTCGGGAAACAGACGGAACCTTGATGGGATTATTATATGTCTCACCTGCCGGGTGCACAACCCTTAAAGAAGTCTCATAAAATCTACCAAACAGTGAATTTTGGATTATGATTGATAATTATCTTAATTACAGCCATGCTGAAAGCATGCTGAGGGCTTTGGAGCTCTTGAGAGTACAGAGGTTGGCAATATCCGCTTTTGTGTAAAATTAAACACACAGTTTGTTCATCTAAAAATATTTATTCAAAAACGTTCAAGAAGGAAACACACTACTACTCTAACAATTACTAATTATTAAAAAGTATACATATATATATATATATATAAGTATATATGTGTGTGTGTGTGTGTGTGAGAGAGAGAGAGAGAGAGCGAGGATGAATATGGCAACTGAAGCCAGTGGTATTAAACATGTTAAAACCAGTTGCTGTTCTGTGCTTAGCCGTGCTATGCTATACTGGGCCCAGGTCAACGTTACCACTCCATGGAAAGAAAGGGATGCTTGTGTCCATGGGATTTATCCAAGCGGGACGAACTGGTTGGAATTCTGGGGGTCGCTTGAGTCCTTACTGTTTTACCTTAGGGAAGCAGGATAAAGGTTCACCTCCTCCATTCCAGTTCTGTGCTAACTTTGCTTCTCATACTAATTGGTTAGCCTTCAGGTTCTGGTGTAGCTGCTGGTTCAGCCTGTTTAATCCTCAACAGGCCCGTGTGCCTGCTACAAGGATATATCTATAGGTCAGAGAGGAAGGGGACAGCTGCAGTGCTGCAGCTCTACTCCTGGAAGTCTGCAGAAAAAAGACTATGTAATGGAGAGGGACAGTTGGATTTGGAAACTTGGAAATTTTTAACAATTTTGTGATTCCTTTGTTTACAAAGAGGAAATCCTTTACTTCAATTCGTGGAAGAAACCCATGAATTTTTTAATATGCGAGCGCCACATTTATGTATTTATAATGCTCTAAATGTGAAAACATTCTCCATTTCTCTCAGCGGAAATATTTTTTTAAATTCTCATTTGAGCATGCTGTTTAGTTCAGTTTTCTTTATATTCCCCTTTCTTTCCAAGACACAGCCTTGTAAGTGTAGCCTGGGAGGGGCTTAGGAATATTTATTTTTAGCGAGCGAAGAACAGTTTCAAGAGAAGTATGATATGTTAATATTCGTGATCCATTACTTGTGTCCAAACAACCGCAGAGAGGACGTAAGGTCTGATCATGTTCCAACCAAAGAGGATGAAAGAGAATCAGCTAGTTTGGTGGTCTTAGTGGTGGTCTGTGCACAGAAGTCGTGGAAAAAGAATTTCCCAAACAAGTCTAAGGATTGTATAAGAAGCATGATTGTTTCTTAGGCTTTTGGATGTAAATGTTTCGAATCATTCAACACAACACTGACAGTATTAATGTTAATACTGTGTGATTGCATATTTAGTTGTCATATAAAAGATGTTGCTACACTTTGCTAATCCACTACAACACTAAAACAAAAGTGAATGCAGTTCAATAGCCAAAATGTCAGAGATGTGATTGTAAGGGCGCAGTCATACTTGGCCCTGCTGTTTTTCACCATTCCAAAGCACGATTGCCCCACCTTCCCATTCCCCAATTGGCCTACACTCACACTGCTCTCAGTGCTGTCGGGCCTGAGCATGATTACTACTTGTAATTATGTCATCACATTGGTAGAACATGCACTGCATGAACTGCAACTTTTTTGACTCTGTGGCTTTAGGGTTATTTATTTTGTTCCAATACACACTCACATTCGTAGATTTATCGATATTGCAATGTATCGATTTATTTTTTCAGAGACACCAGGAGACGAAGTAGGTATTCAGTTATATTGTCATACCCGTTTTGCACATTCTTGCACTTGTGCGTAAGCAACTGTACTGTGCTGAAGCACACCCTCTTCCAACTAAGCCAGGGTCAAAGAAGCATGCTGTGCTTGGGCATGGTACGGAGCGCTTACACTAGTCAAACAATCTACACTTTGTGATTCAATCACTCCTGGGTACAGTATGGATGGCCTAGTGTGAGAGCACCCTAAATCAATGTTAATTGCCTCCGCCAACAAAGTTAGTCAGGTTTTTTTGTCAGCAAGATTACACAAATAAATTTGACTGATTTTGATTGAATTTTCATCAAAAGTGTGTCTTAGACCAACCTAAAGTTGAGTGAATGGTTATTCAAAAGTCAAAAAGCATGGCCATACCTAAAATAATGAGGTCCCACTGGTGTCATGTAGGTGAAGGTACTGGCTACACATGATTAACAAAATCATCAAAAAAGCACTGGTTTTTTTTCCCATTTCTCCTGAATGAATTTTCATGGAGTTATGACTGGTGGCTTCAGATGATGAACTTTTAGGCATTCTGGGTCAAAGGTTAACGTCACTGAAAGGTCAAACACATTTTCTGAACATATACACAGGAAAAATTGAAAAGTCTAACTGGTGTCATTTTATAACTAATCCCAGGGTTTGTCAGATAGCCGGAACCAGCGAGCTCTGTGCTTCATTTGTCATGAGGGATCTTACCAGGGGAAGCGAGCAGAACTCCACACGGGGCATCAGCTGCTGAACATCATGAGACCAGGCTGTTCCCTGGCCAGATGGGATATGTAAAACCTCCACTGAGTTCTGGGTGTGTTTGTCTACATGCCAGCAAGATCACTAAAGGGAGGTGTCCCCGAGGCATCCTAACCAGATGCATGTAGACTAAAGTTACACAAGTATAAATGTAGTCTATAAATGCAGTGGAACTGTTCTGTTAGCACCAGTTGCTTTTTACTCACCTCAATCTCCTTTGCTTTTAGGAACACCTGTTCAGCTGCACTGCAAGCTGCCACTCTCTCCAGACCTACTCCCTCAGACACCTCAAATCCTCACCTTCTCACAATAAAGCCCTCTGCACCAAACTCTGTGTCTTGCGTTTGGGTCATTCTGATTGTTAAAACTATGACAATTTGCTGATGCATGCAAATATTGCATCCAGTGACGTTCAGAAATCTTCTAGGAGCAGGTAGGAGCAAGATCAAGAAAGTAATCCCTTGCAGGTCTCTACTACAGGAATGCAGCAGCGCGTGTACTGACTAGAACTAATATCAGAGACCATATTTCCCCCATACTGGCTCCTCTGCACTGGCTCCCAGTTAAATTCAGAATAGAATTTAAAATCCTTGTTCTCACCTACAAAGCAAATCATGGTCAGTCACCATCTTATCTTAAAGAGGTCATAGTACCCTATCACCCATCCAGAACCTTACGCTCCCAGGATGCAGGATTATTGGTGATCCCTAGAATTTCCAAAAGTAGAATGGGAGGCAGAGCTTTCAGCTATCAAGCTCCTCTCCTGTGGAACTATCTTCCAGTCTTGGTACGGGAGGCAGACACACTCTCTGATTTTAAGAGTAGGCTTAAAACCTTCCTTTTTGATACAGCTTATAGTTAAGGCTGGCCTATCTAGCCCTTAGTTATGCTGCTATAGGCTTAGGTTGCTGGGGGAACACTCCATGATACACTGCTCTGACTCAGACTCCTTCTCTGCTCCTGTAAATGTCCATATCCTTACACTAACTTTACTTCTTCCCCGGAGTCGTTGTGCTTTACCATCCTGCAGGTTTTTCTAGGTCGCGGTGGGAGGTGCTGCTGTGGTCCTGCCTGATGCCCCCTGGCCACATTAGGAAAGGAGAAACCTGTGACTTGGATCCTGTGACTTGGATCCTAGGCTGGATTTCCAAATGCAAATCGGGACCCACAGATCACAATGGCTTCTGGATCAATAGACTACACCTGCTTCTGGACCACTACACTTCACATATCCCTGGATTTACAGATTCTACATACTCTTGGACTCAGCAACACCCAGATCTTCCTACATGGAGTACAATGACTCCTGGACCAACAGAGTCCACCTGCGTCTGGATCACTAGACTTTCCATACATCCGGACTCATAGAATCCACAGACTCTGGGACTCATGGATGTTTTATACATTCTAAATGAACTGTTGTTATCATGTTTTTGTGTTCTGTACAAGTGACATTTATTGCACGTCTGTCCGTCCTAGGAAGAAGGATCCCTCCTCTGTGGCTCTTCCTGAGGTTTCTTATTTTCCCTGTTTAGGGTTTTTTAAGTTTTTCCTCACCCGGTTCGAGGGTCTAAGGGCAGAGGATGTCACATCTGTACAGTTTGTCAAAGCCCAGTGAGATAATGTGTAAATTGTGATTTCCTCCAGTACCCTCGCGAGAGTATAGAGCTGTTCCAGTGTTCCACAGCCCGGACGAAAACCACATTGCTCCTCTTGATTCCGAGGTTCAACTAGCAGCCGCACTCTCCTCTCCAGCACCCTGGAGTAGACCTTCCCAGGGAGGCTGAGGAGTGTGATTCCCCGGTAGTTGGAACACACCCTCTGGTCCCCCTTCTTGAAAAGGGGGACAACCACACCTGTCTGCCACTCCAAAGGCACAGTCCCCGATGTCCACGCAATGTTGCAGAGGTGTGTCAACCATGACAGCCCTACAACATCCAGAGCCTTCAGGAGCTCGGGACGGATCTCATCAACCCCCGGGGCGCTGCCGCTGCGGAGTTGTTTGACAGCCCCGGCGACCTCGACCCCAGTGATGGGAGAGCCCAGCCCAAAGTCCTCCGGCTCTGCCTCCTCCTCGGAATGCGTGTTGGAGGGATTGAGGAGATCTTTGAAGTATTCCATCCACCGCCGAGCTATAGACTCAGTTGAGGTTAGCAACTCCCCTCCCACACTGAAGACCGTGTGGACGGGGTTCCGCTTTCACCTCCTGAGCCACTGAACAGTTTGCCAGAATTTCTTCGGCGCCGACTGGAAGTCTTGTTCCATGGCCTCACCAAACTCCTCCCACACCCGGGTTTTTGTCTCAGTGACCACCCGAGCCGCAGATCGCTTGGCCTGCTGGTAGCTGTCTGCTGCCTCGGGAGTCCCACAGGGCAGCCATGACCTGTAAGTCTCCTTCTTCAGCTTGACGGCCCCTTTCACCTCTGGAGTCCACCAGCGTGTCCTGGGGTTACTGCCACAACTAGCACCAGCAACTTTGCTACCACAGCTTCAAGCAGCCGCCTCGACAATGGCAGCGTGGAACATGGCCCACACAGATTCAATGCTCCCCACTACATCCGGGACGATACAACTACAAAGTTGATAATTGACCTTAGGCCTAAAATGATGTCAAACCATATATACTTATGAACCACCTTATGCTCAAAAATGGTACTTGTTATGGACAATCAATGGCTAGCAAAGAAATCCATCAGTCAATCAAATTTTATTTGAATAGCCCAAAATCACAAATTACAATTTGTCTCAGGGCTTTTACAAAACTTTACAGATGAAACAATAATTTAACATTAATAAATGACTAACTAATAATTACTTCATTATTATCCCTTTTGTAACTATTCTCACCTTATTGTACTAGAAATTTGTAGAGTGTGTTATATGAGAATTGGAATGAAAGACAAGAAAAAAAAACAAAAACCTGACCTTTTTCATTTGGTTTAACTTCTGCTAAAGAAACTCAAGCAGTTGACCAGGTTAATAAAACTACAGCTGACCATGTGTGACACTGCATGTGTGCATCAGCATATTAATGAATATCGTAACTTCATCCATTTCTTTATTTTCCTTCTCTGCAATATGGCAGTGGCAGTAGCAATTGTTGATGCTTATTCCCATGTAATCCGATACTAATCCAATATATGAGATTTGCTTATTATTATTGGTTGCCAGCCAGCCCACTCTTTAAACCCAAAGCGTCAGTTGACCCAGGAAATAAGACTCAACATCATATAAATTGGTCGTTTACACTGAATATGCACCAAAAACATGATGATGACAATATGATGACATAATGTCAAAATGCAGTGGTAATTTTGAAAAGCTTGTTCTGCATTAACGCAGGCTATTGAAGAACCAGGAGGCGATAATAAGGAAAGAGAAGATAACACTGGGTTGCCTAAGCCTCAAAAAGTTCCAGCATCTTTTTAAAGACATTTATAGTAGTGTTGTATTATATTGTGCCAACAAAAACACAGTGTCATGGTAAACAATGGTGTCTGCACAAGAAAAGCAGCATCTTATGTGGTCATACCAAAGAGGTGTCTCTTGTAGAGAAAGACTTTCCAGATTTTCCAGCTCTGTGCCCTAACTGTGCTTGTAGAAAACCATTTTCATCAGATGGAAGCATCCCGTCACTAAAATGAAAGGACAACAATAGAGTCTTCTCTCGTCGGGGTGTGGCCGTGGGCCATACTGGAAGCTCACCCAGAAGTATAGAGAGCTGAGACCGTGTTGGACCTGGACTGAGGCTTGTTCTAGATGGAGCTCAGTGGTGGAAAGCAACAAAATATCCCATGGGTCTCTTGTTGATCCACACCACTCATTCTTTCCTGAATGCAATGATTAGAGCTCAGTGCTGTTGTGCTGACTAAACGCCAGCTCTCTGCTCCATCCACGTCTGTGCTTAGAAACTACAGCCAAGCAGTGAAATCAAACACACTGTCTCTGTTGTTTGACAAACAAAAAAAGCCTCTGTTAGTAAGGGAAGATCATTCTTTTAATATTTTTTGATAGTTGTTTCCCCAATTAATCATTCAATTGGTCTTTATTTTGTACACAAATAGAAACCAAAATGTTTTGGTTATTCATTAGGCCTGTGACAATATGCTTTTGTCCCACTTAATTGTACCATGATACTTGGGGCCTGATTTGATTATTGCATTTTTTTCTTCTCAAGGAAAAACAAAAGTTAAATCATATATTTTGAGAGACAATTTATTATGAGTTACATTTCTTAAGACAATGCACATCACATGTCAGTGACTAATATTCTGTAATTTAATGGAATGTGCATGGGCCTGGGCCTCTTGGTAAGAATGACTCGTTCAGCTCTGCTCAGCTTTTCTTTGATTTCTGACACCACTTTTTTGCAGACTTGAGAAACAGTTGTCTCTGAGTGGCTCCAAATTGTAAACCATGTTTCGAAAAGCCCACATTTTCCAAAAAACTATTATGGGTGAAGATCTTTGTAGATAAAATGGGCAATTGACTGATTTGACACCTTGGCTGTTTTTTTCTGGGAATGGATATGATGTTGCTTTTTTGCCATCTGTGTGACCTTAAAAGTTACATATAAATATATATTGATTCTGAGGATGGGAAGAAAAAAAAAGGAAAAAAATCCCATGAAACATTGCTATATTTAAAGTTTTTTTTCACATCCCTATTATTTATCAAATGCTGATGTCTGATTGGCAACCATAGTAGAAGTATTTTTTATGTTTTATATGATATTACATTATTCATTTTTAATTTAACTTTTTCAGAGTGTTGTATCCATTTTTCATTTTCAGTGACCACAGACCTTTCATAATTATAGCAATGTCATTAAAAAAAATTTAAATTACAAAATGATTACATCAGCCGCTAACAACGACTTTATGTGCCTAGAATGTTATGTGTTGATATAAATCATTACATTTCAGTATATAGCTAAACAAAAACATTTGTTTAACTTCTTTGAGTTTTTTTTCCTCTGGCTTTTACTGTGAGTAAAGCAACCGATGATGGTGTGAAGCTGCAAAGAGGAGAGGTGGCGGAGGGGGGGTATAGAACTAGAAATCGAGAAGGGGGATGGTAAGAACTCGCTTTGAAGGAAATCTGGAACCTATAAACTTTGCCAACTTCTATGACAAGAAACAAACATCATAACTGTTCAATCTGGTTGGCTGAGCGATGCACCTTTGTCTCCGCCTCGTGCCTTTGATCGGACCAATGGCTTCTGATACATTCATCCTGATGTTTTAGGCTCAGCTGTACAAAAAAATCCTGTTGACCAATAAGTGAGGTGGATGGGAGGGTAGCTGAGAGTTTCATGGTTCCCTCCCTTTAAAAGTCAGATACAAGTTTCTATTACACATGGAGCTACAGGAGCAGGACATAAGAAGTGCAGTTTTCTTATGCAGTGTAAATTCGCAAAGAATGAAGACAAAGAAGGAGCTATCTGAAACTGAAAGCTAACTACTAATTTTTACTTGGCATGTCTGAATGTGATGAAGTGCAGAGCATATAACAGCTGGAGAAGAAAAAAAACGCAGCAGCAGGACGGAAAAACATACAAGGAAATAGAAGGAGTTCCTGGAGATAAACTGAGAGGAAAACTGTCTGAAAGAAGCAGAGGGTGAGTTTGAAGAGGTATAGTGAGCAAAAGAGAAAAGCACTGTAGCTATTTAAAGGAGTGAAAGGTAGAGAGTCACATATAGTGGAGAGAAGACAAAAAAAATAAAAAATAAAAACTTGGCCAAGCATGAGAGAGGAGGAGCAATCTAGTGATGACCACCATGAGGGAGGGGTGCTTTCCTTTGAGAAGAACGCGGGAAGACCACTTTCCAACGCCTGTCCTGTGGTTGTAGCAACACCAAGGGTCACCGGGCATAAACGGCAGATGGGCTTGCATACAGAGGATCTGGTTTCCACGGTTACTCCCACCACATCCCCAGATGATGGCAGGGTCAAGCCAGGGGACGACAACCAGATCTTCACCTCGGCTGGACCCAAAAAGCTCAAGAGGAGTCCTCAACATCGGTCCCCTTCTTCAGAGCCATCTCTTTCTCCTGTCCCTGGTCCTAGCCCTGGAGGTCTCTCAGCCCTTGAGGACTCACATGGCCATCGAGCAATAGCCAACATCCGAGAGCGCCAGCGGACACAATCTCTGAACGAAGCCTTTGCCTCATTGCGTAAGATAATTCCAACGCTTCCTTCTGACAAACTGAGCAAGATCCAGACCCTTAAGTTGGCATCACGATACATTGACTTTCTGTATCAGGTTCTGCAGAGCGATGACATGGACACTAAGCTGGCTGGTTGTAACTACCTGGCCCATGAAAGGCTGAGCTATGCCTTCTCTGTCTGGAGAATGGAGGGGGCCTGGTCAACCTTGTCTGCCGGACACTAGCCACACCTGAACATGAGGTTTGTCTTTTGACTGTTGTCCTAAAATGTCTGAATTCCTCGTGATAGGGAAATATTCATACTTGACTCAGAGGGATGAAAAGTCACCTGTCCTGCATCTGCTAATCAGTGGAATTATCCTCAACTTTATGTCATCTGATCACGTCAATGGCAATGGAAAGACATATTGACAGTCTAAGGAAGCACTTGGAAAGTTTTATATTAGTGTGACAGCACGGCTTGTTCTGCTAGAGCTGGCTGATCTACCTGATCCTCCTAATGTGGTTCTCAAGCTTCAACCTCTGTTTTCATCCCAGTCATTACCCTTGATTGTATCGCCGTAACTGTTGTCAGCATTATCGTCACTATAGGTATGCATACATTGCACCACATTTGAATACCGTTTTATGATATTGTTCAACTTAATTTTTGCCTCAGGCTAACAACATTTAGTACTACGAAAAGCAAAAAAAACAGATTGCAGACATGGGATTAGAAGAAAGAACTGAAAAGATAAAAATGCATGCTTTCAAAAGAGATTGGACCTTTGACTTTACCCTTTCAATTTCTACTTTTCCAAGACTCTGACTTATTATGAATTCCTGACCACCTCTGAACTCATGCCACAACAGAAAAAAATAGCCGACATCCCAGCTTGAGTTTCTCCTTTTTACACCCTAAACAAGCCCCTTTGTTTCCTTTAGTGCCAAAAACTACTCTACAAATTCTTTCCTCTCATTTTGGCCCAAATGTGCTTGCTTTGCACGTAGCTGTGATGAAGCTACAGCGAGCTGACGAGGAGGCGTAATGAAAACAAACGGCCTCTAAAAGCCATGTATCATATGTATCACCATCAAAGGGGGGGCTGATGTGGCTCCCCACTGGGCTCCTATAAACCGCTGGAAGTGATGGAGGAGGTGAGAGCTGATTTATGCACACACATTGTGCACCCATGCATAGATGTAGATGTGCATGCACACCCATGCACAAAAACACACACCTCCCCCATGACTTAAAAAAAGAGCCTGAGTTCCATTTTCTTAAGAAAGCAACGTTCATAATTACATACAGATATAGACAGTCAGTTTTGTATTATTCCACTATTAATTTTACCTTACACGAACCAATGTAAAGAAGTTTAACATCACCTGCAATTTTTAGCTTTCCTTTCATACAAACAGCCAAACTGCAGAGAAGTGGGGTTGACACGATGGTTGTATTTAATACTCATCCTTCATTGCCAATGCTCATGAGCTCGGAAATGTATTGTTCAAAGGTCCCAGGGACGTGGCTACGCCTTCCATCTCCTTTGAAGTCTTTTACTGATCCCCATAAACCGCACAGTGTGGTTTCAGAAGGCTAACCTTCAGTAAAGTGGGAGAAGACACTTAACATTTAAAAACAGTTTATTTTGGGCCAAAAGGGCAGAGCAGCCTGTACGCGTCGCTCATATAAAATAAGATTAGCTAGCCTAGGAAGCAGAAACAGGTTTTGTAGAGTGGAAATTTCAAACTGACTCTGCCTAGTTACTGAGACAGCATCACAGTTACATATTAGTTAGGTGGAAACGGACCCAAGACCCCAATAGAGTTACCTAACCCCAATATTTAGCTATATTGGACCTCTGTTTAATGCATCCCCTTATATTATCTCATTTTAATCAAACTGTGTTCTGACTGGGTGTATTGATGCTCGGATTTTATGAATCAGAAATGTGACTTGTTTCTGGGTGGTATTTCTCCATGTAAAATATTACATATAATATCCAAAATATTGCTTATCTTCCTCAATGAACAATAATCACACAACAATCAATATGAATCAGTTTTGACAACAAATAAAAATGTGCCTCCTACCAACTTTTCATTGAATTTGTGTGATTACCACAGTAACATGTCCACCTCTTTGTCTTTCCCGCTGCTGAATAGTGTCTGTACATCTCTGCCTTGTACCATCATTTCTGCCATTCTAATCACATGGACTTTCATGCTGATGGAAGTTAGTGTGTATCACAGTTTATCACATTTTTGAGGGGGGAATGGACTATTTAAGGACATTAAAAAGCATCTTGATCAAGAAGCAGAATGACATGGAGAAAGAGGACTTCTCTTTGAACCATATGAACCAACAAAGAGCACTCATTTTCCATGAAAAGACAAAACGGATCAGGTTGGACTTCTTCAATTTTTGTGTTTCAGACGATTTTTACTTGCATTTAAAGCAAGACATCTCAAATAGTGATTGATGTGTTTGTATGTTCATGAGTTTATCGACACAGTGAAGCTTTGGTTATGTGGATGCATTCACTCGAAGTCTTAACAGAGCAGTGCTTTAGAGTGACAGTAATACATTATTACTGATATAAATGTCAGTCTAGTGATATAAGTATAACGAGCAGAAACTCTCTGTAGAAATATGTAGAGATAAGACATATCATTTGTCTGAAAAATAAAACTGCCCCCAAACTATTCACAAGATCCCTGTTGTTTTGGTAAAAAAAAAAATAAGAAATGGCACTGTGCCCTCTTTCGTCTCCTGTCTCTCTTGATAAACTGTCTCCCTTGTTTTTCTTCCCAGTCTTTTCCCCATATATTTTTTCTTAACAAGGTCTGCGTGCCTGGTCAGTATGGAAGAGTTAATCCTAGCAGAAAGAACATGTTAATTTGCAATTGAGGACTTTTAGGCTGTGAATATTTACAGCCTGTTTTGACATACTGATCTTCTCAGCTTCAATAATTAAGGGTTGCTATTGTGTGTTTCCTGACATTATGGCCAGAGTTCAATCGTTTAAGATTTCTTACAAAGTATGAGTGACACAGTAACTGGAACATCAATAACTACATTGATCAGTGCCAAACCATTATTTCATGATACCATAGGATTAAGACACATTAAAATAAATTAATTCTATTTTGAGATGCCATACAATGCTTTCATTACAACGGTGTCTATGTACAGTCAATAGTTCCCATGTATTTTCTTTAAAAGGATAGTTCACTCAAAAGTAAAAATTCCACCCATCCACTCATCCTCATGCTGATGGAAAGTCTGCAAGTCCATGAAATATTTCTGGAACTTCACAGCAAAATAATGTTGGAGTTTTTGTTAAGGGAAATATAGACAATGTCACCTAGTTGAATGAATTAAGAGCAAGGCATAAATTGTCCCAAATGAATAGCTGCAGCAAAGCTAACAGCTGCGTTATCAGTCATTCTGTACATACTCACACGTTGCTAATCAAGACATGTAATCAAACACCATTGTGAAGGAAACGTTTAAAACTGTTTTTTTCATTTAAAAAAAAGAAGGAAAAAGAAAAAAAAAAAAAACATGTCGAGTAGATGTTTTATCCAAGATAAAGTTACGTGACCTCTGATTTATCATAAAGAGTGAGCACAGATCTAAGTCTGCTTGTTCTGTAGATCAAAGGTGTAAGGTGAGTTACATTTGCAACAGATACATTTAATCAGTTTCCACACAGTCATGGCATGACACCTCGCTCAGAAATTGCTCAGTTAAATGTTACTTTTGTTCGTAATAATATTCTATCATATAACTACTGCTATAATTTTGATGATTAAACACATATTAAGCTTTCTTCCTAATTCCAAGAAAAATTACAATATAGAATAAAGGTATTGTGATAATTGGTATATTCAGTATATATTGACTGACACAAAGATTAAATGCAAACACAGGAATTAATATAATGTGTGGAAAAAAGGAAGAAAAAAATGGGACTGTACTGGAAATCATTTTTTAATCAAGAGGAAAAGACAAAAATAACAGTACAAAATAGATATCTTTCTATACATAAACATGGAAATCTGAAGGGAAAAAGACACATATAGGTAAGTAGGAGCATGAAACAAAGATTGTAATATTATGTTACAGTTATAGGTGCCTATAGTTATAGGTACAGAGTTACTGTAGTCCAGTTAATCAAGAGTCACCAATACACATACTGAATGCATCAAGGCACGTGTGTCATGTGTATTTTGGTCTAATTTTTATTTAGAGTTTATTTCTTTAAGAAGTAGGTACAAATGACAACATTAATAAAGGGAATTAAGAGTCGAGGCAGCTGGTCTCGATATAAGACAAAAACTGGGACTATAACACAGAAGTCATTTACAGTATTTGACAGACACACACACACACAAAATACCACACACTAAACACATTGCAGAAGTCTACATACAGTATGTACTAGTTCACATGTAATCACTTACACTCTCTCACACTCACACAAACACACTCAGACATCTTCTTCATTGACACTACATGCACCAGCTGGGCACGCTGCATAAGACAGACACAGCATATTGTTTAAATGCTGTTCTTAACAAGAATACTTTGAACAACACTCAGTAAATTTGACTTTTTAGTTGCACCCATTACACAGCACCAAACATTTATGCAACATTTTCTTAATAATTGCTTCTGAGATTGAACAGTAGTGCGATGGCAGTGATACTTGCAATGGTCTTTTCTTTTGGTTATTACTGTGTTTTTGGTGAATATAAAAATATCAGAGAATTCTGTTGGGCAGACGATGCCCAGGGTCAGCAAAATTGACAGTCATACATTTTCCTACCTGTAGTATAACCTGATACAATTTTTTTAGGCCATACAAATTAACTTGCTGTGCAAAATGGGCCAAATTTTACAACGATTTAAAAAAGCTGCATTTGCACATGCGCACTGAGAATCAAGTACTACTTAATGTTTGCTAACAAGAACTGGAGATCAGAAGATGCTGTTGGATGTAAAAAATTCAAAGACCTATTAAAACATAGCCATGCAATGTGTTGGTAACTAGTCAAAAAGCTATTTTATTATTCTAGCTTTGACTTCATTTTACTGTCTACATGCTTTTGAGAACTTTTAACATTTTAAAACAGATGTCTGGAATTAAACACAATTGTGCTTTACTTTGTCGACAATTTTGACAAGACTTTACAACAAAATTTGCAATACTAATCTAAAAACATTAGCATCAGTCATCCAAAGTTGCAACAGAGAAACCTAGGATGTAGAATAAAATGCACTTCAACAATTTTGCTATATAATAACCTCCAAACTCCCCCCCAAAAAATGCAATCCTGTTATTCTAACCTTTGGAATCAGAGCCCTTATGTATAGCTAACACGACCTTTACTTCCAACAGTGGCTTGGATTGACTGACACAGCATGTCAGTAGGCTGATTGTAACATGACAAGAAGCGCTACTACAAAGTACAGCTGCAGCAAGGGGTCTCATGTAGAGAAACACTTTATACCTTATTTTGCTTAATTAGACTGTGATAAAGCCTTAAACTCCAAATTCATTTTTAAAATGATGACAACATTCAAAGTAGGCCATGTCACTGTACTAATCATCAAAATAAAGTGCAATCAAAAGCTTGCATGATGTTCAAATAATTCCAAAGGTTCAAACACCCACTTTTAAAAGTAGAAGAGCAGAAACCATACTGGTCCCTTATGTGGCTTCCACGAAGTCCCAATGCCATATTTGGGCAATTTTAAGCCAGTTTTCTTTGGGTAATGTACATTAAGTGCATTAATATTATTGCAATTATAGAACAATACAATGGTCCTCAGCAGAGCCCCAGTGGAATGGACACTCCTCTAGTATCAAATATAAACAATAACATACTGTATTTAAAACTAGCGGTTATCAACAGTTCATATTTGCTTTGTATTTTTGTGTAGGCATATGTGTATGTGTGTGCATTTAAGACTATGAACAGCAGAGAACGCAATCCTGCTTTTAAAATCTCGACTACATTTCATATTAGCTTCATAGGAAATACAACTCTACAGTGTTCCAGCCCATGCACGTCCTTAGAGTGAGACTTTTTAAGACATCTCAAATGAAGAGTCATAAAAGTAAAGCAAACATAGGGTTATACAAGTTCAAAAAACTGTTGAATAACCTACAAAGAGAGGAGTTGTATTTTTTTTTCCCAGAGCTTTGGAATTTCTTATGGTTCACATTATGGAATGAACAGTGCAATAAAACAACAAGCACATTTGCCTCTTTGTTTCAACGAACCACAGTTGTCCATTTTGTGTCTTCATTTCATCTTTTCCCCTTTAGTTCTCTGTCTTCTTTTAGTGGTTAAACTGCATCTAATGACATCCTTACTGGAGACAATGTCTGTGTTGTTTGTTTTTTTTCCTTATCCTTTCTTTGTGATGTGGCACTTGTTGATATTTTTGCATCTTATTCTTAAGGTGTAAGTGCATATACTTTCATCTGATGTCACAGATTAAGTTTGCCATTTGTCAGCAATTTTGCATCCAGCTCTGTCTGGTCTGGTCATTAGTTTCAACGTTGATGTAGTAGCAAGGAAGGCAGAAGTGCCTACTCCTTCTGAAACCTGATGTTGGTCTTTATATTATGGCAAAATTAAGGCAACAAAACACTGCTTTTACATAGTGCTTTCAGAAGAAACAGAACTGAACTGCATCTGAATTCTGTCAGTTTTTTCTGGAGGTTTGGATTGAAAAGCATCTCTAGTATTGCTCTTTGTTGAGGTTTCTGAGGGTTTCCCAGTTGCAGGTAGTGCTGAGTGGTTACCAGCATTGAGGTGCTCATAGGGCAGTTCGGTAGAGGTTCAGCATTGTGTGTGTATGTGCATGTGTGTAGATAAGGCGTATGGATGGGTCTCAGTGCCATTACAATCGTGTCTCCTTCATGGTCATGTGCATGTGGAGATCCGAGGCTACAGGCGGGGCAAAAATCCTGAAAATGAGGTGATTTGTTTCTTCTACAATGAGTCGTTGTCATGCTCCATTGGCTCGTCAGTGAGGCTAGAGGAGACGTTGAAAAACAGACGTAAGTGAAGATCTTGGAGACTTAGTGCCCACATAAAGTGCGAAAATGTGTATTTTGTTTCATTGCGTGATCTTGTTTGTGTGTGTGTGTGTAAGAAAGTGTGTGCTGTACCCCTCGTTGGATATGACTCCTACAGAGAGTGAGGCCAAAGCATTGACAGCATCTGTTTCCTCACAGTCTCTTCTCTGAGCATCAAGGTAGGACAGACTCACTGATCCACTAAAAGCCTTCATACTCTGCCAGTACTGACCTGCAACACCCACGTACAAGTTAGTGGCACTGCTATAATGGAAACACCACACTGATAAGCATCTCATTTGCATCAGCAGAATTTTGATAAAGGTCAACATATCGACATTTAAAGAATAAAAGAATGAAGTAACAGCTCACTTTGTATCTGTATCACAGTCTGTAGGGAGTGGACTGCGTTAGCATTTGGCTTCTGAAGGAGCACTTCTTCTGCTAGTGGGTCCTACAGGACAGAGAGGCATCCATGAAGTCACTACTTTTACTAAAACATTTAATTACTTCTTAGCAAAATATAGATACTTCCTTCGTCCATGTACATATGCCAATGTAAAAATGAACATTTTCTACTGTGGGTAGCATACACTATACTTTCCATCATTACTATATTTATCTAAAGACCATGATTTTAAGTATCTTAATGATTTTTAGTTGTGACAGGTTATCATTCTTTTAAGCCTTCACCTGCTGGTTAAACAGATAAACCTGTAGTCATCTACAAGGAACTTTATTACCATTCATGCCTTACCTGTATTCCCAGGAGTGCACTGACACAGGCTTCAGATGCATCACAGATAGCTGTGAGGTCATGACCTCCCTCAAGGGCCAGAACCAGACGACCCCCTGCTAGGGACATCAGCTGGCATGTCAGAAAGCTAAAACCTAAAGCAGAAACACACAATTTTAGTGTTTGACAACATGATTATATGTTGACTTTAAACAATTGGAATATAACCTGACTGCAATCTTGACATCAATTACTTTAAGCCTATCTAAACAACCTGCTGAATTTACATATTTTATGAAGGTATAAAATATTTTTACCTTGTGGATCCTGCTATAGCAACATACCAACTATTTAAGACTATAATTATGTTTACATCAGATGGAGGGTGTGATGGAGGGATGGACAGTAGAAAAAACAGCCCCTGCTCTTTAGTCAACCGGAGGTCTAACAATCTAATCTTAATATTTCTAAATAGGATTATAAAGTTAGGTTCTTACTGGCATCCTTTGCACAAGCAAGATCATGAAGCAGAGCTTGGAGGTTAGACTGTGCAATCTGTGGTGGAGAATTGTACTTACATTTGGCAGAGACCTTGTACCCTCCCAGAGGAGAGGGATTTCCCTCGGCAGCATCAAACCCAGCTGACACAAGAACAACGTCCGGAGAGAACTCTTGGGCAATGGGCATCACCACAGACCTGTGGAGACACAACCATACAGGCTGCTTCAATATATCTTCGCTGCTGGTTGCTGAGAATGATAGAAGTCATATATTATGCAATTACCACTTAAAGCATAATGGAGAGTGTGCAATTTTAATTTTCCTTTTTTTCTTAAGTTATTCATCTAAGTTATGGGGTGTCTTCTTTCCTGCAGGATTGTGTGCTCTCCTGCTAGAAACACGCAAGCACTTTTATAATAACACATTGAAGATTAAACATACTGCTGCACAAACAAAATCCAACAATCCAAACTGCATGAATGTTGTAGATTTTCTTTCCTGATACGTGTATACTCAGATTAAGGATCAAATTACATAGTTCTTCTCAGAGAATAGAAGCATGGGACCCTAGCTATTTAGCCACTGGGAGAGCTCCCACACAAGTCTCAATGCTAACTTATGAATTCAGCAGAAATTTACTCTACCAACTCCAGAAAGGTTTAGTACATAGTTCTGACCAGCACAAAGAGTGCACAAACTCTGCTGCAACTTTTAAAAATCAAGGTTCACTGGTACTCTTAGCACTGCTGTACTGACATTTAACAAAATAGCATAGTAAAGTCACAGCTGACGTGACAAAGTGCCTTCGTGCTCAACAGGAGAGCAAACACCAAGGGGAAAGTATACACAAACAAGAGTTCATTCACAACCAGTTGTAGTACACTCAATAGAAAAGGTTAATAAAAAATTGACATAGATGGTTTTCAGCACTCATCAATACTTTCAGTAAAATATGGCTGTTTCAAATCAGACTGTGTAGTCCTCTGGAGATGACATATATATTAATGCTCAAATCTATAACAAAAAAGTCATTAACATGACCCAGCAGATGAATCAGAGCATACAAAAGACTATTGTTCTTCTGCTGGAGAAGCTGCACAGCCTGCAGTGAAACAAAGTCACATTGTTTCATCCACTCTTATAGCTATGTGAACTTAAAACAGACCAAAAGTTCCTTAATGCTATTGTTGTTAGGAGAGTAGTCCTGTCCCAAGGCGGAAAGAGGCTCAGCTCTGCTGCTCGGAGATGCTGGCAGAGTTCAAAGCCGGAGCGTACAAGTCTGTTTCCCATTTTAGGCTTGTCACTCTCCTCACGTCATTGACAACACAGAGAAAAGAGGAAAAACAGCCCATGTGGGATCCATTTACCTTCATTATTCTGCCTGGGGACCCTCCCTCACTCAGTTTCACTCCCCGCCCCCCCATACACACACACACACACACTCACTTTAGAGCACACACGCACATACTGCTGCCATGACTGCATTCAGATGGACAACATGAGCTCATAGGCTAAAATGAGAAAACAGAGATAAAAACGCTCAAAACACATTCATGACACATGTGCACACACACACTCACAACACAAATAAGCATACAACATATTAACACAAATCTTTATTCAGACCCAAAAGACAAGTAGTGGAAATAATCTGATTATGCCATCCTGTCAGTGTGGTTTGATTCTTTGAAAAAATGTCAAGACATATAAACAATACTTTATCATAGTCAAGCGCTTTAAAGCAGAGCTTACAACCCCCCCAACATATACATGCACACACACCTAACCACAAGGCCTTACCCCACCTCCCTTGTAGACCCATTAAAGCTGTACCCAGAGACGGAGCACCTACAGACAAGTTAATGGAAAGATGGAGGGAAGGAGGAAGGGGGGAGGGGATGCTTATTAAAGATCAATCAGAGGAGGAGAGGTAGAGGGAAGGGGGTATGTATGTGTGGTGAGAGTTGGGGTGCTGGAAAAGAAGAAAGGTGAGAGAGAAGGATAAGGAGCAAAATGCAACAAAGCAGTCCTCTGAAGTTGATTCAATCAAAAATTTCATCCAGAAAATTTATGACATTAAATAGCTGAAACACTTCAAGTTTTTACCACAAACCACTCAACATGTGTAAGATTTTTTTTTTTTTTTTTCACTGTTAATTACATAGCAGATACATGGTGCCTACGTGGTAGATGTTTGAATCTTTAAAGACAAAAAAACAAACAAAAACAATCATTTCATGTTGCTACCGCAAAGTGCCTCCCACTAAAAATAGACAGCTCATCATACTAACTCTTAGTATTCACTATACTAATATTACTGTCCGAAGAACTCAACATAATACTTTCTTCTGAGTAAATGCAGTGTGGTTATTTACTTATTTTACACCTTTGCGTTTGATTAATTGACAGCTCTGCTCTGGACAACATCATGATTTGACAACATCAGAATTTAAAGCAAGATCTGCTTATTTTCAATTCAATTCAATTATACAATGTCAACCTTTATCTGACCATGTAAAAGTAGTTACATTTAAACACTTGTCAATACTGGCTACCACACTACATGAGTAAGCTCATAATGTAATAGTCAAATGCCGGTCTACTGAGTGGTGAGACTGTCAGGGGGCTCATATATTCACATAAAATTCCCGCAGTTCACTTCAGCCTGATGACAGATTGTAGCATGTAGTAATGCATTTCCAGATGATCTACATGTACTGCTTGACTCCTAACCCTAACCCTAATTTAGCAGATGAAAGCTTGCAGTCTTCTCTATTTTTGAGATGATCACTTGTCCTAAAATATCTCAAACTTTGATCCTGCTCCTGCTTCATGTACAGCACCTGCACAGTTCATCTAATGGGAATTTAGCTTCACAGAACTCTAAATCAGTAAAACGTATGTGTGTAACAGAGTAGTTTTATGATTAAGAACACATTAACACAATATTAAGTTAATATGTCCCTCAAACAGGATCTCAGTCGCTGACCATGTAATTGTCCACAGTATGTCATATCATCTTTATTCACATTCCTGTCATCGGGCATACATCTCACTCTCTAAAATAGCTAAAAATTGCAAGAGACAGTCAAAAATATTGACTTCTGTCTCATCTGTTTAGGAAAAAAAACTATCTTCCGCCTATCTATTTTACTGCATAATGTTCAAGTTCAAGTTTAATTCAGGACCAGTTAACTCAACTCACATTACATCACATACCCAGTATAATTTTCTAGAACTGAGCAGACAATTATACAAAACAGCTTTTGATGTGGTAACCTCTCAACATGTGGTGCTCAAGGCCAATTGAAACAAACAGAAATATTCAGAACCTTTATTAGGTCCAGATCTGAATACTCAGCCATGCGATTGGCATTATGTAATAAGAATACATTAAATCAGATCTGTTGTTCCCACTGAACTTCAGGAGGCCCATACCTTTTAACTTTCCCTGGATCACATGAATTGACTCGTTCAACTGATTTTTTTCATTAAATAAGAATCAAACCATTCTCTGTTGTGAATTTGAATCATTACCTGTACTTTATCATGATCATGACCTAGAAAGTTCTGAAGTTTTAGAATGTACAACCCTCACTCTTTGTATACTCAACTTAGAGAACAAAGAAAGTCAACAACATCTAAACCTTTAGGGCGGCTTTACACACGGAAACAAGCATTACATTGTTAATACTGCAGTCACAATGTTGTCTGGTTGGTTGTGATGTTAGGGAACAAACAAAGGGAACGATCCGGAGGAACAAAACTGCATCTAGATTATGAGTAGATGCATCATCAAATATTAAATTACGCAATTCAAGAGCTGCATCAAATTATTATGCTAAGATTCTTAGATATTGGATATATAGAAATACTGGGTTTTACACTAAATCCAGTATGTCCATTTCATAGCCAAGTAAAAAAGTTTTTCTCAACCACAACCACTTTCAAAAAACAATATACAACATATGAAGATGTGTTGATGTGAGCTTTTGTTAAGACTAGTACTTAATAGTTAGTTACTACTAACTGTATGTAGTTGTAATCATCCCCCCACCCGTGCTAAGCTTCCAAATAGGTTTTGGGTAAATGTTGGCAAAATTAAACATGTCAGATCAGTGTTCCCCCTCAAATAACTTGCTACACTTGCACATTCCTACTTTGAATTCACAGGAAGATCTGTTTTACTGATGCTGTACTCTACAGAGAGATTTTTCCTCCAAACACTTGAGAAGAAAGGAAAGCCACTGTTAGGACCAGGGTCCTTGTCTTTTAACATCTAAAACTTGTGACATGGGCATTATGTTTGAATAAATCTCACACTGTCTGAAAGTGATCTTGTGTAATACTGGAGCCACACAGTAACCATTAGTAATTAGACCATTAGTCTTATGATCATTGATAGACACAAGTGTTTGTGCTAAACTACTGTATGTCAACAAATGCAATTTTTTTTTTTTCCAGTAACAACAGTTTCAAAGGCGTTGGATGCACCACACAACCAAAAAGCCCTCACGACTGAAACTTTTCTGGTGCTAAACACCCACCAATCACAATTATCCAACCCACAAGCAGGAATTAGCGGTCCACAATCTGTCAAACACAAGACCTGGAGACCATTTACTGTAAAGCATCTGAAGTTATTTGGAACAGGGTGCGCCAGACACATGCTCTCCAAATGACAAGGATTATTAATTACGCAGGAAGTACGTCAGAGGCAACATTATGGTCATCAGAGGCTCGGCTTAAGTGTGTTTGTTGTGGCTCAGTCTAAAGGAAATGAGAGAAATTGTCTGATCACAGCTCCATGGAACATCTCTATCTAGCTCAAAAACAAGTCAGGGACAAACCTATTCTGGCACTGAACATTCCTGCCCCTTCCACACAGATTAACTATCTGCTTTCAATATGTATGGGGTTAATCTTCAGGATATGAAAAAAACGGTACATCTATTTTCGTTTACTTTCTGTATTGCTTACGCTCTAGTAGTGGAAGATTAAATAATTTTAAGGTTACCATACCATATGTTAAATTGGAAAAATAAGGCATGATCCAGCCAATTTTCCCTATTGTTTTGAAGATTCCTCTTATGTCATATTCAAAGTTAACAACTTTTAATGTCTCTGCAATGGTGTCAAACATGGGAGCACCACAAGGTATAAATGAGTGAAAAATTAAACACGAAAGTCACTGAAGCATGGCTGGATGTAAAGCAATTAAAACTCAGAAGTTGTCTGTCTGGACCGTCTTTTTACATTGTTTGTCTTTGCATTTAAAAAGAGTAGTAGTTGGTTGTACCTGAATGCAGCAAGGTACTCGGCATCTCCCATTGGTGGTTCCAGTCCTCCTGTCCATGCTACATTCACATTGAAGCCCTCACCTGCTCCAGAACCAACCTAAAAGCAGATATACAACCAAAAATGCAGTGCCTACAGTTATTCAAAGAAAAGAAAAAAAGTTTAATCATCACACGATACGCTCTATGTAATGGGCTACAATGGAACATCATCCACCTCAGCTGGCGACCCGCTGCCAGGGAAGAAGTTTCCATCGTCATAGCGGTGAAGTGAGATGTAGAGAACGCTTGGGTCTTTGTAAAACACTTCCTGGGTGCCATTGCCATGGTGAACGTCCTGACAAAACAGGAAGTGAGGTTGTATTATTATACAGAGTAAAATGGACAGGTGAGAAATGTATCATTGAGTATCACAGACATGGCGTAACTCTACATTTATTACACAATAAAAACAGTTAGTATTCTTCAATACGCGTAACAGTAGTTAAAACAGCAGCAGGCAAGCAGAGTGAACAAGCTGTCTTACCCAGTCAACAATGAGGATCTTGCTGACACTAAGCTTGAGTTGGAGCTGCTTCGCAGCTATGGCTACAGAATTGAAGTAACAGAACCCCCTGAAAAAACAGGTATAGGGTAAATCAGGAGGACAAAGGCATTTCTGAACACTGAATGTCTTTAAATTCTTATTTGTTAGGTTGTAGGATGAGCATGAGGGTTGTACAGTCATGGGAATATTGAAACAATATACACTGATCAAAAAATGTAGGGATATTTGACTTTCAGGTGAAATTTATGGAAAATGTAAAAAGTTCATGCTACAGTGATATTATATCATGAAAGTAGGGCATTTAAGTAGAAGCATGCAATGGTGATTTCTTCATCTAAAACAGTTTATTGAGACAAAAGCTAACAACGGTGGTGGGTATACCACAACAAAAAATCTCAATGTCTCAATAACTTGTCATATGTCCTTGAGCATCAATTACAGCTTGACAATGACGTCTCATGCTGTTCACAAGTCGACTTATTGTCTGCTGAGGCGTGGTATTCCACTCTTCTTGACGGGCTGCCCTCAGGTCATTGAGGTTCTGAGGTACAGGGTTCTGCCACCTCTACACGACAACTCAGCTGATCCCATAGGTTTTCAATGGGGTTAGGGTCTGGAGAAAGTGCAGACCACTCCATTTGAGGTACCCTAGCCTCTAGCAGCCGCTTCCTGCGAATGCGACCTTGATGAGCTGGGGCATTGTCGTCCATGAAGATGAAATCACGACTGTGTTGCTCATGCAGAGGCACAATGACTTGATTAATGATGTTATTCAGGTAGTATCAGCTTGGCACAATACCATTCACAAGGTGTAGGGCAGTTCTGTATCAACTAGACACACCTGCCCAGACTGTAACACCACCACCTCCAAAGGCTCGTCTAGTGACAACAGTGGCTGATGCATAGCCTTCTCCTCTCCAACAGTGAGGGCGGCCATCATTTCTGCTCAATGTGAAGTGACTTTCATCAGAAAACAGCACTGAGACCCACTGGTTCCTCATCCGGCGCAAATGCTCCCTGGCCCATGCAAGACAATGACGCATGTGCCTGTTGGTGTGGTCAAGTACCCTTGCAGGTCGTCTAGCATGCAGACAATGCTGATGTAAGCGGTTTCGAATGCGCTGACATGACACTCGGGTGCCTCTCATCTCCCTTAAACGTGCCTGGAGTTGGGTGGCATTCATCATCCGGTTCCGCAGGGCACTGTTCACAATGAAGTTGTCATCAGCATGGAATATGGCCAAATGACGTCCACTTCTATGCCTTTCTGTGACTCTTCCACACTCTTCTTAGTCAATCTGTGTCTCTTTTGCAACCTACTGATGACACTCTGTGACACTCTAAGCTCAGTGGCAAATTCCCTCCAAGAATATCCTGTTTGAAGCCTCGCAATGGCCTGTTACTGTTGATTGATTGTTAGGTGTCTTCTTGGTCTCATGATGTCAACATGTGAACAGCATGATGAAGAGGACTGTTTAAATACAAATTGTCATTGAACCAGAACATTTAGAGGTCGATTCATAAATCAGACACTTGTTGTGATTTTTGCAATTAATCACCTTGTTAGAGAACAGCATGTTGTGCAACAAGTACTGAAACACTGAACAGTTGGACATGTGCATTCAAAATTTTAGAGAAGGTCAAATTAAGTTCACCAGTAAAGGTTATAGTGCATTTTAGGTGCATTCTGAAATTTCACCCGAAAGTCGAATATGCCTAACTTTTTGTGATCAGTGTATATGTTGTATGTTCATGATCATAAAGCCACTCTGGAGGAGCCATATACACTGTATATACACACACAAGAAAGTATTAATCATCCATTTTTTGTCCCGTTGTCTCCACTGTATAAATAACTTCTTAAATAACTTTCCACAAAAGCTACTGACAGCGTTGTAAGAACAGAAAAAAAATCTGTGTGGTCAAGGCGCAGCTTTTGAATCACACACATACCAAAGACACTTACATTGGATTTGAGGGATCTGCGTGATGCCCTGGCGGTCTCACCACAGCAAAGCCATTCTGTGTATAAGAAGTTGCTATTATTGAGTATTCAATTCTTAAAAATTCCACGATTTTATAATGTACACAAGTATAGATTTTACACACAAAAATAATTACACTGGTCTGGTGTTAAGTTTTATGTCATTTTTCTGATGAATGACCATAGATTAGCTAAAGAACATTTTATTGTATTGTTTATGTATAATGTCAATACAAGGATCATTTATTTATTCAATCCTTTTCATCAATGGCACAAATTCATTGCCAAAATGAAAGGAATGGAAATTGACAGGCCATCTCAGACAAAAAAATACACGCCATTTTGTTTTGTTTTGTTTTTTTAAGTAAATTGCATTGCATTCTTCAGTTGTATAACTGCGATTTATATAGACTGTAAATTATTTTGACTTGACCAATTAAAAATGATTTTGGCCAATGACCCAGTGCCTGGAAAACAGTGACTCTAGTTACATGTTTCAAACAAACATTGAATAAATTGTTTTTCAATGATCAAACTGCATATAGTCAACAGAATTTTGAAGCGATTGCCTGTGCTTGTTCCTAGTGATAATAATAAACTAGAAATGTTTGAATGTGTTCCCTGCCTTGTGGCCGGGGTCCTTGGGCCCAGTCCCTGACATGTGATAATTTTGTTCAGTTTGCGGCCAGTAGCTTCAGTAAGCTTCAACTAGCAGGCATTAGCTTCAGTTAGCTGTAATTATCATGAGTTAACTGCTGTTAACATCAGTAACGTCTCATTAGTTTCGTTTAGGTTGTATTACCCCCATTTAGTGCTCCTAAGCTTTTATTATCTTAAGTTAGCTGCCATTATCTTCTGTTATCTCTTGTTAGGTTAAATTAGCTGTGATTAGCATCAATTAGCTACCGTTTGTCTCTCTTGACTGCCATTAGTTTCAGGTAGCTCCGATGAGCATAATTTGGCTAACATGAGCTTCAGTTAGCTTCTACTATCTGCAATTAGCTGGGATTAGCATCAGTTAGCAGTCATTAGTTGGAGATTGTTGCTGTTACCTTCAGTTAGCTTTTCTTATCTTGTTATCTTGACCTTTTGTTAGCTTCAAGTAGCTAACATGATCTTCAATTAGCTCCGAGTAGCTTCAATTAACCGAGTTTAGCTTCAGTTACCAACGAATTATGAACAAATGAATATGGGAAGAACAACAAGACCGATCCCTACGTTTTGAGGAAAAAATAAACATCTGCCGTGAAAATTGTTGGCTCCAGAGCAATGTAAAGACAATAGTTGCACACATCCGGGAAAGGCTTCTCAACTCTAACCGATGAAATCATCCACTCTGGCTCACGCAATACACACCCATTGTAAAGTCAGGAACTGAGCCAAAATCGACTGAAACTACAACTGTTTGTTTCTGAAAACGGTTTCACTCGTCAGGATGCCCTTTAAGCCACGTAAAGTCCTCAATCTTGTGAACTGTTTAAACTTTAAATGACTTTTCTACATTAATGTTTCGCGCCGTGGCGTTGTTCCAAAGTGTTGAGTGGGTCTAACCTTTTCTCACGTTGATTTCCCATTGTTGTTTATGTATCGGTTTTTTGCAACCTCTGAAACCGTTTGCGCATTAACGTAGCACCCCTGTCCCCACCAGCCCTACAAATTTCGTGTCCGTGCGACAAATGGTACGGGACCAGTTACGCAGCAAAATCCTGGAATAGTAATAATCGGAATAGGCCCGAGCAACACATAATAACAACAATATCATAATAACAAATCACACTTTAACTACTAATCCTTTTTTTTTTTTTTCAAACAAGGAACTCCTTGTCCACTGCTATATATTTATGAACACTTGCTTGTGTATTACTTGAATATTGTTTTGTATTAACTGTCTATGGTTTTGGCAACAAATTATCTGTAAGTCAGGCTGAAATTTTCTACATCACTCCAACCGCCATTTTTCCAATCACTTTTCTGTTAAGATGCCCACTTAGGTGTCCAACAAAATGTGGTTAGTGTCTCACCTTTAGTTCTCCTTTGGCTACTCTGAAGGCCAGCTCGACAACGCTGCCAGCTGCCATACGTGATGCTGTAGAGGTGTGCGACTCATTCCAGGTCGTGTCATTATCAACCTACAGAAAAGTAATGGAGGCCACTGAATGACAGAATAAACAAATAGCAAATAGCATGAAATGATTTACAGTATATTATCTGTTGTAGGAAGCAAGACTAAAATGTCATGTAAAAATGTCTAAATCTCTTGGGACAATGTACGAAAACTGAGGACTTTCTCCTGAGCACGGATGTTTATCTGTGACTCAGGAGTAAAATTTTAAGTTTTACTCTCCCATTTCAGGACCAGATCCATTTTGCTGATAATTTTCCTTTCCTTTCAGTTTGTTCACACACTGGCATTACTGTCCATCTGGCTCGGACAACGAAATCTAGGGCATTTCTCTTATCCCTGGTCATGAACATGTTGTTCTCATTAGTCTGACTTATCATGGTCCGACATGGCCTGTCAGGCAAGTGTTAGCAATTGGCCAACCAAATTCTCTTTTCCTCTTTAATATCCTGTCTTTCTTGTAATTTTCTCACGCATGACATGTCTCTTCTTTGAAATGATATTGCCTCTCATCCAACACAGTGATTGCTTTATATCGCTTTCATTAAGAGCTTTGGAGAACTGCAGAACTGTCTCTGTGTTTTCTCTTACCCCCACACCCCCACACGGTAACATCACAAACATCCTTTGTGAGAGGATTCCTGAGAAAACAGAAACATAAATTATTTATTTATTCATGAATTCAACTAAATTTCTGTTTCCTTTTTCAAAGTAACTCTTTAATTCTAAAAAGGTATAACATGTTGAACTGAGAACATTTATGACATGAGAATTTTATTGACACTGTGGATTACCATCATGATTGCAATTTCTTTTTAACTTAGTTTACTTAGTTTAACTTAATTTAGTTCAAGGACAAAAATATAAACACTGCTGTCATAATTGTTAAACAAAAAATTATGATTATGAGTTCTATTTTTGAGAGCCAATTTGGAACACTGTTATCATTCCTCACCATATTTGCAATAGAGAAAATGTCTTTCGTGTTCACTATACAATCACTTCAAAGTGATGGAAATAAAATGGTGTGTCAAATTCAGAAATCTGTATATGGTGTGTAGAATACCGGCGAGCTTGCGGTTATCCAGTTTAAGTCTGTTGAGAGGATTGGTGCCATAAAGCAACACATGCCGCTCTGTATGGACTGATTGTAGCTCTTCCAGGGTGGCTTTACGACCACGAATACTCTGTATGAACAGAAAATATACTCACTTAGAAAATACAATAATATGAATTTAGGTAATAAAATGTCAGAATGACTTTACGACCATATCTACAGGTCTTAAATACTGTACAGATTCGATTATGTAGTTAACATTACCTTAATTAAGTTGCATTACTGTTCTAAATTTTGAAAAAAAAACAAAAAACAAAAAAACAAAACAAGATTGCATTGATCATGCTACAACAAAACTACAAAATGAGACCAAGATGTAAAAAAAAAAAATCAAGAAAACCAGATGGCAGCTCACTCAGAATTGTTTATATAAGAAAAGCTTTGGCAATAAAAGCTATATGAACTAGCAGAATGGGTGTAAAATGGGTTTAAACCGTGATTAAATAAAAGTCTGCAAAAACCCTGAAAAGAGATTATATACCTGAATTTAGCAGAACCAAAGAAGAACTTACACAAAAGGATTACAATAGTGTCACGAACCTTTTAAGGAAATCTTAATATTTTCAGAAAACAATAGAATCATACTTTGTATGTGTTCGTGTGTGTTTCTCATGTTGTACCTCACACTGTCCCCTCAGGCCTCTCTCCTGTAGTCGGGACCAGATGCTCTGTATTCTCCCAGCATGCTCTGGGTGACTGCTGTTGTCTCCACATGTACACTGATGCTTCAGCATCTGAGAATCATACACCAGGCCTACAGACACACACACACAAATAGGAATCTACTTGAAACTATGAAAATGATCTCTGCTGTACAGTGCACGGTTAAATGCTGTGAAATGAATATCATTTTTAGTTCTTTTATTACTTTAGACATTTCGAGCCTTTGTTAAACAGCAACAATGAAATCATGACTGGAAATCAGGGATAGAGAAGGGTGACAAAGGAAGCAGTGATGATGCGATTAGATGTCACTGTCTTGAAACTAAAGCAACAGCACACCCAGCATCTGAAATATCATTAAGAAAATTACGTGTTTTGGTCAAATGTGAGACTCACCAGTGGTGAAGCGAGGTTTGCTGTTTGTATCTTGTGCAGCCAGACTCAGGGGCTTCTCGGGCAGAGTGAGAGAGGTGGAGGCTGGGGATGACTGCGTACGTGAAAGGGGACGATGGACACACAACCCGCTACCAACACCACTGCTGGTACGTAACATGGGTGCTGCCAGAGTCTCCATCTGTCGATGCAGCTGCTGCAGTTGCTTCTGTTGTTCCCATAGCAATGACTACGGAAAAAGTTGGGGTGACAAAGATGAAACATAGTCAAGTCATACATACAATTTAAAGCTACTAAATGTAATAAAAATTAATAAAATTTGTGTGGGAGTAGAACAGAAAATGTAAAAAGTACATTCTCATTCAGTTCCATTGATACGCATATGGTATGCAGCTGGACATCCCTCTCTAAGTGACTGGTATTCTAGGCTGATATTAAGTGCTGTAAGTCCTAGAACTTTCTGCACTGCTTAATGTCCATAAAATATGAGATCTGGCCCTTGTGATGTGACCTGTGCTATCAGGAGCAGTTGGGGTCTGTCAACATAAAGTATGTGGCTTTGAATCTGGAAGTTAT
>KV751327.1:2426898-2437293 GCA_001698575.1 Mola mola | reverse complement strand
AACCAAAAGCATAACATCTCATTTCCTACGGCTAGCACTGACAATGTGAATGGCAACTTGGCTGATCAATGTCTGAAAGTAACGCCTCAGCTTAAATTATATGCACCTTGCTATAATTTGCTGAAATAAGTAGTTTGGTGTAATAGGTAGTTGTCCATGCTCATAGGATGAAAAGTAAAGTTGGGTTAGGATGCCATCTACAGGACTGTTGGAAAGGGAAAATTGATGTGCTTTTATTTCATCTTTACCTGCTTTGTGAGTGTGTGTGTCTCATTTGAAAGCAGTGAAGAAGCATTGCTTTCCAACCTGGTTGAGGATGAGTGCATGTTGCAGATTAATTTGCTCTTCCTGGCTCTTGGACGTGATTGGTGCTGACTCCCTCAATGACTCTGCCCTCACTCTGCTCTGATAAGTTGGCTCTGTGGGCGACGTCGTGCCACCATCCTCCGAGTCCATTTCCTCAGAGGGGATCTGATGCAATCTGGGCTTCTCGCTGGACTTGGACATCAGCTGTACAGAAACATTTCAGCATTTCAGTTGGCAAAAATACACAATGACAAGCATTTGCATTTGTACTATCCATGCACATGGAGACATGTTGGCACAAGATAGAAGATTTCAAAATACAAGAAAACAGAATAATTCACAAGCACACACAGTGTTGTTGCTGCAGTGCTGATGAAGTCATCTAGCAATTCCAATCTGTCGGGGTTAGGGGTTAGGGCAGTTGCCTGCAATGACAAACTGAAATGTTGACTAAAACCGGTTAGTCGGGTCTCATTTATCAAAAGTTGTACTTTATCTAACCGTAATAAAGTCGATTTACCAGGAGAGGGGACTGTGAGAATAAATATGAAGTGCTGACTGGGAAAAAACATCTAATGCCATGTGTAAATGACTGAGGTCTTCACATTGTAAAGGAATTTCATTAAACTTAAGATCAATATCAATGAATTTTGCTACCAAATTGACTTGCTCTGTCAATCCATGTCCACAGTTTGTAATTTCTGTCTGTCTGATCCTGATGTAAACTTGCTATAAGGCAGAAAAAATGTCATTCCATTACTTTAAGTATTGCCTAAATTAATTCCTGTATGGTCAAGTGGCTAAAAAGCAAACAAAATAGTATTATTTTTATATATTCTGTTATTAATAATTACATCCATATCTGCATCACATCCACAATAATGTGTATAATGTGTGGATCATAACCCATACACACAATAAACATAAACATACAAACAATATCTGTAACCAAGAAAATCACTCCTCCAAAACATAGCGCTACTGACCAGTCACACTCACTCAAATCTAAAACATCCTGTCCGCTGTTAGACCACAGCTGGACCCCCAACCACGTAAATATTTGTGAAAGCAGTTGTACATTAGTCCCCTGTTGTGAGAACAACCTTGTTCCATTTTGGGAGAACAGGCTCGAAAAGGCTACACAGTGCAACAACACTAGGCATATGTAATTTCTTTTGCCATTAACAATGCTCCAAAAATTTTGCAAACATCTGGTAACATGGGGCAAATACCTACAGTGAAACAAGTGTTTTCATTTAGGTGATAACACAGGTAACGAAGAGCCTATTTTGGCCATTTTCTAATCTCTCACAACAGGCCTGAACTAACTGCCTGGTTTAAACTGTTCAGATGTGGTCATAGTTCTGAACAACACTGTGACAGAGCCCACCTGTATGTGTAAGTTAGAGACAGTGGAATAAAATGGGACTGAGTGTATGTCATGTCATATGTTGTATGTGTATGCCAAAATGGATGTCATGGCTCATGAGTGTGTGCGTTAACTTGCACATACCTTGCCTAAGTGGGTTTGCTGTTTTATCCTCTCCAGTAGTTGCGTGCTGTGCTGCTGTTGCAAGAGATGTGTGTGTAGGCCCCGTGGGCTCTGTGGGAGTGGCTCCGAACGTGTCCTACTCAGGGGCTTGTGGGGCTGAGCCCCTCCGGAGGCCAAGTGATCTAACTGGTGGGCAAACTGTATTGGGACTGGGTCCAGACCAGAGACTGCACAGGGGCAGAGAAATATAGGAGAAAGAAAATCTATTCATCTCATGTATGTGTATACATACACAATCTCAAATAATGCCAAAGTATTTTACTTTCTGATCATCAGAAATGTCTTATTCTAACTGTGACAACCCAGAAGACCTTTGACAAATTTTTTTCTTTTGTTAAGATGTTAGATATATTTTTGTATTTGTGGAAATTTGCTAACATCTTGCCTGTGTGTTTATTCAGTATTCATATGCATTTTTCACCTAATGCGTGTCTTCAGATGTAAACAGAAAGTCCAATTAAAATAAGCAATTTATTATCAGTATTTCCATATCCTTATCTGTAGAGTGTGTACATGAAGGTACAAGTTAGTATATTATGCCTCACCAGTGAGCAGTGGAGTGTGTACCAGTGCAGAAGGCTCCAGGATGATGACAGGAAGGTGAGGGTTCAGCTGCCCAGCCTGATCCTCTCTGCTCAGGGGGAGGAAGACCGGTGAGCCCCCGGCGGTGACCACTGGCACCCGGCCGACATTCAGAGAGGACGGCTCTCCTTCAGCCTGACAGACCGGTAGTTAGCATTATAGCTATAGATAACATGTTATCAGATGTTTTATCACAGCTCACTGACAATGTGGAAGATGAAAATATCTAAGTACGTTCACAGAGATTGAGCAGAACCTTTTCCAGGTGACATAAGGAAAACTCTCAAGCTATATAAAATTGTATTTAAAACATGCATCACTATCAGTAAGACCGTCTTATTGAGACAGTATTTTAAAAGCACAATGCTCCCTTTAACTTTACATCTATGTAATGAACAAAAGAGTATTGTTCAGTCTGTCATTAATTATTGTATGTCAATTAAATTTTTTAAGCCTCAGGACATCATGCAAAATGAGCTGTATAAGTTATGTGAGTTTTTCTATTTCACTTAATCACTGCAGTTACTGTAACGTCTTGAATGATTCAGTCTGATGCCAAGTCTATATAGCATGTATTATGAGTCTGTGACTAGAATAATATCATTTATAATATTTTCTATGTGTGTTTAATGATATTTTACCAGAATAATGAAGTGATAGATCTACATAACCATTTTGAGAGAGCTGAACACTTTTAACTAGTTTTAGTAGAAAGTTGTGACTCCGGAGTTAAGGAGCTGGGGTTAAGCATGTACCCTTGCAGTGGCTGGTAGCCCCAGTGTGATGGTGGGCAAAGTGGAGGGACTCTGGATGGTGAAGTTAGCTAGAGTGCCATCTCTGAGCAGCAGCTTCTGGGCCTGGAAATACCAAATACAATTACTGTTCAGAAATAAAACTTTGATATTCAAATATTTCTTCACAGTGTTTTAGTAAAAATACAATTTCTTAACCTACACTGTAAAACCTGTTGTTTATATAACACATAACAAATCTGATTTAAAATTCAAGCCCATGGTTGTTTATTTATCCAAAAACAAATGTTTGGTGTATTTTATTTCTTTGCTAAATTCTCTTAATAATTTATGTTGCAGCGATCAAATGCCATGTAAACCACAATAACCAAAAGCAGTGTACAATTAATCCTGAGCTGGTGTTTCCCCTTTTTGGAACTGGGACATCAGCAGGTGTGGAAGAGGTTTAATTTACATGATTAAATGAATTATGTAGAAACAGCTGACAAACAGTCAGTCCACAGCAGTGGTGCCGCTTTAAACATGCCATTAATCAGCAACAACTTGTGCTTAAAGTGCAAGTTAGCCGCACTAACGTTTTTGCATCTCAAAGACAAAAGAACCTCTCTGATATGGCAATGGCAAGAAAAGATTTCATTCATCTTTATTTTTAATATTCATCTAACCCATCATATCATGATCACTGATTTGAGCTATAAACATTTAGTTTCATTTAAGTTTGAGGTTATTTTAGATAGAGATAGAGATGACTTTATTAATCCCCATAGGGAAATTACTTTGTCACAGCAGCAAGAATGCTCTGGTACAGGACCATCGGACATATAACACTATAAGGTATAAAAGTATAAAATAAAAATAGAAGTATAAAAATATACACAGTATAGGCAGTTGTAAAATTCTAACAGTATATACAGACGTTGTGCAGAGTGCAGAGTTTAGTGCAGGTAGGAGGAGGTGGATGATTTAACCAGGTAAAGTGTCTAGTGTCTAATAACAGAGGTGTTGAAATGTCTGATTGCACTGGGGAGGAACAACATCCTGTATCGTTCCTTGTAGCAGCAGAGTTGGATCATTCTGTTGCTAAAGCTGCTCCTCAGAATGTTCACAGTTTTATGGAGGGGGTGGGAGGTGTTGTCCATGATGGCCAGCAGTTTGGTCGGCATCCTCTGCTCCACCACCTCCTTTAAGGTGGTCAACCGAGAGCCGACAACAGAACCTGCTTTCCTGATCAGTTTATTCAGTCTGTTGGTGTCCTTTGCCTTGATGCCTGTGCCCCAGCACACCACCGCAAAGAAGAAGGCGCTCACCACAACAGACTGATAAAACATCAGGAGCATCCGGTTGCATACAGCTTATTTGTCAACTGCTGCTTTAATTTTGTTAACTGTGAACACACCCAACAACATAATTCATATTTTTCTGTATGTGTGCGTGCGTGCGTGTGTCAATGTGCTAACCTCATGTGAAAGGCCACCTGCAGATGACAGCAGCCCGTTCTCACTTGGCAGACTGTCATTTGGGGAACTGCAGCCAGAGACTGGAGTGCTGCTGCTGCTGGGGGATGAGTCTACTGAAAGACAGGCTGCTATGAGTTTACAAGATGATTTGGATATTGATTATACCACTGAAATTATCATAATTTTCATTTGTTTCATTGTGTGTGTGTGTGTGTGTGTGTGTGTGTATGTGTGTGTGTGGCTACCCAGTGTGTCAGGTACTCTGTGTTTGACAGTAGGTGGGGCACTCTCTTTGCGGGTGAGCGGGCTCTTCCGGGTGTTCAGGTGTTTCTTCAGTTTGTGTTTCACTTTCAAATTGGGCTCCGATGCTAACAAATTAAAGCAACATTGGGAATGTCAGTGAATGTCACAATAATGATTCAAACTGTTTCCAGCTAATGACACCTTGCAAACTGACTGAGCTGGATCAAATTTAAAAGTGAACAAATACTGTGCATATGCACGCATGTGTTCTATTTGACCTGATCAATGTAAAGAATATACTGCATGAAACAGAAGTGCTACTCAAATAACTTACAGTCCAGAAACTTTCAATTCTTTAATTGTAGGTTTGAGAAGTCTAAGTCATCCCTAAATCTATTGCTTTAGTGTATTATAAATATCTGCAGGATCATGTGTGGAATGACATCTAGATATAAAAACTATCTAATTAAACTAGCTAACTAGCTAATTAAAATTGGTGGCTTGCAGGTAAAATAATACTGTAGGCCTACATCTTTAAAGAGGGAAATATCAATTACAATAGCTGCAGATCTCCCTGCAGCACAAATAATCTAACCTCATCTTCCAGATGAATCTTGAGCTCCATCAGTCAAAAATGTTCAATTCAGAGCCAAAGGTTTAACACGGGTTCCTCTGCATATAGCAGCTTAAATGTTGCAAGATATTTGCTGCAATGAAATGACTGTGTGTAACTGTTTAAATATTTGAAAGAAATTAAAATAAAGGAAATGTTTTGAGTACTGAAAGCAGCTACAGTATATAAGTCTATCGCAGCATAAAGAGTTGTTTCTACGCACTTTCCCTGTTGATTATGAGTGATTATTGTGAATGCTGCAATAAATAAATCTAATGAAACTACAGCAACATGTTAGACGGGTTGCATACCAAATTGAACTAATAAAATACTTTCATGGTAATCCAAAGTCTGTAAACTTCTTTTCAAATAAAAGAATGGATAAACTTTTCAGTCAGTCAGTGAGCAGAGTTTATTTCTCATACTAGGATCATCTTAGGATTTTGCTGGGTGTGCCAGCTTTACATTTAGATGGTACAGGAACTTCCAGACACACCCGCAGTTACGCGGCTGCAATGCTGACCTAAAATAAAGCTTAATTTTTAATGCTTAAATGAGTTACAGCAATGGAGCCATAACCTCACCCTATTATAATTCATACTATGACTAATCACATGATTTTTAAAAGGGACTAATTACTCTTTCTCATGACAACAGTAAACTTTTGTTTCACAGCCTATATTATGAGTGCAACACCTTCAGAATGATTTATTTTATATTTGCAAATAACCATGGTGTAAGTGGTATAATCAGATGCATTTAAAGGTTATAGGTTTAACGCACACCTAATCATTGATTATCCGTTAGATATTTTAGCCATAGCCAAAGACAGTGATGTTCAAATATTTTTCTTCTGTTTCAGCCTTTAAATCTCCCATTTCATCGATTAAATCTCTTCAATTGAGAATAAAACTACTTCTTTACTATATCAAAATAAACGCATCTTCTTCCTCCGAACAACGCGTCTGGATGAAGTGTGACGTTCAGATGTCTACCTGCTCTGCGTAGCGGCGTGCCTTCTGAGCCCTCAGAGGAAGGTTGTAATGGAGAAGAGACCAGAGGCTGGGATGGGAGGTTGGGGTCTGGGCCAAGCTTTCTGGGAACACACAAACACAATCAACAAACAATTCATTTGAGTAGTCACACCACACATACACTGGAAATGTGTTTAAAATTCAGATTTCAGGGTTGATAATGAAAGTGCTATTTAAAGAAGATTAAGTATACTATACAGTATGTTTATAGAGCATTGTTTTGTGTTTTGATGATTTCTCTTGTGTTTGTGTCACCTGTATGCCACAGAAGGTGCAGTCAGAGTGTTGGAGTTTGTTCTTTCTAATGCAGCTTGCTTTTGCTTCTTGAGAATCACCTCCTGGAGTTTTTGTTTCACCAGAGAACTGGCCACTGCACCTGTTAATCAACAGCACAAACCAACAAAAAAAATCGATTTCTTGATCATAAACGAAAGAGCAACCCCAATGACCTATTTGTTAACACACAATCAGTGTGGAAGAGGAAATAGTGTAAAATATATACAGTATATGCCACACATACATGCACGTTCAAGAGTATGGACACATTGTGTGGTTGGTTGTCTCAAAGTGTATTTCTCTGTGTGTGTATACAAATGAGTGCTAAAGTCAATATTGACCTGGTGACTTTATGTGAGCAGACCCAAGCTATATTTAACTCGACTGCTGTTGCTCTACTTGTTGGGTTATATTTAGCACTCATTTAAACGCGATGCTTCAATAAAAGATGAATACGTTCTCCTGTGGGACTTTCCTCTCTGACCACAATTTCATTATTTTTAAAGATGAGTGAAAATCACAAAATCTTGAGGAAAGTGAAACCTGTTGAAAGACGGTAGTTGATGTGTGATGTGTGGATGTACTCACTCTGTTGACTCTTGTCTTTGTGTTTCAGCTGCTGCAGCTCCTGTTGTTTCTCATGATGTTCCTGCTCTCGCCTCTTCTGCTCCATATTAAACTTAACCCCCCCAAACACACACACAATTACATTATGGGATTTTTTTTTTAGGAGGCCAAACTAAATCTATATTCAGGGAGTTAATATTGTATTTGATCCCAGTCATAGATGATTAGCTTGTGGGGATGCAACGATGAGACATTTAAAATAGATACAAATATGCAGCGACTCATATCGGTTGTAATGTAAAATAAACTGATTTTCATTTTAAGCAGCAGAGGGCACCTTGTTCTTATCTACCTCCATCCTCAGCACATCCTTCGGGCCTTAGAAGTGCTATAGTAAGTGTATTGCCTTATTTGTGGTTGTCGTTGCTGTTCTCAGTTACTTTAGCTCAAGACTCCTAAACTTGTTTAATATTTATCAACTATGTGCTGAACTAAAAATATTAATTTGTTCTCCTTAAGCACTTAAAGCGATCTCTGATCTTAGCAATATTTCGCTACGTCTTCAACTGCTCATTTACACTTTGTTCAGTTTTCCAAACTACTAGAGCCCATAGCCCGGCAACGAGCAATGGCTTTTCCCTCTCCTGCTCTCTCATGCTCATTGGGCCTCATTCAGCAACCCTTCTTACAAAGACATTTTTTCTTAAAGTCCACTTTATATTCTGGCATTCACTAATGTTGTCTTATTTAGAATTTTTTTTTCAGTGTACAAAGTGCCAACAGTTTCATCAAGAATTATTGATTTTGTTGATTGTGTTTAAACATTACACAGAAATATTGTATTTTAAAACACATGAACAAACTTACACTCAGAATCTTAAAAGGACGCTTGATGTGTTTGGACACAGCAGGTGGAAAGCTGCATTGTATAAAGAGAGCAGTTAGGAAACTTTAGAAGCTATACGAGACTAACTCTGCCAAATCATAATTTTCTAGATTTAAAAATTAGAGTAAATATTTTTCCATTTGTGTCATTCTACGTATGCATTATAATGTATTGTAATATTATGGTCTGTTGTATCTTGAATAGCATTGCAATGACAAATGATGGTACCATTTCCCCCTCAGCCGCCACACCGACTGGATGTGCATCCCGACGCACTCCTGGCACTTGACAACAGGCTTGTTTGACAAGTTTGACAGCAATTAATTGTTTGATTGTAAACAAAGCTGCTTTAAAATTAATTTGACTTTTACAGTGTGAATATTTATACCTTACAATTAGTCAAGAAATAAATGCATCACTTAAAAATAGAAATACAAATGGGGTCAAGGGCTCATCTTTATTTTTTTTTAAATTTGAATTCATTTCTTTAAGTTTATCTGAGATTGTGACAAATGTTGACGCAGTCTGTATCCACAATTCTTTCTTGATTGTCCAGAATCACCTGTACATAAGGACCTGGGAGCCCGCATGGAGCTGCAGGAAGACCCCGATAATCAGAGAATTATTTGCCTTCTTTCCCCCCTCCAGAGCTATGCATCTCTTATTATTACCTATAACTAACACTAATAAACGTTACCACTCATTTACAGCTCACTTCCTGCAGCAGCAGTACCTCCACTTCAGACCTACTACTTCTTCTTCCTCTGTGGTTCTTCATGAGGCTTCTTATTTTCCCTGTTCAGGGTTTTTCAAGTTTTTCCTCACCCGGTTCGAGGGTCTAAAGGCAGAGGATGTCCCATCGGTACAGTTTGTCAAAGCCCAGTGAAATAATGTGTAAATTGTGATTTTGGGCTATACAAATACAATTTGATTTGATTTGATTTTGATTTGATACTTAGTGCTTTTTGTGTTTTGATTCCAGGGCTTGTTAGGCATTTTTTTCTTTTTGGCATTTTCTATACTTTTCTAAATGATATATTGTGACTTTTGTCTGTGTCTGCACGCAAATCTTGAGTTTCATGAACTCATGGATTGGAGGGCATTTGATGGCCTTTGCTTATATTTTAAGAAATTAGGATTTACAAGGAGATTGGCTTTCATCAATCTAAGAACAGAGGTACAAACATTTCAGGGGTTTAAGAACGGTTAAGAATGTTTAAGAATGTACACTTTTCTTTCTTAAGAGCAACTTAAGAAACAAATTTAAGAAAATAACTTGAATGAGGCCCATTGTGTTTAGTTATTCATCTCCCTCCTTTTATGATAATGGTACATGTAATGAATGTGTTTTACTTGCCATGTTGGAATCACAGCTCAGCACCATAGAAAGCTAATCATTAGCTTCTGTAACTAGCCCTCAAGCAGCCAGAAAAGTAGGTCTTATTTGGTGAAAGCCCACTTATTTCAGTGTTTTTTTGTGTGTGTTTGTTTGAGTTGTTTCAGTTTGACTTTTACAAGAGGAAATGTGAATTCATTTGCATAGTTCTTCATACCTCAGAAATAGAAAAGAGATTCCTTAATTTCATGAGGAAAAGATAAGCAATCGTTTTGTAATATTTACAATTTTGCAATTTTGCTCTGAAATTCTTAAAGGAAGCTTTTTCAGTCATAATTTCTTTTTAGTTCCCTTTTGATAAAAACAATTCCTGAGAAAGTAGTATCACATCATCTAAGCATATCATTACATCCTTATTAGCCTATATAAATATTTGACATAATTTACCCGGATGTGCTGGTGCAGTTGTTGTTGGGAGAAGGAGGTACAAGGCTGTGGAGAGAACGGAGCTAGGAGTAAAGGTGGGTGCAGTGGGGTGAGGAGCGCCGTGTCTGAACCAGGGCGCATCACCCGCTCTCCCACCCTAAGGTCCATGGGAAACAAGGCCACGCACGACACCGGCACTGCCAGCGAGGAGTCTGGGAAAACAGAGAGGAAAGATAAAAATATTTACCTGAAAAACAATGAGCACATGCAAACTGAGGCAAAGAGACCTGTGTTTAGAAAAAAAATGCAGCCACTATGGTTTACAGGTATTTTACATTACAGATATTATACATGTGCAATACTAG
>KV751327.1:2406876-2418978 GCA_001698575.1 Mola mola | reverse complement strand
AGGAGGAGCCATAGAGGTCCGGTGCTATGTGGATCCGGTGGTTGTCAAAGGCAGGTGCCTTGGCGGTCCGATTCCCGGTTGCTGAAGCTGGCACCCACTTATGTTAATATAATGTTTATGTGTGTGTGCATGTTGGAATTTGCATTGTATAAGCTGCCAAAGCAACATGTCACTTCTGTTAATCATGTTTTTTATACCAAGTATTAAACAGATGCACAAATGATTTGTTTCCTGATTCTTACAATTCAAAGAATAATAGCATATACCAGATACATTGTACAAGTGTGTGTGTGTGTTAGAGCTGTAGATAATCAGGGATTTTGGACAATCCTCCATACAGAGTTCACAGCTCAGCATTTGTTTAGGGGTAAATCAACGTCAGCGATGAAGGTTGATTCACTGTTGAATTTGTTTTTAATTTTGCAAAGCAAATCAATGTTGATACTGCAACATTGTTTTCAACATCTTACAAAACAAAAATATTTTTGATAGTGAAGTTTTCAAAATATGGTAAAATGCTGATAAAATGTTTCCATAATAATTCAAAAGGCTGAAGATTTTTTTAAACCCATGTTTGATGGTTGTTTCAATGTTGAGACATTAAATGACATTCTTTTAACCACAAGCACTTAAAAGTTTTAAAAAGTTCTGTATAAATAAACTTGAATGTATCATCGCACCCCTATTAATTACAGCAAAAGGTACTTAGCTGTACTCTATTTAACTAATATAATACTTTTAGCCAAAACAATGAATTAGAGGAAAACCTACAAATAATTCACAAATGAAAACAATATTGAGTTGAAACTGTGGTAATAGTAGTGATCAGTAAATCCTGCTGCAGTATCTTCATTTTGCTTTGCAAATTGTCAGATTTGTCAACTTAAGAATAGCCAGATTTGAACCTGCATTTTTGACCCTGCATTTGTTTGCTTTAGGTGAAAAGAGGAGTGTTTTCTTTGGCAAAGATTTGGAAATGCTGGCTGTAAACTTGGATCATACACATATACACAGGAGAAATAATGAACACAAAAAAATTTGTATCTGTCCCACTCAACTGCAAGCTGGCTGATGAGACACATACACACAACACAACAAGCTTCCAGCTGTCTGAAACAACAGGTTTCACCTCTTCCCATTCACGAGCTATAAAGAACACACAAATATGCAGACACATAGAGTCAAAGATTAAGTCAAAGACACGTACCTACATTTGTCTTGTAAATATCCGGTTATGTGAAAACCCCAGTAGCATTTCTGCCTCGGCCAGCTCACAGCAGGATCTATAATTAGACACACGCCTCACTCCCCTCCAGTCATCTTTTAGTGTCAGCCACATCCTCTTTTCTTTAACTCCTTCTATTCCTTCTCTTCCTTCTACTTCTACCCTACCCATTTTCCTGACCCCAACATCTTAAATTAATCCTCAATGTGCTTTTTCAACATCACCAATTATGACCGGTACCCATACTCATGAACCCCAAGCAAGAAATACTTGGTGAAAAACAGACAGTCAAACCAAAACAAAACAAAAAAAAAGTTTACCTTTTAGCTTTTATTTAGGTTTTTGCTTATAATTCTTTCCCTGTTCTTGGTGAATTGTTTTTCTTTTACTTTGTGTTGTCATCCACTCCTATCATGGATATCTAAGTTTTGTGATGTCAGGTAATATCTGTTTATGTTTACTATTTGTAAACATAAAGGAACAGCTTGTCTGGGTGCAACATTTTTGATATCTGAAAACTCTAGACAAAAAAACAGCTATTTTGAAATGCATTAAGGCAAACTGAGAGTGCGATGTGATCAAAATCAGCCTGAAACTAGAATTATGCTAACTAAAAAACAAATCAATTTTGGAAACCAATGCAAAAAAAAAACGATTAAGCTAGTCTATGATATAAAAATTTCTAATTGTGTCACTTTAGTCAGTGATGGTCCTCTAGCTCTGAGCACAATGGAATCTTTACAATCTGTCCTATAAGCAACAGGGATTGTAACCATGGTAACAGGGGTAGTCAGGCCTGCAGGAAGTTGAGTCTATAAAAACACAACAATGAGAGAACCAGTGTGGCTTCCTGTTTAAGAGCTGAGTTTAGACTCCCATTTCCTCCCCTCTCATCCCCCCTGCTGTTGTTGTGATGCTGCTGATGCAGTGCCATCGAGCCCTATACCAGTGAAACATACCATTGGAACACATGCTCTCTCAGTAAAATCAACAAAAACATCCATTGCTTCTCTGGCACCCACGGTCTCCCCCACTCTCACCTTCTCAGAGACATTCCCAACTCAGAGCTCCAGTTCCGATCAATGTATGGTTTTAGTGAATAGCTGAGAGCTTTTGCATTATCAGTCTTTATTGGAAGAATACACTGTGTCACGTTTCTTTGATGTCACACTACCTACATAGGCGCACCAGGTAATGATAAGGTCGCCAGTGGAAACACATGTCTGTAATGAACTTAACGTTCCCAAGTGTGCTGTACCGAGCTAAACAGAACCGCACTGCTTGGTGGAAACATGGAAACAATGTGTCTGCGGTTTGTTTAAATCAATTCAACCTACAGAGCAGTAATACTATGGTATGGGTCATTTGAGATAAGTGCTTTTACAGTGCTACATTATGCTTTTCTTTGGGGAAGTGTAATGGTGTGATATCACTGCAGACGTTACTCGTCCACGAAGCTGGTTGAGAAACTGGCAATAAGACATCTTGCTGTCAGGATTTTATGTTTGATGAAATCTAAGTTTTCTTTGTCTGTTAAATCGAGCCATCTAGTTTAGAACAATTTTATTGGTATATTCCAGTCTGATTCACTGCTGTTTAACAGTGTAGTGAAAAGACATCTATTTCTATAAATAGGATTATTGAAATAAAGTAAAAAGGTGCACGAAGTGAGGGTGTATCCACTAAGAAATCTACGGAGTTGCTAAATCAGCCTTGTGCAACACAGGATTTCTATGAATAGTGTGGTACTGACAGTTAAGATCACATGCTCTTTACTCTGGGAACTCAGAGCTCTCTGCAGACGTCAATACCTCCTAACTCTGAATACTAAATGATTGCCCAGTCTTCACCTGCACGCACGCACGCACGCACGCACGCACGCACGCACGCACGCACGCACGCACACACACACACGTTTGACCCTCCTTCATCTTGAAAAAACACAGCTGTCACTCCTATTCAAAGCCTCGTCTTCCTGTAGCAACAGCTGGCCAGGCCATGGTTTGTGTGCATGTGTGTGTAGGCCTACCTGCCTGCCTGCCTGTCTGCCTGCCTACAACTGTCACCAAACTATTTCCATATTTATGGAGTTGGTCTATTGGTGCATGTTTGAGTGTTCAAGTGTAAATGCTAGTATGTGTGTGGCTGTCAACAAGTCTAAGAACTAGTGCCTACTGTATGTGTCTGTCAAGGGCCACTCTCTTAAGAAGATTTGGCTGGTACGTACATCTATACAGGGTGAGGACGGTAGAGCAACCTAACTCAGCCATACATCTCTGATAGATCTCTTGGCTCCAGGCAATTATATGAGCCTACTTTGAAGAATGGACAGCTTTGTTTTCTAATTATGTGCTGAAAAACTTCCTAAACTCATATGTCATGTTAAATGCAAGAGAACATTACTCATGAGTAGTTTTACAACTTTCATATTTTGATTGCTGGTTACCTACATGTGTCTGTCTTTGAAAGCACGGGTACAGTGGATGTTAACTTACCGCATTCAGTGAAAAGTTTGGTAATAATAGGTTTACATAATCATTTTATAAGTAAGTGAAACCAATTGATAATTATTTGAAGAATAAATTTAAGTAACAATTATAATCATCATGTAACATCAGCACTGGTATACTGGCTTCTCAGTGTTTCCTAGGAAGTTAAAGTAACAGCTACCATTGTAAAATAAGTATATAGCCATGCTAGCAGCTCTGAGAGGATGTACTTAGGTGGTGCTTTGAGCTAACTTGCTAGTTTTTAACTGGTACAATGGTTACCTTTTTGTGCAACACATGCTGGTCTCCTAAAGCTACAGTGAGTCTGAGGCCAAAGATGGCATTTAGGGAGTTATTAACATGTTATGAACAAGAAAAATGGACCAATCAAAATAAAAGAAAAGCAAATCAGAGGGATACACTTTTGAATCACTGGCAAGACAACAAAGAGGACTGTCTTAAGTTTAGGGTAAAGATAAACATGTGGATAAAAAAAAAATCATGATTGACACACAATCAATCACAGCAGCATTGCTTTCATAAATAAAGCCGCTTTTCTTCTTCTCAAAGATATATATGAATGTTGCGTGAGCCATAGAGAAATCTAAATAAGCAAATAGATCCTGCTCTGCCTTAGCTAAACAGATGTTTTCTGGATTCTGCAAGGTTTGCCTGCCAATAATACACATTTACATAGCACACACAGACACTACATAAACATTCCACGTGTCCATGTCATCTCTTGCTTGACTCTGTTTCAATTTGCCGGAGGCCGGAAACGTCAGAACAATTCATCCATTACACGAACACACACACACACGACTCTATCAGAGAGAAGACACAAGGTGTGCACTCAAGTTTGACAAATGAGTGTGAATCCTACTAATACTTTGGAAACAGACAAGAGAGGCAAAGCTAATAGTTTCTTATTGATACTCTCATCTCTGCTTCCTGTCTTTTACACTATCTGCTGTGTGCTGATCTGATTGCACTCAGGTATAATAGAGACCTTCCATTTAAGAATGAGCCTTTATTGAGAGGTTTTTTTGTTTGTTTTGGGGTTTTTTTTCCTCTGGAACAACCCTGTAGCAGAAAAAAGGAGATAAATTTCGGATCATCTTTGTTTGGAATATAAAAGAGAATCTCTTTGCATTGGCAATGAAAGCTGCCATGACTAAATGGATGAGGAAATGAGTCTGACTGACAAATGATCAGTTAGATCTAAAACTTTCTTTATCTTTCTGTGCCCCGAAACACAGGACGAAGTGTTTATGTTGCACGAGGACTTCTTTTTTGGACTATAAATATTATTTCAACTTGACACAACTATATTTTTTGATGACAAAATTCCCTTCCATTATGCTTTGAATTAGTGATCAATACAAATATCTTTATTGCACCCCGTGGGTGAATTCTTGTGTTATTTTCCTGGTGCCGTCCTCTGCGGGTCAGAGGTCATGACCTGTTAGAAACAGATGTCCTATAGCCGCAAGTCGTTCACTGCTTAGCCAATGAACACCTTAGTGTTGAGATCTTCAACAGGTAAGATGCCTTAGTATATGATCACTTTGAAGGAAGTTCAATGCATATTGAATGTAGAGTCTTATAAAATTATGGACTATATTAAGATATGAATATACTGGTACAGTAATGATTCCTCCATCTATGACAGCTCCCAGTGCTACAACAGGAAAAAAAAAATCCTAAATTGAAAAAAAAAAAATCTTAAATGGGTGTTCTCATTCATACTCCCTGGATATTGTCAGAGAGAAAACTGTGTTTCTTTCTCACTAATCTCTTTGTGTGTCTCTAAAGTTTCCCGATTACAAATTCAATTCAGTCTTTTTACACATCTATCTCAGTCCTCACACAGTCCTGCTCTCCTGTACATCAAACACATTCTCCACATTTCCCAACGCAGATAAAACCACTCAACACAGATCTCCCTTTTTCTATCTTTTAAAACCCCCAGACACACATTACTTGTAGTCACACACAGACCAGTCCACCTTTCTCATTGCAACACACTCTCTACTTACCAACACAATGAAGTAAACAAATGCTAATGTAAACTGCTTTTGAAAACATTATTGATATATACTAATAGCCTGAGCCAGTGGTGGAGAGAGTGGTAGCAACAAAAGAAATACAATCTGCAGCAAAGGCTTTTTGGCCGATAATAACAAGAGGAGTATCTGCTCATCCTGCTGGAGACACACACCATTTAAATTTAACTCAACCTCAGACACTCGTTTTCTGCTGGATTAGAAAGGAAAATGGTTCACCAATTGGTTTCAAATATAAAAAGCAGTCTTTAATATAGTATGTGTCTTCTCTTTTCCATATCAGTGATTCATCAACAGAGAATGAATGCATAATGGATGTATCCTGACAAGCCTTTTCATATGGCGTTAAATACATTTCAAAATTCACAAATTCATATAGAAGGATTCATAAATGCATTTTGGGATTTATATGTAAATGACTTTCTCCCCTATTTCTTTTTTTTATGCACACAAAAATATTTATTGTTTTATATATACACACATACAACAGAGATGCAAAAATGCATGTATTTATTTTCAATTTGCAATTTCTCTCAAAAACAAATGTGCATGGTGTGACTTTTGTACACAAAACAGTGGAATCTGCATTTACAAACTGCTTGTGGTTTGTTGTGGTTTGAACTTTACTGCATTTATGTGTGGGTTTTTGAGACTGTGCTGCCAAAAATCAATCCACAAACGTATTTTTTCATCAAGGATTATCCGTAGCCAATCAGATGTCTCCCTCCTTTCAGCTTTGCTCATATGATTGGCTGAAAAGTAAAAGGTCTCCTCGTGGGGGTGATTTACTTATTAGGGGCGGCTGTGGCTCAGAGGGTAGATTGGTTGTCCAGTGATTGGAAAGTTACTGGTTCGATCCCAGACCTAGACCCAGACCTGATACTTTGACATCAGTGTATGAGTGTGTGTGAATGATTAACGCTCCTGATGAGCAGGTGTCACCCTGCGAGGCAGTCACTGCCACCAGTGTGGAAATGGGGGAATGCAAAACCTGCAGTGTAGGAAAGTGCTTTGAGTCACAAATGAGTAGACTATATCTATAATGACTATATAAATGCAGGACATTTACTTTGCAGCAAATCACATCCACACAGCAATTCCTGCATAATTATGCTACTAAAGCAAGGTTGGCATGTTTAATTACCAAAAAGTGAAGCTCTGTTGGTAGTTAAATCCATTTTCCATCTCAATATCAGTACTTCAACACAGTATTTCAGTACTGGACCTAACAGGTGGCTAATATCAGTTAACGTTCCTAAATCATATGATGTTAAAGAATCAAAACTGCAAAGGAGTCAATATCTGAAGTCTGATCATGACAGTTAGTTACATTTATATTTGTTGCAGGTTCCTGGCAAACTCAAATAATGTCAACGTCATCTCAATATACTGTATTGTCTGTACTGAAATGACAAATAATACAATAATAACGATGATACTGGGATGAAAAATAGATTTAGCTACAGAGCCCTTCAGCCCTTAGACCTTCAGTTAATATAACAATCTCAGATGGTAACATAATTATTCATGTGATTGGTAAACATCCCCACATAAAGAAAAAAATGCATTTGTGAATCAAGGTGTCAGAAGAGTCTCAAAAACTGATAGCAAATGCAGTGACATTCGAAGAACAGTTTGTAAGAAGCTTGTAAATGTAGATTCAACAGTTTGTGTATAAAAGCCACAACATACAAATATGTTTTATATGAAAACTGCAAATTATGTTAAATACATATTTTGTGGATTTTCACTTCATATATTTTAAAGGAAATATTTCTTTGTGCATTGAAAAATATTTTTGTGTAAGAGAGTCATTTACATATAAATACCAAAATGCATTTGTGAAAACTTCTGAGTGCACTTGTGAATTTTACGACTGATTCAACTCAACAACAGAAAATCCTAACAAATGGGTTAGACTGCATGACCTTTTTTTTTTTACAGGGAAGCACGTTTTCAGTTGAAATAAATGCCAGAGCAACTAAATAGTGGCTAAAAGCAGTTAATGAGTTTTTTTGTTTGCTTGTTTGTTTGTTTAGGTTACAGGTCTTCAACAAATGTGTTTGTATCTTGGGCCTACTTTGTATTCATGTGTATCATCATATACATGATGATATACATGAATACAAAGATATTTGATATACATTAAAAACAGTATATATATCTCTGAGCTGCCAGGCGTTCATGGAGTGCAGTTAGCTTCTTTAGCCAGTAGCTATTGATCATGTCAGGGCCCTGTGCTGTCCAGCTCTTCATCCTTGATACTCTGTCTTGGATGTCTGCCATTGTGATGTTTACTGTGTCCTGCTCTAGGAGATGGCTGTGGTCGTCTCTCAATTCCACCAACCACTGAGCATGGGTGTTATGTGATGCCTGTTTCTTCCGTATGCCCTTCCAGTACAGTTCATTCTCACCCCTGGGTGGGTCTGTCCTTGTCTTTAATACCCCCCCACTGAGAGTACACTTTGGATGGTTCAGTGGTGAACATCCTGTTTACTCTCCGGGCCTCCACGTCCCTAGTGTACCTCTTCAGGCAGGCAGCCAGGGCCGTGAGCCTCTGTTTGGCAGTCTCCAGTGCCTCAGTTACAGACAGCTTGCTGTACTTCTTTAGTACTATGGTGGTCTTGCCCTTCTCCAGCTCTGACAGTTGGCTAACCTCTCTCCATGTTGCCTTGATCTTAGCCTCCAAGTGGCTGATATCGAGAAAACATACCAGCGGCTGGAGAAGGCTGGTCTCAGGGACAGCACAGAGGCACTGATCATGGCAGCACAAGAGGAGGCCTTGAATACAAGATCGATAGAGGCCGGGGTCTACCACACCAGACAGGACCCAAAGTGCAGACTATGCAAAGATGCCCCCGAGACAGTGCAGCACATAACAGCAGGGTGCAAGATGCTGGCAGGTAAGGCATACTTGGAGCGTCACAACCAAGTGGCCAGCATAGTATACAGAATCATCTGTGCCGAGTATGGGCTTGAGGTTGGACTTCAAGATCCAGACCAATAAGATGGAGGTGGCTAACCAACCAGATATCGTGGTGGTGGACAAGCGGGATAAGAAGGCGGTAGTGGTAGATGTCGCAATCCCAAGTGATAGCAACATCAGGAAGGAGGAACACGAGAAGCTCAAGAAGTACCAAGGTGGGAGAGTGGCTCCAACAAATCCCAGGAATAACATCTGAGATCTCTGTCCAGAAGAGTGCAATCCTAGGAACAGCTAAGATCCTGCGCAGGACCCTCAGACTCCCAGGCCTCTGGTAGAGGACCCGAGCTTGAAGCAAACAAAGACCGCCCACAGAGGGTGAGTGGGGAATTTTTATATATATATATACATATAAATACACACACATGCACTGTATATATTTTATTTATAGTGTATTTATATATCCTCTAATAGTTTTGAATTTGTTTCAATTTCTTTTTCTTATTTTCTATCTTCTTTCTTTTCTTTGAAAAAGTTAAAGTGTTCCAGAAAGGCAGCTTCATGAATATGCGAAGTCACACACGGCTGTCTGCACAGAAAACAAATGAAGAGGACATTAACATTCCTGTACATGCTGTGCGCACTGGTTAGGGGAGAACACGCACTCACAAAAAAGGCCTTTATAAATACATAGATAAACACACAATCCACTTTCAAATTATTATTGACAAACTACGTTGATACTGAGATATGCTTATGTAGCCAGGTATCTTTTTAAAAAAGACTTGAATATTTGAAGATGTCCACAGCTATGAAATAATATCTGGTGATTACATTTACACATTAATTTCTCAAGGGGAATAAGACGTGTCACAAACGTTCTTTCAGCCAGTTAGTTAAACAGCGGATTTTTGTGAATTTATTATTGTAAGAAAAATGTTGAAAATTCTTTAATTCTAGGCAAACACTGTTATATAAACTGGTTGTATATAATTAAACTAAGTAACTTTGAGGTTTAGTCTGCTACTTGGGCAAAGTAGTCTGAATACGTCAGGTCTGGTAGGCCTTGACAGTCATTTTTAATTACATTTTTAAAAAACAAACCGTTAATACAAAAATTTATGATTAGCGAATTTATTTATAATGATGATAAATGCACTTTGCACTTTAAGTGACACAAATGATTCCAATGAAAATGGCAGGCAGCAGCAGAAAAGGGACTAGGACAACACCTTAATCTTGCAAAAAATGAGAACCTATGTGGCCTCAGACCAGCCTCAGAGTACTACTGTTGCATTGTCACTAAGCACTAAGTACTACTGGCAGAGATTTTTTTTCTTTTTGGTAGACATAAGTAAGATATACAATAATTTTTGCAAATGTTGAACATGTTCAATTGGCTGTGACAATTTATCAGTAATGGGGAAACATTAACATAACTAGCCTTACACCAGTAAATCTGATAGAGACCCATTGTGTGTCAAAGGAGATCGCTTTGAAAATAACTGGTACTTCCTCCTGCTAGCTAGTTTCCCCCAGCTACTCCCTAACTGCTCTAACCTTTGCTTTCTCAGTCTTATTGTCTCCACTGTGACCTTAAAATGTTGTGCGCCCAATTAATAAACATACATTGTGTTTTTCTTCCTCCACTTCACAGTGTTGCAGAAATTAGCCCAAATCTGTAAATGCCACTGAAGGCCATTAACCACATGCACACACACATTAAGTCCGATGTAAAGTCAGAAGTCCTTCCAAATGGGAGGAGATCCTATTACATGTGCGCCAACAACAGCGTATCTGATCCGAGGTCGGTGTCAGTCCCCTCCGTGATCCGGAGTGAATGTGAGTCATGCATTATTCTCTGCTGGGTTTTGGTTTAATATCAGACTAGAAAGAGTCCTTTAATAAACTTTCTAAATATGGGTTAATCAGACTTTTCATAAACTCATGGATGCATCTGAGAATTCATCTTATTACCGAAACAGGAAGCCTTGATCACAGCCCTTGACTGAGGTGAAAAGGGTTTTGTTTTCCCTGCCATAGAAAAAATAAATAAATAAATACTTCTGTCAATTCTGTGAGATGTTTACATGTATTCATGAGAGCAAGAGATCCTGAGGGGGATGAGGGCTGTGGCTTTAGGCCAAATAACTGTCCAATTACCCAGCTGACCACAGCAAGGAGCCTTTAGCTCAAAGGTTAATACAACAAAAATGGATCTGACACACAAATAAAGCATGAAGGACAGAGCTACCACATACACTCAAAAAATAGCCTCTCTGTCTATTTTACAACATACTGTATATGTTCAGTCCAACAAACAGAACGAAACACACTATAGACTACGGGACCCTTTGGAAGGTATTATATAACATTGCCCATGTGAAATGATTTCTTACACCTAGAGGCAACACAATCAAGCCATTTGTTTAGCAGGTCAAAAATAACTGCCTCCCACTTGGTTTATGAGGCTTATGAACAAAACAACTAAAAATTATCTGACAATTTAATCAACAGATTATTCTGTTAATATTCTTAAATGAGTAGTTGCAGTCATGACTAACAGTGTTCTTTATTGTGACTACTGTAAATGACTCTTCACATCACATCTCCCATTCAGCAGAAATCAGTGGCAAATCAAGCAAAGCAGCACGCAGATCAACTGAACTGGTGTTTGGAGACCTGGAAGCTACAATATCTCCATTACAGCTTTTAAAAATCATATCTCAGAAATTTCTGCCTAGCCTGAATCGTAGAGGACAAAATGATTAAAAATATAAACAATTTTTTAAAAATGTCCTGCATGTTTGTTTACTTTACGAAAGAGCAAGTCTGGAGGTCCTCTTCTTTTCAATACGGCAGATCACGGTTACTCATTGCGCAGCTCGTCAAACTTTAATTGGTGGCTCGCATGGTAGCTTATAACAATATAACACAGCCAACACATCTTTAAAAATGTGCTACATAAATATACAATGAACACTACACTACAAACATGCAAACATCCACACTGTATTTCTCCTTTCACCTCAATTAATGTTGTTTCCAAAAGGGGGGTAACTGTCAAACCTGGCAACGCAGCAGGCTTACAGCATTGTTTGCACCACCGGCTCACTTGACCGCAGGTCATGATAGCTCAGCTAGCCAGTGTGACATGCACAGGGCATAAAATGGATCGATTTTATAATAAAAATAATAAAGACAAAAACCAGACGTAACGAATAGTGACGATAAAGAGTCTGAGGAAGCAGCAAACGAAAATCAACATGAAGACGCCGGAGAGGGAACGAGTAGGCAAACTGCAGGTGTTCAGAGTAAAAAACGAAAGGTAGGAGGCATACAGGATGAGCACAGGAAATTTCAAGAGAAATGGACAGACGAATTCTTATTTGTTCTTCA
>KV751327.1:2362344-2403104 GCA_001698575.1 Mola mola | reverse complement strand
TTGTTTAAGCATACTGGCACAATGTGAGCGTCTCTGATGATAAGGTAATTGTAAAAACAGATCTGATATATCGCAAACAACTCGCACAAACACACACAATCCAGTCATACAAATCAAGTAAAACAAAAAAGTTGTGAATTTTAAAAACGTGTTTGTATGTGCATGCATGTGACCTGTCTGACCTGTTGCTGCTTAACTATAATGCCAGTTAACATCTGTTCAGCAGCAAAAATCTTACACAAGAGCGAAAAGTACATAATATCTGACACATTACTGATAAGACATGACAGGTCTATGAGTCAAATGCCTCAAAGTGTTTCAACACACTACAAGCAGAAACTGCAGTCTTTCCAAGGGGATTTTAGTCATATTAGACTTTGTTCTATTGTACATGTATCTGTTGGTTTTTTTAATCTTCTAAAACACTGCATTATCAATAGAATATAATTTCATATTATAATGTATTATTGGCATGCTAAAGTGGAGAGTTTTATTCAGATTAAAAGATTTGATGTTCTGTCGCAGGTGACTAACCACACACACATACAGCTGCTCTTCACCGCAAAGCTCCGACACAAAAATCAGCACGTTTAACAATTAAAGGACAGTTCGCGGAAATTCCAGCTGTTCCCGCGTCAGATCTGCGTACCTTGTACAAGTTAGCTCGTCACTAGTCCCGACACTTGAAGAGGAGCCAGCTAAAACAAGTCCCAAACATCCAAGAGGAGCGAAAAGCTGGCGGAGGTGATGGTGAGAGCCGCTGCGGCTGTCAATAGACAGTACAGAGGACGAGGAAGAGAAGAAACTTATCCGAGGCGAGTTACTGAAAAGGAAAGTCCGGCCCCTCCCCCCTCTGCTCTCCCGCTGACAGAAATAGCAAGTAAGGCGGGTCCCACCAAAAATATCCTTGAATTCACACAGACTCTGGGGACTATTGTCCCGCACTGACTGGCTCCCATTGGGTGCAAACTGCAGCCAATCGACTCGTGGCTCCTCATTACTTGGTATACAGGCCCGACTTGGTTCTTCCAGTGTGGACAATTGTGCCATGTAAAATAATGCCCCACTAACACAGTGGCTCCATCTGCTGTCTGGCTGCACCCAACAGAAAAAATGTGGTTCTCCTGGAGCTCATATAAAAATAATGCAGTCCAATGAGTCCAACATCACTTTCTCCAGAAAGTTTGCAAATTAAGGATTAAACCTTTCCAAAAAATGTTTAAACAACAACTACTTTCAACACTACTGCACTATTCTTTCAGTCATTCTAAAGGTTACATTATAAGGAACCATGCTAAACTAGAGCATATCCTGGGCAATTCTGTTCGGATTAGTTTCTGTGGGCCTCATAACAATATCATTTATTGTCGGGATGATCATACAATCATCTTTACTTGTTTATTGTACATCTCATTCACTGAAAGGATAAAAAAGAATCGCAATCTGAGATTAAAAGTGTAACTAAAGTCTGTTACGAAACGAAACACACCTCTTTTATTGTTAATAACAGTAGTGATTTGTGATTTGTACTTTTGTAACTTTTGTGATGTCTACGTTTTTGTCAGCAAAGCAGTTTTTAATAGTGCACAGAGCAATTAGTGAAATAATATTTTTTATCATTTAAAGTAAACAAGTTCGCATAGTTCAAAATCATGGCTGCATGTGAAAAATGTCTTTTCAAATGTATTTGCAATCTGAAGGCGGTTTTTTAAAAAAAAAAATAATTGTAGTTTTTTTGAGACAAGTAGAAGAAAGTCGAAACAATGTTTGGAGCTGCCACAGAAAAACTGAAACTTTCTCTCGACATATAATAGATTTGTGAATAAATAATAAGTGAGTTTCTGAGTGAACTTTAAGGTGATATTGTTTAAAGGATTTGCCAACAGTTACTGGAGAAGCATGGATGTGGTGGAAGGGAAAGCATACTTCTTGACATACTGTAATGGTTCAGAAGGTAGAGTCACAGCAGATGTCCATTTGTCACATAGATGAGAAAAAAAAAGGTTTGCTGAAAAAATATTATTAATAATTTCACAACTTGTGATATTGATATTTTTTCCTATTATTACTATTTTTTGTAATAGTAGTAAGATGGGAGGTAAACACTAACTTAAACACACTCAAACTGTTTTAAAGGCAGTTTCTTTACTTTCTCTACAACTACAACACACTAAATTTCTACGTCTTCACTTGATTTTAACAGACCAAACATTGCACCTCAACTCCCTGAAAGAAAGGAGCAGAGAATCCTGAAACACTCTTCTTTTCATGTTTTTTTAAATCCAGAGTCTCCTAGGAGTTCTAACTGCCATGCACTTTCACCGTGTCATGTACATCCTTCAAATGTCATGTCACGTATAGTGAAATATGACCATAGAGGTCCTCAGTCCTTTCTCTACTTTCTCTAGAAATTCTCTTAAAACATAACAATCTACATATAACCAGGGATGTGAAAATGTAACCCAAAACTGCCAAGAATGCACATTTTAATCGCCAAAACAAAAAAATCATCATAACTACAAGATATAAAGAAATAAAATAAATAAAGATAAGCAGTTAAACTAATTAACTAAGTCAAAACAAGTGAGTCTACAGTATATGAAAGAGGTACTTTTTTTTACCCAACTTTATGACTGCAGTGTTTTGTTTTTTCCATTGAAACTGATATTTATTGAGATTCACCTGCACTTAATGTTTTTCCCCATTTTCAACCGTCCTTTTGTTTCCACAGAGCTACACACACACACACACACACACACACACAGACACAGATTACCGATCTAATTGTAAACCAGATCAACAACTGATGCTTCAGACCAATACTGAAACCAAGAAGCGTGCGACTGTCTGCCGCTCACGGAGCTCTCTCATCCGCCTGCTCTCGCTCACCCTCGGGTGCCTCTGTGAACTGGAGGAACCCAGCAGCGTTCCCAGAAACCCCTCGGTGTGTAGGTTTAGAGCTACAAAACTGTGTTCGTGTGTACTGACAGAAAATGTGTGTGCAAACGCATGCGTGTATATCTATGTACACATGTGTGTATGTGGTTAGTTCATTCAATCACACAGTCGACCGTGCAGTCTGAATCACATCCGTTTTTAAGCTGAAAATAACAAAACCACAGGACAGAAAGCATCATAGCAGGCAACCGCCCACAAGGTACAAGGAAAACATACAAACACGTACATGCATCCAAACACATGCACACACACACACACACACACACATGCATACTGACACAGTATCAGTTGTCAGTCAGTATTTTCCACAAACATCAATTTATCAAGAAAAAGTGGTGATGCTCATTTGCTTGACTTAAAAAGATATTGTAAAAGGCTCCACACAGTGTTTCATGTTGAAATCACTGTATGAAACAACCTCAAAATATTGGTTTCTGCATGAAAAATTATATATTGACCAATCCCAGTACCAGATATACTGTAAAGAATCAATCCCAGCCTGGTATCCAGGGTCCCTTTAGCAGGCTTCCTGAACTCTTGGCAAATATGTTGAATAGAATTATAGTTATAATTGTTTTACATTTACTGGATAATTCATACAAAAGCCTGTATACAAGTATTCAAATATATATATGTTTTGTTTTTTTTTCCTGATTTCAAAATATATTTTGGATAATTTCCAATCATTCTTTTGGTGTGTGCCAAAAGAAAGAGTGCGCGTGCAATAAATATTGGGGAGATTCAGCTTTTCTTAGATAAACTGTAGGCTCCCAGAAATAAAGGTTGGGAACTGCTGGTTGAGATGGATGGAATATTTAGAGTGCAAAAACATTAAAATGTGTATCTTTAAAAAAAAACAAGATTGGATACAAATTACACTAAAAAGACAATTGAAAATTCTGATGTATATCATTCCTGTCAGTACTACATCAAGTGTGTGCTACATATTTCCAATTTCCCCCCTCCTGCAGACACTGCATGCGTTCCTGCTACAACACAACATTCAGCACCAGAAGAGACCCTTACAATGCACAAAGGATTCTGCAGATTTCAGTTCCGCACGGAATGATGGTCCGAAGAATGTGTGAGGATTTGTTTGGTAAGTGGTGTCCACGGAATGGAACTGGGTATTGACCCTCGGATTTTAAAGCACAATGTGTCACATTAATCAAAAGAGAGCTCTTAAGTAAGAAAAAACAATTGCTTTGCCTGGGCAAATGTTTGTTGTGAAAGTGAAAGTCTGTTGTGAAAGTTTTTGAGAAAAGTATGCTCATATTTCTAAAAATAAGCCATGAAAATGTATGACGGTAGCATCTGTACCAAAGCTATCTTATCAAATTCTACATGAACATCTACATTTTCAAATGATACTCAGGCCCTGTTATTAACTTAAGACCATCAAGTCATACAGTGTATCCAGCCAATATGCATCCTCCTTAAAAATATCTTTTTAAAAACATTGTACAAGTACAACTAATGTAGCTGGATTATGACTCTTAATTACAATCTGTGTTTTAAAATCTCGGTAACTTAAGGAGGTAGTAAAATAGGAATCTAATATATGTGAATATTGTTTAGGACCACTGAGAGGAACTTTACTGTCAAATGAAATTTACATTTGAAAACTTACGACACATTCCAGTGCATGCATACACACAGAAAGATTACTAAGCTTTTAAACATCATGAAATGTATTTTACAACACATTTAATTTAGAACTGTCAGGCTCTTTTCTAAGTATGAGAGTGTGTGTTCTTTTTCTGTGAACATTTGTGTGTCTGATACTCTATCTCCCATGTGCGGACAGAATAACATTGTTAAAAAACACATAGCATGCACTTGTATAAACATTATTGAGCCTGTTTTACGTAACAGAGAAGGGTATTTCCACTAATTATGAAACACGCCAGTCTCAGTAAACTGTTTTAACACAGTTAAAATACAAGCATACAAGCGCTGTCTGTGACATGGAATGAGTAGGCATGGGAGTTTTAGAGCAAGGCAAGTAAAGAAGCAAAGAAAGGAAAAGAACAAGAGAAGGGATAAGAAAGTAATAAGGTGACTGAAGAGGGATAGAGAGTAGAAGAGAGGTAAAAACACTAAGCCAGGGAGAGAAGAATAGGCTGAGAGAAACAGTCTGAGAGCACTCTAATAATGTTTGGCCTTGGTCTGCCAGCAGGGTCCTTTCCCCTAAGAAGCCAACAGGAATGCAAGGAATGTTGCGCAAGAAGAAATAGAAGGACTGAGCAAACAACAGAGGGAAAACAGAGATGATGATGAGAAAGAAAGAAAGAAAGAGGAGAGCAGGGAAATCCATAGAGAGATGAAGATAGAAATAGGGAGACAGGAAGATGAAGGCAGGGAGAAATATGTGTGGGTGGGGGTCGAGGAGAAGTCTTATTATCTTCAGTGGGCTAAGTAAACACAAAAACAATGTAGAAGAAAATAATAAGGCTGGAAAGTATTTGTGATGAAAAAATGTAAGCTTTATTTGTGTGTTTTTCTTTTGTTGCATACAGATGTATTTGTGTGTGTTTACATACTTGTACTTGCTCATGTGTGGCGATAAGAGTATTGGAGCCTGGTCAGCTGTATGGAACTGCTGTTAAAAGTTTTCTGAATGGGGATACATTATGCTTGTAACCTGCAATATTGTATATGTTCCTTTGGTGTACAACAGTTCTTTCAATGAAAGTCAAGTCTTGTGGTAGTCACTTCACAATCATGAGATATGGACAGACAGAGGCTTCACACAGCAGCACATAGAAACTCAAATGGTGTGTGACCATCCTGCTTCATGGAAGATAACGGGACTACAGGGTTATTTACACCATTGAATGCAGAGAATTGAAGAAAATTACACACTTCACCTCCATTGCCAAAGTGGAGCACTAGGCAACTGAGTTCAGAACACAAGCGGATATTATTATGCCATGGGACTGTATAATTTCCTTGCAGTAAATGCATTCTTCATTTGCAATTTGGACTTTAATAACCTCCTACTGATCTATAATGTGTCACTAAAAAAATGTGACATCTGGTCATTTCAATTGCTGTGTTCCCACATGATTATTTGTCATGAGTCACGAACACAAAGTGGTCCAGCTAAAAGATAAGGAGCCTAGAGAAATCTAGTGTCATCATAATTAGAATAACAGGAAGACTTTGCATCATTCCGACTTGGGAGGTTTCACTCTTTATTCAAGTATGGTTACCCTGCGGCATTGGGTTCACTGCTTTTTTTGCCCAAACTGGTAATTTTTGCTGTGCTAAATGTATTTGAAATACTTTGTAACAAAACTTTAAGCAAGTTGTGCACCTTATAAATGAGATGGAGCCATTACATTAATGTTAATATTGGATTTCATTTTAGTGTAACTGTGGTCAACTGTGTGCTGAAGTTCCAACAAGCAGAGATATTCTACTTGTATAACACAACATTTGAATCAGTGATTCTACACAAACATACTGCTCTTTGAGAACTAGTTGTGAGAAACTGAAATTGTATAAGGTCTGTGTCTACTCTGGTGACAGCATAGCAAGTGAAATTCACGAGCCTATTGAAGAAGAAAAGCATCTGTGTTTTAGCATAAGTACACCACATAGAAACCCCTGACATTTGATTTGCCAATATAAATAGTTTTAGTTGAGTGGTTTTGAAGATAATGTTGATAGATTTTTGTGTTCTTGAATAAGGCTATTAGCCAATAGTCTCACGAATCATTAAATAAACAAAAAGTAAATCCATTCATGTCCCAAACTATTCGATTACAATGCAATCATAGTCGGAAACTCAAAGAAGGCAAAATCATAAATTCCTGTACATAAAAGACGGTCATAAAAGACACGGGCAAGTACAAATTTTCCATGGTTCATATCTATCCGCCTGATAGTGAGAATGAAACATCTAAGCCTTGGCGACATGTGTCCACAGAAACACAATGAATCGCTGACAAACATGTTCCATAATAGAGCAATGGTGTCATATGTACAGTAATCAGTAACTGGTGTTGAGAGTTAAAATACAAGATAGATTTGTCTTGTTTCCAGGGGTTCATAAAAACACCTTTAAAAGTTAAACTGAATTTTGAGTCAGGAAAAAAACTTCAGACTGAACCAACAAACAAATACAACCTCAGCAGTCAAATCCAAGAACACAGTGCCTCCAAAGATTGTTTGATAGACAGGAGATCTCTTAGAAACACTACAGCAAAGTTGGAGATGATGCAAAATCTAAAGATGATTGTTTGGATTTTTGAAGCAAACGGAGATGATTTGAGCTCAAGCTTTAATGAAAGCTCAGGATCCTTTAAACCCTACGGATATTTGGAGTTAAGGCAAATTGTTCAAAACAGAAAGAAACCAGGGCAACCACAGGAAAACCCCAAGGATATCAACAGCATGTACACGCAGACGCAGTCAAATTAAATCAGAACTCACTCCTTTTAACACCCATCATTCTGAATAACAACAAACCCAAGACTCTTGAGCGTGAGTGTATCGGAAAACACAAACCAAAAATAGCTCCACACTCGCGTTCCCCGTTTCTTGCTTTCAATCCCTCGCCCTCTCTCTTTTTTTTTCTCTCTCTCTGTCTCATTTGTGTCACTCTAAACCATTGGTAGGAAAAAAACTAAGTTAATGTTCCCAGATGGAAAATACCACCCACTTTAGGAGCACACTTGAATGTGAGAATATCAGGCTGAGTGTCTGATTAACTGTTTGGAGGGAGTAATGACTTTGGCATAATTGTTGAAAAAGCAGAAATATTAAACTTCTATAAGAGTGAAACATTCACAGGCCAACACATCAAGGCAATTTAAGATTTTATACTGCAATGCTAGTATTTCTATTTGTGTGCATGTATCTGTTATGTTTTATACACATACAGAGTAGACATTTTCATTGATTCATGCAATTTCTACTGCTTAGGGTTGTGGGGGTTCTGGAGCCTATTTCAGTGACTTTGGGTGAGATGTTTATTAGCCAATATTCTTTTGCATCTTTTTCACATTTGTCGACTGCTGTCAATCCCACAGATACCTAGTTCATTCCAGAACATGGTGTAAACTCTGTTTAGCATCAGAATTACAAGTGAAGGTGGCTTTATAAACAAACTTCACTGGGACAAGCATGTTTACTGGACAGACTTTTATTAACCTGTCACCAACCAAGTTAAGAGTTTTTTAAACAAATGTGATTGTGATCTTTGTTAAATAAGCAAAGTATGTTGGCATGGTCATGTTTCTCCGGCAACGCTAACTCAAGCTGTAATAAGTCAATTTAGTGGGTGTTTAAATGATAATTCTGAGTTAGAGTTTTCTAAATTAGGCGTTATCTTCTCAGTGTGGCCACCCATTACATTATTAATGTGTTCACTGAAGTTGCTAAAACATAGACTTACGGTATCATATGATACAAAGACAAAATGCTTCCACTTACATTCAGACAGGCTGTAAACAAGTCAGCAGTTTAGCTAGTGTACCTAAAATAGTTTATTATGGAAGTGTAGAACAATGATGGCAAGTGTGGTATGTAAAACTGATGCAGGAAAATAACCTAAACACATGTTGAAGACATTTTCTGTAATATTTTGCTTTAATGATCTCAATTCATTTGATTAATCCGGAGGCTTGTTTATAACTTGTGTAATGATATGACTGCTTGTGTTCTATGTCTAAACTTCTTTTAAGCCGAGTAACCATTCCCTGATTGCAGCAATGGACTTGCTTGGTATAATTTATTATTAAAGCTTGGACACCTCTTAACTAAAAAGACAAAATCTTTAATTTAATGCAATATATTCCAATGGCATTGCTGCCATTGGTGGGTCAGAGCTAATCATTAATGGGTTCTCCACATTAATGAATTGGTTAAAAATAAAATAAAACAAAACAAAAAATAGAGGGAAGGACCTACTTCTAGTCCAGTGAGCTAGTGAATCTGCAGTTATTTGCCAGCTACAGCAGATCGCAAACAAAAAGAGCTATTGAGTCACAACGAGTCTAGAACCAAACATTTTGCAGAGACATGCATGAACATATTGTATATGAAGGCGTATTGCTTTCTGGTGTGATCGTAGCTAATTTAAAAATTCCTACTAAAACAAAATTTTAAAAATGCAAAATTTTATATAAACAGTCAGGGACTGTTAGTAGATCAAAATTACTGTATAAAGTCTATTTTGGTTCATCTAGCAATTAATTGTATTTTTTGTTTAAGGACAGTTTGTTTTGAATTCACTTTAAATTCCACTCGTTCACCCTCAATTGGACTCTTATGGTCAAAGAAACTTAGATTTCCATTCGTAGTAAGTTTGGTTCTGTTCTGAGAGCTCCTTTCCATGTATCGTTTTGGAAAAGCTAAGAAAAGAAGCTAAGCAGCAAATGCTAAAAATGGTAATGACTAAGTGAAACCAGGATCAAAAGGAAGAGCTGGGCTGCAGCTGAGCTGCAGGTGAGCTGCAAAGTGGCTAACAGAGGATGTGGCAGGTCAAAGCAACTTAATTACTGCCCCCTGTATAAGTTTTACCAATTGGATTCATTAATTGGAATCAGCTGAGCCATATTACATTAGCCATCGGTCAACGTGGGGCAGTTTTGATCTAAAGTGATTCAGTTGAGATTGTTGTTCGCTGTTGAACAGTTTACAGTTTACAAGAATGTGGAATGTAGGCAGGGAGGTTCTGCTTTGGGCCCAAAAAAGTGTTGTACATATCTTTTTCAATGCGAGGTGTTCACATTGACACTGAAGTAGTCTGTCAGATGTGTGAAGAGCCAAAATCTTGTGTTTCATGTTGGTTCCTTTTATTAATTGAATTGTTCTCTGCCTTGGCACACCACAATACAGTTTTCTTAGAATAGCTTCTCACAGTTTTCTACCACATGATCAGTTCATTTTGTGTAGAAGAAGTTTCAAATGATGCCACAAAAACATTCCTTTTTATGTGAATGCGCACAGAATCTGAGGCAGAAAGCCTGGATTAACAAAGAAAGATGATAACCACCTTTGTGATACTGATAATCTCTAACTAGAACTTTGTTTGTCGAGCCAACTCTCACAGAGAAAACCTGGCTCTGCGGAACCTGCTTCGTAGTACACCCCTCAGGTCCCAGAAGCATAGCGCTTTGCATTTTAGCTTCTGCTGAAAGTTTGACATGCCTCCTGTGCATAGTTACAGTTGCTAACATAGAATTGTACAGTATGCTATTTTATAACAACCTGCAATTTCTTGAGATTATAATTTTCTCACTCTGTCTGTCTGGCTAAGATAAGATATAGCAAATACATCTTATTGTCCCTGTAGGACAATACAAGAGCAAAAGCAAAACAGCATAGGCTGTTGAGCCTGTACAGTGAGTGGATGAAAACAGCAACACACATAAGCTCAGGATGAAACATACACAGATATCATTACACACTATAAACTACTTAATAACTCCCAAGTCAAGAGACATCAGGCGACCATTTATGCAACTGATCTCTGTTGCTGGTGATGGTTGTGTGCAAAGCTTCTCAGTAGAGAACTTTTGTTTTTTCTGGTGTTTTAAGTGAAAGGTTACACCTCTCCTGTTCGCTGTGGGAATTTAAGACACAGAATGAGAGGGAGAGAAAGAGAGACGGGCAGACAGATGGGATTTCCGCGCAGGATATCCTGTTCTAAATAGAGCTGCTGGGCACATTTTGACCTCATCACCCCTCTTGACCCCTGACCTGCTCAGTTCTAGACTCTCATCTCCAGTGTTTTCTAATAGCCCAAATCGTATCATATTCATTCAGTTTCACTCTACCTTCTTTGCTTTTTCTACCTTCCTAGCTCCTCTGTCACGTTCATTGGTGTCACTTAAATTTTCCCTTCTTCCTTTTTCTTCTTTGGTCCTTTATCTCCTCCACTCGGTGAAGCGTCAGCCTTTCTGTCCCTCAAAAATCTTGATCTGACTACTCACCCTGCTGTATAATTGGAATCCATTAACGGATGAATGGCTGTTTGTGTTTTTTCTAGGCTCAACAACACCAACCAATCTGCATAGCCAAAGTAGGTGATAACAAAACATTTGGTGTGATTAAAGGAATAATTAGCCAATCATCCTCTAACTTGCAAGCCAACCCTTGAGGTCAAAAAGCCTTGGGGGAGCTGCTTCCCAGGAGGTTTCTCATGAAAGCCATCAGCCAGCAAAGATATAGAGGAGTCATTGTCTACAGGTAGGTGACACAAACGAATGCATGCCTGCTTATGAGCGTGCTCATGAGTGCATGTGATGAGGATCCCAGTGGACCGAAAGCAAAGTTTTCTCAGAGAGGCTGCACTGGAAATCAACACTCCCTGCTTCCTGTGGCAAGAGGGATGTAGTACCGTTGCTGTCCCCTTATCGCTGGATACACAGGCAGCAGCGAGGGAGGAGGGCAAGGGAAGAGGAAAAGGACCTTGAAGGTGTTAAGCTAGGAAGCCAAAGGGAGAGGACTCAAAATGATTGGTGGCTGTGTCTACCGGTTTGATTGAATTTTCTTTTTCTTGCAGAAAATTATAAGAAATCAGTTACTGATGATACAACAGTGATGAGGAGGAGGAGGATGAGGAGGACATGTGTAAAATGACTTCTGAAGGTCTCTGGTACATCTGCGATGATGACGTATTGTATATATCTTTCTGGGAGCTACAACACTATTTGGCTCCTGCTTCCTAGTTAATGTCAGACAAGGAGCCCTCATCATGTATAAATAAAATGTGATTCTTTAAACATATATAATATATATGTACTGTCAACACCCCATGCAAATCACTAACAATTTAACTCTCTTGATGTGTCAACTCCCTGACACTTGTTGCATGTCAGTAGAATTGCAGAAGATCAAACTCACACTTGGTTCAAATCACACAAAAATACAGATTTTACTTGAAGTATGTAGCAGGCCACAAAGAAAACTAAAAACATATTGGACATGGACATAGAGAGAAAGAGCATCCCCATTTTCCTTGTAAAGTTTTTTGCATGTATTGTAGCGGTAACACACCAGGAACTGATGAGCCACAGGAAGCAAAGTAAGTACTAGGGAAAAAAAAGGGCAAATGGGAGAAAGGAAAGCAATGAAAGACACTGGATGCATTTTGCAGGTTGCAACCAGAAATTTACCAACTTTAATGTGTGGGAGCAACGGATAGACAATGAGAAAGACAGAGAGAGAATGAGGGGGAAAGAGATTTTTGGGTTCAGGGTGGGGAAGATAGACACTCTCCCTCCCTTTATAAACAGCCTCTGCCTTCTACCTCTCTCTCCGTCAGTCTTCTCTTCAATGTTGCACACAACTCTGTTCAAACTCTGTTTCATCTGTTCCCCAACACCAGCATCCCCCCTCAAAACCCTGGCCATTTCCAAAGTCAACACACCACTAAATGCTGGGCTGACTCACTTCCACTGTGGGTGGTTCTGTTTCCAATTTTCTCACTACCTCAGCAACCCCACCACCTCTGAAGAAAAGAGAAAACTTTTGTACAGAAAACAAAAAAGGTGCCAAACAGACATGCAAATGACAGAGATGTTTTTTTCTCCCAAGCCGCTTGGTGTTAAAGGGACGAAAGTGTGCATACTAATGCTGAGAGGAGGCAAAAGTGATCCTGCTTCTCCCATTTCTTCCGAGGCTCTAAAATGATAATCGCTGTTTTTCTTCCTTTCTTCCTCTTTGCTAGAGTGTGGGAGCGTCCTCAGATTGCTGCATATAAACCACGGGGCTCATAACAACGGGAGGAAGCCGGTAACTTGAGTAACTTGAGTAACTTGGGACGGGCAGTGAGGGGGGTAAGGGGAAGACGTGGAATGGGGAGTGCACGAAAAGAGAAAGATAGCAAGGGACAGGGAGGCATTTCACAGCTTTACATATTTCCGTATCTTGGACCCTTAAGATTTCAGATAACACAAATGAGGAAAAAATGAACAACAACATTTAGACACAACGTGTTGTATTCCACATGAGGGTTTACCACATGCAGGCACACACACATACAAAGTGGCATTTTCCCACACAGTCATTTTTCTGTAACTCCGACACACTCCGCATTAAAGCTGACAATTTTCCCAGCCAGAGCACTGCCTTACCGGTCTGTGGTGCGAACATTCAGTATGAGGAGTAACTTACGAAGCCCCATCAGTCATGTTCATGTAAAGTTCAGTCCAGACAGAGTCCACCAAACACACACACACACATACATACACAAAGCACAGGATCACTTCCCTCTGTACAAGAGTTGAGAAAGTGAGGGGCTGCAACAAAAGGCAACAGAGGGAGGCAGGCAGGGAGGGAGAGGGAGAGGGAGAGGGAGAGGGAGAGAGAGAGAGAGAGAGAGAGAGAGAGAGAGAGAGAGAGAGAGAGAGAGAGAGATTAACCCCTCTGAACTCTCTCTCTCTGTGAGTTTGTGAGGGAGGGAGCTCCCTCACAAACTCACACACATACACACACACCCACAAACTCACACACACAGTTGGTTTGCTGTATCACTAACTTCTTCTGTTTTCTCTCCTGTACCAAGCGGAGGAAAGGAGAGCAGAGAGTAGGTGTGTACTCATAGTCATGGGTGTGTGTGTGTGTGTGTGTGTGTGTGTGTGTGTGTGTGTGTGTGTGTGTGTGTGTGTGTGGGTATTGTAAGGTAGGAGGGACTGACTGGCTTGAGTCCAGAGTCAGCCAGGCTGGTAGACAATAGCAGGAAACACTATATCAGGAGGAGGAAAAATACCAGTGCAAAAATAATTAACAGAAGCACAAAAACAATGACATCCACTGTGGAAAACACAGCTAGCAATCCAAGCCAAAGACTGATAGTGGAAACTGTGTTTATGTTACCACTTGATATACGCTCAAATCCAAGATCTGAGATGAGTGGCAAAGAATACTAAAAATGCCAGAGTTATTGAATATGCAAAAGCTTTGACCATTTTGTTTTGCATTCACAGCCCTTAGAAATGACCCTCAATCATGAGCATGATGCATATTCTCCAAGAAATCAGTCAGCCATGACTCCCACACAAATCTCACCAACCCCCACCCATCCACCCACATACATACATTCCCCAGGCTGTAATCATATCTGGTGATAAGGACAACTTCCCCTAGCGGTCGCTGCCTCTCCGACTCCAGCCACACTTACTTATAATGGTCCTGTATTCTGAGCCTGCTCTGATTACACACACAAGGAGCTGCATTACACCCTGCTAACTCAATTTCCTCCACTACACTAACTAAATTGTTGCATAATTCAGGACATGTTTTGTTCATCATGAAAAACACAATATGGACATTTTTAAGAAGGTCAAAAATGTGACTTTCATCACATATAATATATATTTCAGAACACACAGGTATATATATATATATATATTGTATATACCTGTGTGTATGTGTGTGTGTGTGTGTGTGTCTGATGTTTTCCGATCTTTTGTCTTTTATGCATGGCTAGTTAGATTTTTACTAGTAGTCTACAGCCACAGTATGGCTCTGCAATACTGTACATTGTCTTAATTGCTAACATGCAAATGTTTAATGTGTTCAGTATGCTTGTTAAATTGGTATAGGAGACAAACAATGTAAACAGTGGTCTTCCAAAATGAAAGCAGCCAGCGCACCCAGACCTCCTCCCTAAAAGGTCTGTCTACCCATGTCAGTTAAACATATGTTATTTAAAAATATTCAATAAATTACTGATGCTGTGACTTTTCTTGAGAGGATATTCATAATGTTTGATCAACCTCTGGTGGCGGTAATGCACTGTTAAAGGACTGCTGGCTAAAAAACAAGGTATCAAACAAAGCAGGAAATGCACTAAATGCTTCAAATAATAGGTCTGATCAACTTTCAGTTATTTTTGAGAAAAAACATATTTTTGTGTCGTATTGTATGACCAAACAAAACAAAAATTCAATTTATTTTTTATAAATTTTAATGAATGCTGAGGCAGTTCAAGGCTTGACAAGTGGTTTGAAGTACTATTCAGCTGCAAATGTCTTCAACATTACAATAACGTCCACTGTGTTTCGGTAGGGTGGATGTGCCATTGATCCAAGGTTCTTCTCAAAAGGAATTGAAGTCTATAAAAACTGCTGTAGCTGCACTGTGACAAGCTGCGAGATTTAAGTGAAGAGCAATGAATGTTTTGCTTTTTCCTTTGCTCAAATAGAAAATGACAGAGCACATCTTTGTTCAGCTTTCACTGTTATATCTATACAATCTCTGCTGCGTCAAGTTAAGCATACCTAATGGCCAAATGAGGTTGGAAAGAGAATCATCAAAATTCATTTAATTTTAAAATTTCATTAGCTTTGCAGTACTTTTAAAATAGCTCCATACACGAATTAAAGATGAAACTTTTTTTCCTCTCCTTCGAAGGTTTATTAATCTTTCCGCTTTGCAGTGCACAATAAATACTGAATGAAGACCCATCATAGCCATCAAGTTAGTCCTTCCCTGCATTGTAAATATCATCTCCCATGGTTGTAGTTTTCAGCGGAAGTAAGGTCAAAACTCCTCTCTAGTGGAAAAGTCATCGAACACCATCTGAATGAAAACAGCTAGCTGGGCTGCATCACGGTCAACAGACTCATCACACTGGATTGAAAACCATTTGCACCGGTCCATGTCTGTTTTACTGCATCTGCAGACAGAGTCCTTGTTACAGTATTCGCACCAAGGGGTACATCGGCAATAGCAGACAAGACTTTTGTCTTATTTTTATGGTCCCTGAGTTATGTTTCAGCCACTGCAGTCATGGCCTCCTTTAGAATCCTGCCATTATTGAAGGGCTTTTTGTGCTTCTTTAAGATGTGTGCCACTTTAAACGAAGCCTCTGTCGCTGCATTGGCCTTCTTCAGAGGTTTGGTGAAAGTCTCTTGAAAAGGTAATTGGACTTCAGTGAAATGCCGCTCCACATTACACTGTTTTCTGGCTGACACGCTTGCACCACAGATGAGACACACACACTTGTCATTTATATTTGTGAAACAATTTTTTTTTCCCCACTCTTCATGAAAATAGTATGTTTTTAAGCCTATTGTCTGTATGGGCACCTCCCGCGGCCATGACTGCTGGCAATCTCACCTCACCACTTTCTCGTCAAGGTTGACAGTAGCACAACTGTTTGATTGACAAGTGATTGATTATCACTTTGTGTAAGCAGGGGGTGGGACATGTGAATTTGTTTGGATATAGATGTAAGCAAGTTCGCTGAGTGACCACTTCGGCGAGCTACTTGGAAAGGGGCCATGAGCTACTAGTAGTTCACGAGTGACCAGAGGCCACAATAAATAACCTGATCAGCAATATATTATATTTTGTTATAAATATATTTTGTTGAGATTATATACTAATGATAGGCATTTTATATAATTTCCATAATCAAGTACTGACAATAAATTATTATACAGGAATCAAGTGCAATCAAATGCAATATTTGAGAGTTTGAAAGGAACACCTGAGGCAAAACGTGAGGGGTTAAGGCTGTGTATTAACATACAATACAAACTGATAAAAATGCAACATGGTGCAATAATAACACAATCATGATTTCGGACTCAATTACAATGAAAGCACTCAGGCTTTCTTCCAATTCTTCAAAGTGGCCATTTGCACTAAACGAACTGCAAAAATAAGTAAATGATGACTCGTTCCATTGTGAATTTCTGATCCATGGATGTTTTCATTTTTTATTTTCATTTAATTTTAGAGATTTTTTTTTAGATAAATCTATTTAAAAAGGCAGCTCAAGAAAACAGATAAAATACAGATATTTGCACTCAATAATTTGTGGTGACCAACAGAGAGCTAATGGAGAAGTCAATAGATAGACAGATAAATAAATATTGGACTATCACCCACCAGGTGGCCAGAAATACAACTTCAAATGTTACCTGTTGAAACAAGTAAAGGTTTACCAGCATGTTTGCCACAAAAATTTTACAAGGTCCTGTGTTTTTAACAAACAAACAAAAAAAAAGAAAGAAAAAAAATTTGATCAAGTTCTCCAGCTTTTGTCTGTTGCAACACATTGATGGTCCTGTCACCTCTCACTTAGTCCAACTTCCTCCATAAAACCATTGCAATGGAGCCCAGATGTAAACAGTGTGGCCCAATTGAACCTAAAATCAAGTTTTTCCAAACACCTTAAAAGCTAATTACCTCAGTCAACTCAGTCAGCACAGTTTGCTTGAGTGAAATAATGCAGCTAAACTAATACTTGTGTGCTTGCATTGAAACTACAAGGGTGCAGTCAAAGTATGGATTAGGATTTGATTAATGTCTTGATTAAGTGAACAGCACAAAGAATGTGACAAAAAAAGATAGAATGATGTGGGTAAATTTGAGGAAAGGAAAGGACAAAGAGAAGTAGGAGCACAAGGAGGAAGGAGGGGATAAGCTGGGGTCCACAGGCCTGATCCCAGCAGCTGCTGCTGTTTTGTAGGTCAGCATTACATCAGTAGGTTTGTGGAAAAGCCTGGGAATCACTTCTCTACTTGACCTACTTAAAGAATGTTGGTGTTAGATGACATGCAATACTCCCTGGCCACCCAGCACTCAGTCACTCATTAACATCCTTTCCAACATGCATTGTTTTTCCCATTTTGGTTTATTATCCATTGCTGAAATGCTGAATAATTTAGGATGCGCAGCCTTTAAATGCCTCTGGAATTTTGGCAAGGTTGAGTGTTTTGGATTTCTGACCTTGTGTCAACAGTTTTATGCTTGCAAGTGCTAAAATATTTTAATGTAGCGTTTGCCATCTGAGCTTTTGATAGAGCATCTGCAGTACAAACGTGTTGTAAGAAATGTTCATTCATAAAAATGATTCCCAAGTTTTTTTCTTCCTCAATATAGTATGAGCAGAAAAGAAATGTCCCACACCCTTCACTTATTTCAAATGAAATAGGAGAGCTTTTTGAACCCCTGCTGTCAAAGTGTACAGCTGTCAATATCATGGTCAATTTAACATGGCAGCTGTCGTTTTTGGGATAAAAAAACCAATCTTTTAACTTATTATATCCATTCTAACCAGCATTGAACCCGAAAGAGTCAGAACTCTATTACCAAAACTAAAATCTGTTGCTCGATAATTTAAAGGTCATTTTGACTTTATAGCAACCATATGTAGGCGGGGGGGGATTTTTATGGTAATTGGATGTGGTCAGGACCCTGCATGTGAGTAACAGAGAGAGAGAAAGAAGCAGAGGTTAAGCAGTGTGGTTTTGGCCACTCAGGCAGCAGCCTTCCACCATGGGTCACATCTTTTTCTTCATTACTAGTAACCCACACAGGGAACACTTACACACACACACACACACCCATATGCACACACATATTTCCATTTTTCAAGCTAAAGCTGATTTTAGCATGAAAAAGAGTGATAGAAAAAGAGTGATAACAGTGTTATCTAGATTGATGTGTCTGCCTGTTGGACTGAACTAGATTTCACAGATCTGTTACTCACATTGCTGTGGCTGAAGATGCTAGAATGCAGGTATAAATAGATCATATCAAATCAATCCATGCCAGCAGGCAATAAGTCGCCGCAAAGAAATAGAGGAGGAAAAACAAATTGGCATGAATCTAGATGTAAAGTGCTTTCTGATAAGAGAGTTGACTGCTGGAATAACCTAAAACATATTTAAACTTAATTAAGGGTATATTTTTAACAAATGAGGAGGACTGACTATAACCTTAAAAAGGCATAGTGAATAACAAAAAAACTGCATAATTTAGTAATTTATGTGAAATGATCACACTTGTATTATTGAATTGATATCAGTAATTATTTTTTTCAGATATGGTGACCATGTCACCCATACTGTTATTATCATTATTATCATTATTGCTGCTATTACTTTCTTCAACCTTGTTGCTAATTATGTTCCTTGATGACATCATCTTTATAACAGTAATTACTAATAACTACTGGCATAATAATTAACAAATACAACTTTAGACCAGCTTTTCATGAAAGGCATTTTGAGGTAACTTTTGTTGTGATTAGGCAGTATACAAACAAACATGACTTGACTTGACTACTGTCAAAGTTTTCATAGAGTTTCATTAGAAAATAACTCCTAAATTCACTGTTTTCACTTCCTGTTCAATCTGGACAATTGCTGCTCATGCAAGAAATTATTATCCCAGCCATTATCACCGTTTTCTAAGAGCAAAGTTTGGACTCCTGTTTGGTTAAATGTGCATGCAGATTGACATCAAGATAAGTGGTAAGAAATAAAATAGGCAATATCTCAGTAAATACAGTTCTATTGTTTTTGATGAATTGATGTATTTGTTACTGTTCGCTCATGTGACAGGAAATATTGCAAGACCTACAGTTTCTTTTTTGTTTCTATCTGTCTACACAAAAAGAGACATTTTCTGTTTTTTACATGCCCTTCTGTCACAAAAAAGAAACGTTTCACCTAATGTAATAACAGAGCTGATACTGTATCATGTTTGGTGTTGTTTTTTATTTGCTGTTATGTAAAAGGCCCATCAATAGAAATTATCAGTAGTTTTAAATACATTACTACATTGAATGGTAGTAACATGTTCTATGTGTATTTGTATCTATCAAATGAGCATTAAATAAAATTAACTGGAATTGCAATAGGAGGAGGTGCAGTCAGTTTTTTGGATCAAATCAAATCAAATCAAATGTTATTTGTATAGCCCAAAATCACAACCACCCTCGAACCGGTGGAGGAAAAACTTAAAAATCCCTAAACAGGGAAAATGAGAAACCTCAGGGAGAACCACAGAGGAGGGATCCTTCTTCCTAGGATGGACAGATGTGTAATAGATGTCACTTGTAGAGAACACAACTACACGATAATAACAGCTTACTAAGAATGTTTGAGTTCATATGAGTCTATAAATCCAGATATGATATGGGTATAGTATGTTGGTCCAGAAGTCATTGTAGTCCATTGGCTATGCTGGGCAATCCAGCCTAGGATCCAAGTCACAGGATCTCCTGTCCTAATTTGGGCAGTAGGTATCAGGCAGGACCACATCAGCAGCTCCCACCACAATCTAGAAAGACCTGCAGGATGATAAAGCACAAAGACTCTGGGGAAGAAGTAAAGGTAGTGTAAGGATATGGACATTTAGAGAAGCAGAAATGGAGTCAGAGTCAGAGGGGGGAGAGAAGAGAGCTCAGTGCATCATGGAGTGTTCCCCCAGCAACCTAAGCCTATAGCAGCTTAACTCATGGCTAGATAGGCCAGCCTTAACTTTAAGCTTTATCAAAAAGGAAGTTTTTAACCTTACTCTTAAAATCAGAGAGTGTGTCTGCCTCCCGTACCAAGACTGGAAGATAGTTCCACAGGAGAGGAGCTTGATAGCTGAAAGCTCTGCCTCCCATTCTACTTTTGGAGATTCTTGGGATCACCAATAGTCCTGCATCTGGGAGTGTAAGGTTCTGGTTTGGTTGATAGGGTAATATGAGCTCTTTAAGATAATATGGTGACTGACCATGAATAGCTTTGTTGGTGAGGACAAGGATTTTAAATTCTATTCTGAATTTAACAGGGAGCCAGTGAAGAGAAGCCAGTGTAGGGGAAATATGGTCTCTGATGCTGGTTCTAGTCAGTACACGCGCTGCTGCATTTTGGATTAACTGAAGAGTTTTTAAAATATTATCAGGGCAACCTGCCTGGAAGTAAGAAACGGGACAGGACTTGCTGGATTTTACAATAACAGTACACTAATTAAGATTAGTTAATGCAGTTTTAAGAATTCATTAACAGTTAATCAGTGTGTCAGCCATCCATTTTCTACAGCTTATCCTGTTAGGGGCCACGGGATATCTCAGCATCTTTGGGCGAAGGCGGGGTCACCCTGTCACCAGTCACCAGTTCATCACAGGGCTGATATACAGAGACAAACAACCATCCACACTCACATTCACACCTACATGTTTTTGGACTGTGGGAGGAAGCTGGAGAACCCACGCAAGCACAGGGAGAACGTGATCCAGTTTTTAATGTCCTTAAGACATGTCTGTAGATTAGCTAACTGATGGGTTTCACCTGGCTTCATTGATAAGTAGAATTGTGTGTCATCTGCATAGCAATGGAAATGTATGGATTGCTTTCTAATAATATTACCTGAAGGAAACATGTATAGAGTGAATTGTATTGGTCCAGGCACAGAACCTTGTGGGACTCTGTGGGGACTCTAACCTTGTCATATCCGTATGATTAATCATTAACCTGTACAAAATTATATCTATCAGATATGCCAATTTGGTGTTCCATCCTCTGTAGTAGGATGTGATGATTAATAGTGTCAAAAGCTGCGCTAAGATCTAATAAGACTACTATAGAGATAAGTCCCTCATCAGATGCAGTGAAGAGGTCGTTTGACTGAATCTCTGTCCTCTTCATGGCCACGCTCTTCATACAGCTCTTCACCATTCATTTTTTCACCTTTTTCTCTAACATCGACAGGTGATAGTAAGAGAGTTATTATGTTTTTAATTGAGGTGCAGGCATTTCAAGACAGGGGAGAGTAATATTTTGATTTCACAGTCTTCATAAATGAAATATTTATTAAGCTACTTTTTATCCGATTATCTTTTTGAAGAAGACACAAATTCAAACAGGTGCAGCTTTTACTAACTACAACTGTGAGTTGCTCATGGTTCATTGCTGTCTCTGGTGTGCACTCTCTCTCTCTCTGTCTGTCACTCACACACATGCACATGCACACACACACACACACACACACACACACACACACACACACACACTTACACATACACATGCGCACACACACGAAGCTCAGAACCTGTAGCACATATTAGGCCATCAAGACAGTAGAGCTGCCGCACTGAATGTAAATATTTTACAATGTGAAATATGAAGCAGCAGTTGCATCCAAATTACTGATCACTGTCAGAAATAGATACAGATGAGATACATTTATTTTCTTTAAGGTACAGCAGCAAGCGATGTTAGCCTCAAAGGGATATAGTAGATCTATATAGTACTAATACATACCTTTTCCTTGTTGATAAGGTACAAACAAATTCTAAAGGGTACTTTGAGGGTACTTTGAGGGTACCTTTTAGAGTACAAATTTAGCAAATTATTTCTGATAGTGATTGGTGCTTTGAGCTGGCTGCTGTACACTCCTTCATACTCATATACTGATCCAAATCCAAGAGACATCTCACATAAGGATAGTATGCAAAGCAGCAGCATCATTACAGCTGTCTACTAGTATAGTGATGTGACGAACAATCTGATTTAACCAGATATGAATAAATTTCTACACGCAGCATGTCAACAAACAGGTTAACACACACATAAAAAGCGTACACAGCCTGCACAAACAGACATATTTCAGTGTTTTCAACAACTTGTTCTTACCTAACTTGAATGTAAATAAACCCTGGTTTCATCCAAACATCATGTACACGATGCTGCCAATGACACATACAAGCACCATTTTTTCTGTGAAGTACATTGCAGCTGTTTATAACAGCTGCAGAGTGCATAGAGCAGTGTCGGAAATTACTGAATGAAGACAAAAACTCCTTTGCTCAGAAGACAAACCAAAATGAACAGGATTGGAAGCTCATGTTTTTATATCATATAAGTAAAATATATTCCCAGGTCACTTATTACCTGTTTGGAATCTCTAAGAGCTGAAAGGTCGCTGAGTATTTATAAACAAACATGTCATCCAGCCTTTTAATGGGAAGTGGACATGATCACTGATATGTGTGTGTGTGTACTATATGACAGCATGACTGAATTTAGACATCTGGATATGACATGCACATATGATATAGGTTATTAAAATTAGTTATATAGCAGTTCTGAAAATGCAGTAACAGCACCTGTGGTTGATTTTTACAGACACAGTCAATTTTGAAGTGACACTCTGAACATGGAAGCCATCTTCTGAACGATGACTAACAGAAAGCTGGTGTTTGTTCAGTTTCTTTTTTACACATAAAATCAAAGTTGGTGCAGACACTATGGATATCAAGCCACCATTGACTGGAGTTGGTGTATATGTAGAACTTGGTTTCTGGGTACTTTTGAGAATGGTGGACCAAGTGAAAGCATTATGACGGCCATGGCTCAGGGGGTAAAGATGGGTTATCATCTGTTTAGAAGATCTGCGGTTTGATTCCCAACCCCTGCAGTCAGTGTTTTTCAAGTGAACCGCGAATGGATGGAGTTTGTCTCCTAATCCTCAATTTACACCCGTGTGAGAATGTGACACAATGTAAAGCGCTTTGAGTTGTCGTTAGGCCTGAAAGGTGCTATACAAATGCAAGCCCCTTAACCCCTGAAGAGAAGCATTATAAAACAAATGTTCTCACTAGGATTTGGTGTCAGTCGGCAGATTATTCACTTTTTGCAGCAAAAGACTTTGTAACCACAACTGTTGGCAGCTTAGGGTCATCCTGTCAGTCAGATGATTTTGATATCCAAACACAGTGCTTAAGGGTTTACATTTGCTATGAAAGCAGTCTACATATAGATGATGACAAGCTTTCCCTTCAAGTAAGCATTCTTTTAATTATCTTAAATTAATGGCAGCATTACCATCATGGTCATTGTCCCATAGAGAAATTCTTGAATAGTTTCTAGTCTCTCATTTTACAGTGACAGCCTCCTGCCTAAAAGGGCCTGCATGTTTTCCCTTTTCTTGTCCTTGAATGGTCCTTGTGGGCAGGGCTAATCAATCCAACTGGGATCACTTGGCCAGTCTCTCCGTGGAATATACAATTGGCGGTTGGCATGTTTTTGCTTAGTTGGCTTCAACTGGCTTTGTATAGTTTGACATTCTCCAACATTCTACACTTACATATTTTTTTCATTTATTATCTTTTATTTAATAAATCTGTAAACCTTTGTCATTTAAAACTACACTGAAAACTTTGTCATAGCCTCCTCATTACATTACCTCCTCGTTAATCCTTTAGATTTCCCCGAGTAACACGCTCCACATGTTTATACACCAGCTCTTATAATTCCTTATCGTACAATGTATCCAAATACAGCCCATGTGTTATATCAGGTAAACAGGGTCTTTGTTCATAATATGGACCAAGCTTCAAGAGGATTCACAAATAATGAATCCCTTCATGCAACTCAATACCATCTTTAAGTCATGTGCCCATTTTCTAACACAGGATTTTATGATTAAATGTGGCTCAAACATAGATGGCATGATCTGACTAATGTTCTCCAGTTGCACAAACAGAGAGGACTGTTTTTCACAGACTGACCACTACGAGCACTATCAAATTTATTATCAATGGTCACACTCAAAGACCAAATGGCAAGCCTGCTATCCTGGAAAGAATTTGAAGTTATTCAACCAACCCACAAGCACTTCTGAGCAAAACTGGTTATGGTGGCTGTGAATTACAACCTCAAACAGAACATAAAGTTTGTGCTCTGCTTTTGAGCCAAAAACTAATTTGATGAGAAGAAATCAATGAGAAGAAATCAAAATGAAAAGGAGAGGTAAAATTGGAAACAGTGTCAGTATCTACTTTAACAGGTTCCTCAATAAGAACACGACAGACGTGAACTCTGCTTAAACCGCAGCCATCCTTTCACAGACATGTTATATATTTATCAACTTGCACATGGCCAGCTCTCCAATAGACATTAATGTCAATGCCAGATGGGGTTGAAAGATTTGTGATATCTGAATGCCATACTTGCAAAGGATGTGGAACTGGATGGATGGAGGAAGGAGGTGAACAGGGTGCACAATGGGTCTGGGAGGAAGGGAGGACGGAGGCACTCTCAGGGGGAAACTGGAGGGGGAATTTGTTTTCCTCCACCTTTCTCTCCCTCATTCTATCTGTCCCACCTCCTTTCATTCATCATTGACAATCGAGCTCTTCCTATCTGTAACTCACTCTCTCTCTCTCTTTTGCACAAACACACTAGGTGTTGTCTGAGGAAGGCAGTGTTTGTGAGTAAGAGCAACAGCTGCAGGGATTAGAGACAAGGAAGGGAAAGGAAAGGAGTGTGTGTGTGGGAGTGGGGAGGATTAAAAACCTGTTGTAGATGAAAAGTGACGGAAAGAGAAAAAAATAAACAGGCCACACTTTCTTGCATGTTATGTGTGTGTGTGTATGTACAGTATGCTGATCCTGAATGCCAATAACATCAGCAGTACGGAGCAGTACGCTCTATGAAGTGCCAATATGGTAGTTTGTTGTTGCGGTGGGCCTATGGTTGAAAGCAGTGGGTGTGAGGGGTGTGTGTCTGTGTGTGTGTAGTACCTTTAACTTCACTGAGCCAGAAGTCAACAGTGTTACGTGTTTCAAGATGTAATGTAATCAGCTCACATTTCTCTCTGCAGGATTTTGTTTTCTTTGGTTTGTCAGCAGAGTATTTGTAAAGAAGTGAATGATTTGGACAATGAACAGTGGGGTTTTTGCCAAAACCTGCATGACTGGACATCTGGAGCTGGGATTTCTGCCATTAGATAATTATCATTTGTAAATGATGGTTATGGAATGAGCAGTGATACAGCCTGATTACAATAGAGACCAGATTTGTTTTATTAATAAATATGAGGGTAATAAAATCATACTGCCTGGTACTGTTTCATTCTGTAACGGAGGTGGGAACAAGACTTTTTCTCAGGTCTCAACTCTTTGCACTCAAGTCAGAAACTCTGAGTTTCGAGTTCTAAACATCTCACTATGGGAAATTGACCAAAAATAAAAACTTGTGTTGTAAATGACACTCATGGCTGAGTGCAAGTGGATGCATCATGAAGTCCCAGTCTGTGTGGGTGTGTATTTAAACTCTGACAGACAGCAGAAGCAGCATATCAATGAATTAATGAAACATGTAGCAGATACTCTCAAAAACAAATGTTTAATTAGTCTTTTTGTGCAAACATTTGTCTCTTTGTTAAATTAGAATTTGCTGCTTGGCAATTTTAATTTAAGACCCATGGCATTGATCCACAATTGGGGGGAAATCACAGATTTTCGTAACTTTATTTATTTATTTTGAAGATTCAGTTCCACAGTCATCATGGCACGCTGTTACAACTAATCTAATCTTCAACCGATGAAGATCATTTAATATGGCTGAATGTCCACTAAGCAGATCTTTCGGTGAGATTGTCTTCACAGCTTTCATTTTTCAAGATGAAGAATGAACATTTTCCATTTTCAGGTCATTGCACTTTTCTCGCACTTTTTTCTGAGATTTGGAGTTGTAAAGCTGTCAGCTGAGAGATTCCTCCACAACTGGCAACTCCGCAGCTGTACTGGAGCAGGTGGAAAATAATGCTTGCTTCTCAGCCAGCACACTGCCACATACTGCACTCTATAAAACAAATACAAAAACTACAACACCAGCCAACAAGAACAACTTTATTTCTCCTGCACAGAAATAAAGGAGGTTTAATCAAGGATGTTTAATCTCTTTCTCAGTTCTAAATTGAAATTGAGAAATAGATAAAATCTAGGAAACCTGAATGTATTAAATGAAGAGCATCTGCAGAAAACAAAAGAGACTTAAAAAGAAAGTTTCAGCCTCTAGGTACACTTCAAATGAAGCTATCTCTCTGCTGCTGTTGTCATCCGCACACTACATCCAGACAGACAAGCAACCACGCAACACAAACAAGGGCAAGACCATAAGCAAACTGTGCAATAATGCAAACATAAACACGGAAACCTCAAGTCAATGTACACAATTTCTTTAGAAATAAACACACACATTTTTCATGTATGTCAGACTGTCATTACGTGGTGATCTGGGATTATTTAGCTGAGCTAAGAGCTCAGGGAGCCATCAAAACAGGAAGTGTTTTATGCAGCTAACCATTCCCTTTTTAACTCTCACCCAGGCCAGCTGAAATAAATAACACATTCAGCAGCTGACCTGGGAGGTGACCGGCTGGAGACTTTGTGTGTGTGTGTGTGTGTGTGTGTTCCAGCTGTGTTGTATTTACTTATGTCTTTAGACTTGCACTTGTGCATTGGCATATGTGTGCATGTGTGGGTTAGGAAACATACCAGCTCTTCCCCAGGGCCTAAGAGGCTTGTGAAGTCATTTCCTCAGTGGGTGTGGTGTTTGAAAGAAAACACCAAAACACAACAGAGTAGTGGTACATTACAATCTAGATCTGACACTCATACCAACTTGTGATGCTTCACCAGTAGGAGTAGGTGCAGTTATTTCACAGTGTGATAGATAGTGTGAAGATAGTGAAAACCCTCTAGCTTTTGCTTAGGCCTAGTTTCCTGTTTCATGAATATTTGTTTGGTTGTATGTTTACACTGATAACAGACCACAAACCACTACTGAAGCTTTTAGGTCCAAAGAAGGGGTACCTTCATCAGCTGCAGCAAGGATGCAGACACAGTCCCTGACTTTAGCCACATATACCTATGATATTTAGTACAAACTCTCTGAGTAGCATGGAAATGCTGATGTATTATCCAGACTCCCAATACCAGATTATAGCTTTCCCCAACTAAACCCAGTGTTCAGAGTGTCTTACTTAGACAGTCTGCCATTAACCGAAAAAGATGTCACATGCATTAGGGTTTCAGGGTAGTTATCCCAGAAAAATTACAAAGTAGGTTATTTTCAGAGTTAGATGAAAGCCATTGAGGCATGGTGAAAATTTGGTGGCCTAAACTTGATGAGGACATTGAAAGTGAGGTAAATCTGTGTGACATATGTAAGCCTGCTGCAGCACTGGTGCATATGTGAAAATGGGCTTCAAGTCTCTGGGAGAGAACAATAATGTATTTTTCTTGTGGTTATGGATGCTTATGCTCACCGGCCTGATATAATCCATATGCAAATCACTACAACTGGCAAAATGACTGAGGCCATGAGAAACCTGTTTATGGCATATGGAAAACTCCTGCTTATCACCTTACCTCAAATGGATTGGCTGAAAGATTGGTTCAAAATTTCAAAAAGTCTTTAGCTACAAACAAAGCAGTTGGTGGCATGTCTTTGCAGCCCTGTATTGCTAATTTCTTATTTAGCTACCAGAACACGGCACACACAACAACCAAGAAAACACCTGCAGGGCTGTTTCTGAAAAGACAGGTCTGTACTAGACTTTCACTTGTGAAACCAGAAGTGTCTCAGTCCTTCCACACTGGAAGTTTTTCAAACCAGTCAGATAGGAGGAAGAAAAACAGAACTTTCTTGTTAAAAACTTGCTTGTTAAAAACTTCAAGGGAGGAGGGAAGTGGTTGGATAGTGTGATAACAGATGTTTTAGGTCTTGTAACATACATGTTGTCTGTAGATGGAACATGGGTGAAAAGACATGTATATCCAATGCAAAGAGAAAATATGTCAATCCAGAACCGACTATGACTAACACTGAAGGAGACTGGGATTACCATTTCATTCCTATAGATGATGTGAGTGACACAGAGACTGTCACTACTGTCTGTGAGCAGAGGCCTGAGGACCACATGACCTTGGTAGAGAGTGACGGAGCTTTGAAAGCCCTTCAAGTTCAGGATGCATGGAGCGCCCTAAAAGAAATGTGCGTCCTCATCAATGTTTGGACTTATAATAGAGACCATTATCAAGGTCTCACAGTATGGATATACACCATTTTTTGATTTTTTTGTATGCAAGTTAATTGATTTGAATATCTTGTATGTGTTTGCGTTTACTTGCATTATTTTCGTATATGTATGAATTGTTCAAACGCAAGGAACATAAAAGAGAAAAAAATTGTTAGGTTAAATCTATAGGGGAGGACCTGTAGTGTTTGAAAGAAAATCATGGAAAAGTGTAAGAGACTGTGTCTTGAACAGCAGGATAGGAACTTCAAGAGTACTTTTTTCGCTATTTCATGAATTAAAAGGTGATGAAAGAGGATGAAAACAGCAAAACCAATAATTGTGTGTGGTGACTATGCCTATTGCGCTTGAAATCATAATGTGATGAAAGTCAAAAATGTAGATAACATAACCGTAAGTACTCTCTTGATTGAACAGAGTCAGTAAATATGTCCATTTCTAGTGCACACTGAACATGGACTTCTAACTAACAGCATTAATGGTGACACCATTTTATCCAACGCCAGTAAATCATTACAGTGTGAAATTAACTTTGTTTGCATTTTTTGAACACTTATATTTGTATTCCATTTGCTCCAACTTCAAACTGAACCAAAAATTATGTGGGAGCCTAACAAATATTTTAAAAGGTTAAGAAGCTTATTTTGCTCTTCCAATACAAAGCAGCACTTTAAGTCTTAAAGTGCTTTAAGTCTGGGCTCTGTTAACTCTCCATCTTCTTCCTAGGTGTTTTGATTCTGCGTTCTCCTGGTTTCTGGTTCCAACCACTTTTTAGTCTTTACACAGCCACATTGTATATCTAACAGATTCCAAACTATTAAAAATGTGATTTTCTTCCGAAACACTGGCAAATGCACTCACTGTACAACTTCCTTTTGAGGGACTCATGTGAACCCTAGCATGACGTTCTTGTGCAATAACAAACTGTTTGTACAATTGTTTATATTTGTGTGCGTGCACATGTTTCATATTAGTCATAGTGTCAGCAGCCCCAACCCCACCCAAGTGATCAGCTGAATGAAGAAAGCTGTGGTCAGTGCTGATGTGAACGGAAAGCTGCTTACAGGCAGCATGCTATAGAATAGTGAACAACAGCAGCAATCACATCACACATGATACAATATAGCAGAGGTTTATAGGTGGAGAGTGAAGGTCGTAAAGGTGTGTGTTACTTTGCATTTCTGCTCTGCGTAATACCAATGTCTGCTAATGGGAAAAGGAAAGTTGGCAACCACAGACATCCCCTGTTGTGTCTAGCTAAATAGCTGTACATGGCATTTACACATCAGCATAAACAATAAAGCCCCGAGACGGGAAATGATCACTTGAACACTTGATGATTTGTCTATTGAGCTGTTTCAATGAATAAAAATCACTGCTATTGTTATTTTGCATCTTCTTAAGTAGACTGCTGACTGGCAGTAGCCTGGTGCATTAAATGCTATATACATCTTATGTACATATCAACCCACAAAATAAAGATGTAAAAGATAAAGGATAACACATCTTTCTTCACTACAAGTATACCCCAATGATTTAACATTGCACTATTATGACCAGGCATCATGAGGAAATTTTCACATGCAACCAGTGAACTTACCTTTACATGTAAAATCTATGATGTGGTCCGTTGTTTACAGCTTTTCTAGGTATTTCAAATTTTTTACCATCAAAGGTTCCAAACCTGAAAGTCATGTCATCATTACACTATTTAATGGGCCTAATTGATATAAAGAGCAATGATTGTTCTTTTAAAAAGCGTGGATATGAAATGGTAGCAAGGGGAGTAATTTGATCTTTTTATCTTAGGTAGTTGCAAATATTCAGAGCTTAGTTACAGGATTTAGAGTAGAAACTTGACAGGATGTGTAATAATATTCTTCTTTGGCGTGTTGAAAGTTTTATGGCAAGGCGGGCTTTTATTCTCATTTAATGGTTGAAAAAAAGTCACTGCCTTCAAGTGAGGAATAAATTATCAGGAGTCGAAAGTTTTGCCACGAGGAACCTCCATCATATCCATGATATTTCTGGATGAAGGCCAATCAAAGTCAGCTATCATAAAGCTTCTACAGGTTAGCTGCAGTAAAAGCATGCATGAACAACAAAACATTTGCCTTGATGTAGTCTGAGGGCAAGTCACCAGCCTGCAAAAGAACAATTTCACTGAATGCAGCAGCAGTAGTTGCAGATTGCCATAGCAGACAGCATGTTAAACACAGGTCAAACCAACACAACGGCCTTTTCCTATCCCAGAATTCCTCACAACCCACACACACATACACACACATCCTATAGTGGCAGCCATCAAGTTCAGCTAAAAGAAAAGTATGAGGGAAAGTGTACAAGAGTTTTAAACCAATGAATCCTCCTCAAGGAGTAAATTTATATATAACGGCAGGAGGAGAAAAGAAGAAACAAGTGGAGGAGGAGAGTAATTTGTTTAATCAGTTTTATGTGATGTCTGGTTGCCAACTGTGAGAAATTAAAGGGGTATTAAAAATGGGAAAGGATTGCTGCAGTGCTTCTCTCTTGTGTCTAAACCAAGACTCAAGTTGTTGTTTTCCCATGCTGTATACAGTGGGAAAAGAGGAATTTACAAAAGAAACAACAGGATAAATGAATGATGATCTCTTCCGTCCTGTCCCAGCTTTTGAGACAGCGGGCGCTCTTGCCAATCCTTATTTCTATTTCCCCTAAAAATATTTTCCTATTTTAACCCATGCACTATAGCTGTGGCAATCCCAGGAGGGAAAGCACCCGCTCTGGGTCGTTTGGTTTTCCCGCAGATATGTTGTCCCTCAAGAAAACCCAAAAATAAACATGTGGAAAACCACAAGGATAAATTTGGCTGCTTGTGCGGAAAAGCTTGAAGACTCTGTGATTGCATTCTCACATATTTTCTCGAAAAAAAAAGAAGAAAGATAGCTGGGAGCGGCATGGCGAAGATGAGAGAAACAAACACAGGAATGGAGAAAGTTGGGAACAGCTGGATTGGATGACATAAAAAGAGAAACGGAGGCGGGTGGGGAGGGTGAGTACTCTAAAACATTGACACAAGTTTTGACTGGAAACACACATGACTGCAATATAAAAAACCTTTTAACGCGTGACGTTATGCATAGTTCTATAAGAATAATACATCTTGTCGAAACTTGTCTGAGTGAAACATATCCAGAAAATCACATTAAAACAAATATCTGCAAATATCGCACAAAAGCAATGGCTCATATAGATCGATCAGCCATAACATTAGCAACACTCCAAGTTGAAGCGAATAACATTGATCAATCTAGCTACGGTGCAAAGATATGCAACGAAACCCTTGATCCTAGCATTCATGTTGATGACACAAACCATGGGCCACAAAACCCCTTAAAGACAAAACAAATCCCCTAAAGCACCTGCACAGCCAGATGAGAGTGGGTCCCCCAACAGGACAATGCATGTTGAGTCACCACAAACAGTTCAGGAACTGACGAAGGAACGTAAAATAGAGCTTAACGTGTCAACATGCCCTTGAAATTCCCCAGATCCCAATCTACATCTATGGGCCTGCAAAAATTAGTATCCATGGAGGTCCCATTGTGTAACAGCTTTACCTGTCAAGACACAGTCACATGACCTCTGCGCCGTATACCTGTGGTGTCTAGCACCAGAATTTTAGTAGCAGATTCTTTGACCAAGGTGGGTCACAAGGTGGCTCATATTCAACTAAAAATATGAACGCCACTATTTTATTTTTGAATTCCTGTTATGACCTCTGATCTATTGCGTATGTAAGGCAGTGACACATCAGTCAAGACACAAGGAAAACCTGCGTTGAATTTGTGATCTGAAATTAATATACAACCAAAAAATGATACAAGTCTAAAGCTGAATTTAGATGGTGTGAGAGGATAAGGATGGCAGCAAGCCACTGTGGAAAAGGGAAAATAATGAGTTATGCATTTGGTAAGTCAAACAAGATGTTTACTGTACGGTATGAATCCCTCCATCTGTCTGCTCCACCCAAAACTTGGATTTCTCTCCCCTGACATGAGAGCATAATGTAGCTTAATGCCAGACGACTAAAGCTGCAGCCTGAGGAATGAAGTGCTACACTGAGTCTACTGTTTGTTCAATCTTTTTCATAACAACAACTCTTCAATGAATAATTAAGGATTTTAGATTTAAATCCTGAGTAAGTGGGACATACCATCTGTTAATTGTCACTTTCAGTCATACAATATCTCTAATCTCAAATGAATTCAAACCATTAAGGACCCCAGGAGGGATTCTGGGTTCACATTTGGAATCAATACATGAAGACAAAAGCAAGCACCTGGAGAGAAACGATATCCTAATTCTAGAGCAAAAAGCTGATATATTGTAGAGACATCTACAGCGTAGAGAAGGGGCGATCAGATAAACACTGCCTGTCACTATAAAAACTGTGCTGGCTGTTTCTCAGCACACACTGGACCGTCTGGTTTCTCAGCGGACTTTAACTCTCTCTGTGAGAGTGAAAGTGGCAGATCACTGTATGATGAAATTAAAGATAGAAACTGAAAAATTAGGTTAATGTTATAAATACATTTTGATATTGTAAACTAGAAGCCCTCAGAGTGCAAACTTCCACAAAGCAGGGATGGGTATCAAAGTTCAATACTGTTTCAGCATGACCAATCTGCCTTAATGCCATCAAATATCAAAAAATGTCTTATTGTTTGGTACCAAATTTCAAAGTTAGTAAAATCAGCATTATAATATTAAGTATGCAATATGCCTGATGTGTCAAGCTCTTATATTGATTTAATTATATTAATATCTAATATTGTCACCTTCCGACTCCCTAACTCTAAACCAGCCACTAGGAGTCACAAACCAGTGTAGTTCTACTGCAGCTCCCAGCCCAGAGTTGTGTCAGGGAGGGCATCCGGCGAAAAAATTGGGCCAAATCAAACATGCAAATCACGAAAACGAATTTCATACTGGATTGGTCGGTGCCCGAGTAAACAACGACCGCCACCGGTTCTGCTGACAAACAGGGTATTGGCGGCAATTGGACTACTGTTAGTCAAAAACGAGAGGAGGGAAACGCATTACGAGACAGAGAGGGAAGAGGAAAGTAAAGAGTGTAGGACTGAGAATAGGAACTCTAAATGTTGGCAAGATGACAGGCAAAGTTAGAGAGGCAGCTGAGATGATTCAGAGAAGAAAGGTAGAGGTTTTGTGTGTGCCAGAGACCAGGTGGAAGGGCAGCAAGGCTAGAAACATTGGATCAAGGTTCAAAACTGTACTATCATGGTGTCGATAGGAAGAGAAATGGATTAGGTGTTATCCTGGACCAAGCACAACAAGGCACAAGGACACAGGATAAGTTGCAAAAATAAGGGTTTTATTAAGAGAAGGAGGTGGTAAACAAACCAAGGTGCTGTACAAAAATGTGCTTAAAAAAAGGAACATAAATTGTCCCAAATACCTTTAAACTCAACTGTAATGTAACTAAAAAAAACTTAAAAAACCCTGAACAACTTAACCAATATATATAGACCTGGCCAGGTACAAAAAACAATGAAGGGTAATTAACAAATTAAGATAAAACATATGTCATTTTAACAAATCAGTTATTAACAAAAATAATTAACTCATTTTGAAACAAAGACATCGATGGCTAACTTACTTTGAAACAAGGATTCTAATATCGATAAATACATAATTTTACCATCACAGAAATCAGTGCTCCCTCTGACTTATCCCAAGAAATGGTATAATCCATTCTCCCCCCTCTGCTATTTAGTTCAGTCCTAAGGAGATACACTCTCTTTGCCAGTTTGCCAGAGGAAGCCAGCTCCGAGTGAGGTGAGGTGAGACCAACAGGAGGACAGAGGAATGAACATGAGGCGAACAGCAAAAACCAAATCAGACACCTTTACAATGTAACTCAAGATGTGTTCACTCAACTTAAATACGATGTAAAGTATCAAAGAAATGGCCAATAATGGTAGTAATAAGGTAAAGTAATATAAATCCATGTGTTTTCTTTATGTGGTCTTCTGTATGTATATGGTGTGCTAAACAAAGGATCAGGTACAGGGTATGCAGGATGAGGTTAGAGTTATACTACCCTTTGTGTGGCGATTCCATGCAGCCATCACAGAGGATTATGCAAAGAATGATGTAGAGGTGAAAAGAGTGTTTGGCAGGTTCATGAGTCTGTTCTCAGCATCCTAGGGAAAACGTGGGGGACACCCTGGACCAGTCGTCATTTCGTCGTAGGGCTGACATACAGAGACAAACAACCATCCACATTCACACCTACGGGGAAATTTAGTGTGACCGATTAACCTAACCCCCAGTTTGCATGTTTTCGGACTGTGGGAGGAAGCCAGAGTACCCAGAGAGAACCCACGCAGACACAGGGAGAAGATGCAAACTCTACACAGAAACGCCCTGACCCGGAATCAAACCCAGGACCTTCTTGCTGTGAGGCGACAGTGCTAACCACTGCACCACTGCGCCGCCAAGGACCATCCCTGAGCCTCTTCTTGTTTGCTATGGTGATGGATGGACTGACAGGTGAGGTCAGGCAGGAATCTCCGTGGACAACTATGTTTGCAGATGACATTGTGTTCTGTAGTGAGAGCAGGGAGCAGGTGGAAGAAAACCTGGAGAAGTGGAGGTCTGCGCCAGAAAGAAGAGGAACGAAAGTCAGCCATAGCAAGACAGAATACATTTGTGTGAATGAAAGAGAGGCAAGTGGAATGGTGAGGTTATCACAGGGAGTAGAAGTGAAAAAGATCCATGATTTTAAGTACTTGGGGTCAACTGTTCAAAGCAACATGGTGTGTGGTGAAGAGATGAAGAAATGAGTGCAGGCAGGGTGGAGCGGGTGGAGAAAAGTGTCAGGAATGATCTGTGACAAAAGGGAGGACAGATTTAGATGGTTTGGACATGTGCAGAGGAGGGACAGTGAATATATTGGTAGAAGGATGCTCAAGATGGAGCTACCAGGCAGGAGGCAAAGAGAAAGACCCAAGGACAGGGAAAGATGGAGGAGGATGATTCCTCATGACTACATTGTTGAATAGACAAGAGAAGTGTTCTAATTTAACCAAGCTCAATACAGTCATTGGGATGAAGTAATTGTTGAGGTCAATTTTGATGGACAACGGACAGTGAAATAAACAGGAGAGAGAGCACAATGTTGTTCTGCATTTGAGTGCAAGAAGAAGACCAGAGAAGACTACTCGAGTCCTCTCCTAAAACTACAAAGAACAGCAGCAGCACTCTGACTATGACTTCAGCAAGTTATGTTAACCTTGCAAACAGAAAAATTTTGCTAACTTCTATGAGCATATGCTTAATTACTAAAGTTAAGGTCACATCACCGCACAGTGATGTAAAGGTGTGGCTGGGACCTACATAGGTAACCTCTGAGCTCTGCGTGCAAGCATCATATAAACACTCAGAGCAGACATTTTCACTACTGGATGCACAGTCAGGTGCATTCTTGCCTGTTACCTGAAAAAGCAGACATCCTTTTTGAAGAACAACTGTTGTAAATGTCTTCAGCTTTACATACAGACATGCAACCCCTCATTTTGCACAGATTCATCATTTGGTTCTATTTTGTTGCCCTGTACTCTTTTTTAATATTTTAATTTTAATGTCCTATATAGTTTATTTATTACTATATTGTGTTGGAGTTGTAGTAGCTCATGAGGTAGGGGCTACTGTGAGAATTTGAAGGCATTCTGAATTTTCTAAAGTTATTTTTAGTTCATATTATGTTAAAAGGTGACTGAGTGTAATTTCAAGTTGCGCTAAAAAGCTTTTGTTAGTTTCAGAGGAGAAATGTCAAATTACTAAATATAAAACTAAAGAATTAAAAACAGCTGACAGCTTACAGTAGTAAAAAGGTTTATATTTTTTTTTTGTATGAGGAAGCAAACAAACCAACCAAAAACAAACAAGTAAAACTATAACTTGATTAATAAATTAAGTAATTTTTTTGCCCTATTCTGTTAGTCACATTTTACAGTATAACATGTTATTAAGGTCCAGCCCTTTATCCAGATCCACACCAAAATGTAATAACAAATGTTAACAAATATGATTAACCAAAAACCTTAGTTAACAGAAAAATAGAATTTATCATGGATATAATGCACTTGAAATAAAAGGTAACCTTAAGGAAAGATGGCTTAACCTGTCGGTGCCAACAATGACGAACGAAATTGATTTGTGTAAAATACAATTCAGACAACTTCACGTAAGTTCCATTTATCCAACTAGATTTTCTTGACAATAACAGTGATAGGCTGCCTTCACTCATGGTGTATAAAGAACCAAAAGCAAAGGCAATCCAATTGAATAAGGCTGTCACGACCTTCATGCTCACACGATGAGTGCAGATATACAGAGTGAAAAGAGTTCTTCTATTAACACTAACTAACATTAACATTAACACACTCTGCTCGCTAATGCAAATGTAGCAATGACGTAAGCTTAAGCTTAAATTTTGTTAAGAGTGTAAAAAAAACCCAAATCAAATTGCTTCTGGAGATTTTTGGATTACACATGACAAACTTTTTTTGTTGTTATTTTGTAAAATGATAGAAATGTTTTGTAAAAGGGTGGACTTTCCATCAGGGTGCGCAGAACTGGATTTTGATTTTTGTGTTTTAAGTTTTTATCTGAACAGGCTTTGTGTTTTAATCAAAGACGGAGACACTTTACACAGTGCTAGAATTATATAACATACTTCCTTTACTTTAAATTGATGTTGTGCTATATATTCAATTCCACCCTTCTCTACCATTGGTCCCCATCAGCACATGGCTCTCTTCATCTCAACTTATACTGTAATTGTGAGTGAGCCAACCTGATATTCGTCTCCACTTGCTGCTGCCTCAAGGTTCATTATCCTGTGTTAGTGTGGTTACTCAGACACCTGTCGTATCTCGAGTTTTAATTAGTTTGCTTGGCCCTTTCTTTAAGTGCAAGATTTATACATCCCAAGTGGTGATTCTTTTTGGTTTCACTGTTATTTGAGGAGGAGGAGAGAAAGGAGGAGAAGGAGCAGAGGAGTGTCTTGGGTTTGGTCACGGTCCCTTGTGGTAATATTTAATAACAAACATTAAAAATACCACAGAAATCCTTCACCACATTCCCACGCTCCAACTGGCCAGAAAATACACACACACGCATGCACACATTCACACAAGAATGCAATCACACACACATACGAACCTTGTATATATACCGGTGAGACTGTCTATCTGTCTCACTATGCAAACAAAAATAGACAGACTTCTTTATTCACATGGCTGTAAAAAAAAAACCCCAAAAAAAACTATAGAATCACTTGTAAGGCAAGATACTCACACACACTTGAATGGTTTTGCAAGTTTGTCTGTATACATGTGCAGCATAAAGCAGTGTGTGTGTGTGACAGTTATAGTGAAAAGCTGCACAACAGAGGCACTCGCCAAAAGTGACTTACGGACTTACAGTCAGCAGAAATAGAGACCATTCAACACACTGGCTAATGTTAACATGCAAAGTCATGGAGCAACAGAGCAGGGAGAGAGGAGAGATGACCCAGAAAAAGAAACAGCGCTTTCATATTGTTGAAAAGGAAAAGTGAGGTTAGGGGTTCTTAAATCTTTTTCTGCTTTTGGTTTTCAAGATCGTAACCCCATTGATGATTATCACCTATTAAACTGCTATTTGCTGCTCTCATTACTGTAGTCTGTATGCGTGTGTGTGTGCATGAATTCGTCATGTCGCCAGTGGCTTTCTGACCTCGTCTCGAGGTTTTACGATCCCTGCCCGAGATTCTTTCTATCCCTCCCTCCCCTCGCTGTTTCACTTGTGCGTAAGCAGTGTTACCACAACCTCACTCGTCCTCTTACTGTCTCTCTGTAACCCCATGATCCTCCTCATTTTTAACACCACACCCTCCTGTTCTCAGCCAACACTTCTTCTTTTGTCCTCCCTGTCATCTCTGTCTGCTCGTCCCATCCCTTAGTTCACTTACCCCTCCCCTTTATTCCCTTTTACTTTTCAACTCATTCTTTCCTCCTCTTCCCCTGCCTCTATTATAGCAGAACGCATTGTTCCAAAAAAAGTCAGCTGGGTCAATATGTCTCAAAGTATGGAAGAACGTTCAGAGGTTGAGAAATGTTCAAATCTAAAGCAGCACATGAACATTGGGTGATTTTCATTTGCTGCCTAATGCTCTCACACTGTCTTCCCCTCTGCCATCATGAATGATTTTCCAGTCTTTAAAATGCATTTTGAGGGGATGAGGAGAGATGAGGCTCAGAAAGGAAACAGGTTACCTCATATGTTTCTCTGAAATATTTGCTGAGAGGATCTGTGACAGAGGAGACATGTGAGTGTTCTGAAAAGTACCCAAAAATGTATCCACAGCCAATGCAAGGTGAGGGTTTTTCTCAATGCAACACTATCTGTAAAATAAAGTTTTAAAAAAGCAAAGAAAGAAAAAAGAAAAAAAAAAGCACCAAACAACTGTCAAAGAAAATACTTGCATTTGGCAGATGACCACAAACATGACAGTAACATTGCTTTACGACTGCAGGAGGTGTAAACAGGTGACTGAAACCTGTATTGCAGCAATGTTCAAGAGATTAAAAGAAATAATAAGTAAGTTCCTTAAAATAATGCTTTATTTTCTCAACACCTTAAAAAGTCAGACTGCAGAGTGTCCTCTTCAAAGAGACAGTCTGACCACTACTCACCTGGTTTAGAGGCCAAAATGAACCTATACACTCCTGACCAGCAATAGAGATAGATAGAGATGACTTTATTAAGCCCCAGAGGGAAATGAATTTCCCCTTTGGGGCTTAATGAATTAATTATTCATTATTGAAGAGGTAAGGTGCTCTGGATCACAGCAGAAAAGCAGGGCCATTGAACTTTTTTACTTTCATTGAATTAAGATGGCAGGCATAAATATTAACGTAATATCGAAGTCTTCTTCAATTGACTGCAGCCACAGCTGTGAGGGTCACACTCTTGGCTCCAGAAACAAGAATGTTATTCACTCAAACACTCCTCCTCCACTGGGAAAAGCGCCACAGCAATAACATGAAAATGAAAAGGAATAAATACTGGAGGTGACTCCGTTCTGTGGGTGGACAATTCTTCATACACTGTCCAGGAACACAAAAAAATGTGTATTAATTCACACCTGAAAATAGTTCCCAACATAAGTTGCTTTTCACTCCTACTGAATTGAAAAAAATACACTCCGCCAGCTATTAAAGGATATTAGTGAGCATTTTCCAAAAATGAACTTTTACACATGTCTTTATTAGGAACTACTCAGCTTGAGACTGAAAGACAACTCAGAAAGTACATCTTCATGGACTTTGCTAACAATAAGAAAAAAAATCAAATAACTTCAATCTTGAAGCCATGCTGTTGTAATGTGCAGAATGTGTTTTTTTCTGAAAGCAACAAGGCCTATCCTGAAAAACATGTCGTCTACTCTTTGGTGCTTCCGACCTAAAACACATGAATAATATTTTGGATTTCAGCGCATACTTTTGGTTTTTCCTCAATCTGGAGATTCTGAAGAAAGTGCTGTGGCTTTGTTAAATTGCAAGATAATAAGTGTCAGGAAAATATATCGTACCACAAATAACTACATAATGCGTAGAATGAGCTTTTTGTGTCTGTTAGAATTATTTCTGTGGCATAAGCCAGGTTTCCAGTTCACCATAGTCATCATCAAGTCCTGCTCTGTTGCACTATTACAACATACTTTAACTTCATCATCAGGGCTGTTTCCCGACACTACTGCGGGTAATTATGCAGGAATGTGACAGGCCTTTCTTTGTCATCCATAACTCTGAGCTAGAGCACACTACATCTGTTTGACGGTTGGAGGACTTAGAATAAGAGGTATTATGGAAACCACAATGAGCATGACATAGTGCAAGTGTTGATGTTTATTTCAAGCCGGAGAACATGGTCACCCTACCACAAGGAGCTGTGTCATTACCCATATAAAGGGAGAAAAATAGGATTCCAATAGTAGTCAAAACTGTTTTAATGTTCATGGTTAAATTCAAAAGTACTAGTCAGAAATGTGATGACGTTATCAAAACTGTTGGCTAGTTCTTCTAACTATCCCGCTCTGTTTGTCCTTGTTTCCCAACGAGTGGAGACATGCAGGTGAGGCGTCTCCAGCAGGGTCACGAGGAGGAAATTGC
>KV751327.1:2328168-2362210 GCA_001698575.1 Mola mola | reverse complement strand
GTGCTGGAGAGGTCGTTTTAGCAGGTTTTGGCATAACATGTGAAAATGACTGTCAGATTTGTTTAGAATCAAAGCACAGTTTAAAATTATTGGAAAACTTTGAGACTTTAGTCTAAGCTTCCCAGCTCTTGTTGCGTTATATGCTCAGCCCAAGTTATCCTGTACATCATCATGTTAAACAGACTGTAAATGATTTACCTCACCTGAACATATTCACACTATAAATAAATATATCATATGCATAAATATAAATAAAGCTGATACGAGTAATAATATTTAAGGCAGCAGTTGAGTGGTAGGGGGAGAAAACCAACACAAATTCAGGAAGAAAGTGACTTGCTACAAATGTTACCCTGTTGTGTTGTGCTGCAAAAAGCTTCTTCTTTCTATAATTATTCAGTTCTGCAGCATTTTAAATTGTCATGTTGCAGTAGGACGAGTCAGACGGCCTCAACTGCAGAAACTCTCGGTGATGGCTAGAAGGATAAAAGGTCATTATCTCCACAGCCCCATGCCGGGGGAATAATGGGGAAGTTTCTTCTTCTGCAAAACTTCTATATAATGTCACAGCAGAGGTGCGCTACAGGATTAACATAGGTAGCCTATATAAAATTGAATATATAATGATTTTATTAATTGGACAAGTGTTCCTTTAAATGTCAAGCAAGAGTATTGACAAGAACGTGATTGCCTGATAACACACCTCAATCACACATTTAGATGGAAATAGAATGTCAGCGTACAAATGTATGTGGAAATAACAATTGATGTAAACAAATCATAGTTTTCTCTAAAATAATACTATTTTTAACTTTTAAAAAGAGTAATCAGGAAAGAGTAATTGGTTCTTTATATTGTTTCATTTAAGCATTAAGTGGCAAAATATAGTTTTACAAAAAAATTTGACATTTGAAAATCTGAAAAAAAAAAAAAAATCATATTTGGCTGAATATGTGTTATGACTGTGTGCAATGTTGTATAATAATAATATTAATTCAAGGTTATCAGCTCTTTATTACTTTGCCTCTTTGTGCCCTCTATTGACAAAAAACATGAACTTGCACAATGTTCACACAATTGCTCTCAGCAACAACCGTCAACCTGAAACGTCTCCAGTCAAACAATTCTTGTACTAAAATGAATATTGTATCCTGATCTAATTGGGGAAATGACTATTTCCCAACCATTTCCTCACAGTCCGTCACCAAACATTCTGCATTTTATTGTAAGGTGATTGGAAGGCATTTTAAGCAACTGAATGCTTCCATTTATATGAACTTAAAAGTTTTGTTTTCAGCGCTGTCAACAGTGGAATAGATGTCATTTTTTCTAAAGATAAAAACCTGAGCAAATATGAAAGAGCTTTTGAGAAAAAACTGATAACTAAAATGTTTTCTTTTTATAATTTGGAAAAACAAAAAACCCAGGAACACGAAGGGTGTTTGCATCATTATGTACAGCTGTTTTATTTGTGATTTCACCAAGACATTACCAGTATTTTACTACATACAATGCATGTAATTAAAGTACAATTAGTCAACTTCAAAGACAAGAAAAACAAAAAGACGAGGGAGGAAAAAAACAGCTGGTGCTTTGAACCACAAAGAGAGACACCATTTCTTTTGTATACTGTAAGCTGTATTGAGAGAGGAATCGACAGTGATGTCATGGCAACTGCATGTGTGTTGACAAGTTACCTTTCGTCTGAGGACTATGAGTTTTACTGCATGGTGGTGCGGGTAAAGGTACTTATCTTGGGACACTGCTGAGATCACCTACAATCTTCACTACAATCAACACATCTGTGTTTGTATGTTGTCCTAATGATGAGAAATGTTCATGCTTGCTGGACATTCCTCACAATTAAGTCAAATTAAACTAAATCAAAAGCTGCATTAGACTTTCCTGCATAAGCCCACAATTATTTTTTTTAACAACTTTGAAGCACTGAAACATGCTGAAAAAGAAAAAAAAGAACAACCGGCATGGAAACACTGATGTAGCAGGAAACTAACAAATGCGTGCATATGAAAGGAGAAAAAAAAACAAAAAAAACAGCTGTTGTAACTAAATTAAACTGTCTTACATTAGCAAGACAGCTTGTCCTGTGTTCTGCTTTAAAACCCCTGATATTGTCCCAAAATAAGGCTGTGGGTTCTAGGCACACCAAGGTACAATTGAGCTGAGCAATATGTGCATTATGATCTTTTTTTTTTTTTTTTTTAAAAACAGGAAACTTTCTGTATTGACTGGATTAAATAAAATTCAGTTTATTTCTAACTGACTGGCTAGTCTTACTATAGGTTGAAACTTAAAAAGAAAAAAGAAAACGAAAGACGATGACACAAGTACGTGTTTTATGTTATTTGCAGAGCATTATCAAACAGAAACACATGTGTATCATTGGCAAAAAACTGCTGGTGAGGAAAAACAGAAGTGCACACAAAGGCGCATTGTGTACATTTAGTGTTTGTGTAATGTGTTCAGTGTCAGCCTTAGAATTGAAGCAGGTTTGCCTGTGCGTGCTGTCATGTTTAAGTTCATGTGTGAATGAGCAAGCGCATATTTAGAGAGGTAGCAGAGCGAGCATAACAGTCCAATGACAAGAATCCATGTGTTATGACAGCAGAAATGCTATCATATATCTACCGGATCTCCTCAGGTCCAAATGAGCCACAGATCAAATCTGTTTTATTTTGCTTTCAGACAGTAGATAAACTGAGCGTAAGTCTTTCCACCTGAAACCAAAATCTATTTCAATTCTTATCACTAAAAGAGTGATAAGAATTAGAATAGACTATTAAAGCTTTACTAAATGAAATCAATCTGTGAATTTCTATATCTGCTCAAAGTTTACCATCAAGATCAGGCAGTAGCAATATGTTAAGCGCATTAACGTTCACATGTGGTGAGCTGAATTAATTCGTTGATATAATGCAAGATCGACCATTGTAGGCTTGGTATGCCTGTTACAGCATCTTTTGAAAGGCCCCGTTTACTGAAAGAATAAAAGCAGCAAAACAGACAGGACTCACAACCAGCATTGGAGGGAGTTACAGAAGGCAGAGTGCCGAGGTCAGGCTGGAGTGGCTGTGTGAGACTTGGCTTAATGCAGAGTAGAAATACACACACACACACTATTTGTATCATCAATATCTACAACTGGATCCCAAAGTTACAAACTCTTAATAGATGTTTGAGGAAAGCTAGGACCACATGACACAAATGAAAACTGACATTCCAAATCAGAAGAGACAGAGGGGCACCAATGTGTTGAGTAAGTTCAAGCCACTATTTTCTGACATGCTGATGTGAGCACCGAGCGGCTACAAACCTGATTGAGACATTTTTGTAGCTGTACCAATACAGCACTACAGCACCAATACAGCACTCTAACTGTACTTTTTTTTTAAATACTCCAGAAAACTATTTGGAGGTCTGTGGAGTCCCATCAGACTAACGCCACAAACTACTGGCCAAATGAAATCGAACTTTAAATTCACATTCTCTCATCAAGGAGGGCGAACTGCATCCTGTTCTGCACGGTCTGAACTTCTGTTGCGCTTGAGACTCCAGCTTGTGCACTGCTGAGCAGACACACGTCGCTACCTTCACATAGCAGGCTTTCAGGCTCAGGTTCTATTTACTGATCATACATGTTGTTCATCTCGATCTCATCTTTTCTAAATTACTTCACTTGAAAACATAAGCTAGCTGTCTGTTTTTCTTAATTTGTCTTTAAAAGAGTATTTATCCACTCTCTGGGTTGTCAATTTTAAAGTGTGCTAGGATTTTCTTTCTTATTTTGTATTCTAGTAAATATAACAGCTTATTATTAATATTATTATTCGAACAATTCTCACATCAGAATCGTAAATATGAATCTACAGCCAGTAGGCAGTTATCTTATCTTAGCATAAAGACTGTAATCCTGAGAAATCATTTGTTTTTAACATGCCCAACTCTTCCTCTGATTGACTAGCTTTTGCTGTCATCATTGTTTTGCCTTTTATAGGATAAGGTTAGCCAATCAGACAGAGATTAAGGCAGCTCTTCTTGGAATACCGTTTGGGAAAACAACTGGCACTTTCCAAAATTTGAAACTTATACCTAACAGTAACCCACTAAGGTTCACTCAGAAACACCATTATAACATTTAATGATGAACCCAAAATGCTTTGTGCCCACTTCCCAACTGAAGCTAACAATAGCTGTAGCTTTATACCTAACAGACAGTCCTTATCATTTGTGGAATTCATTGAATTGTGCGATAAATTGTGCATTACAAAATCAGCCGAAACATAATTTATATCTGGCGTTCTTTCTCTAATGTTCTATTTATTGTAGCAAAGCTACTCACCCATACAAGGTGTTGTATGAGTTTGCGTGTGTGTGATCTTTACTACAGACGGAAACTGGGTGCTTTGCACTGGTGAACATAATTAGAAAACATCAGATCTGTGTCATATGTGAGTGTGCAAACAGTCTGCTATGTGAAGGTAGTCATATTTTCAGGGAAAGTTTTTAACATGCTTCATTGATGACCTGAAGCCTTCTATTTATTGACTTAAAGATTTGTAAGCTTATGTAGATATTTGAGGTAAAAAGAAAAAAAATCATCCAGCATTTGAAAAGAGAAACAAGATTAAATGGAATAAACTGTACGCACAAACACAAACTTCTAAATTAGTGTTCAAATTAGAATGGATTCTTTAGCATACTGCAAAAAAAACAAAAAATAAACATATATACAGTATATATGTATATATACATACACACTATATATATATATATATATATATACACATACACTGTATATGTATATGTGCGGAAGAGAGGTAGTATGTTAAACACAGCGCCAAAGATTAGCGGCACGTCATCTGTTTATCGAGACAACAAAGACAGAAAATACAGAATGAGACAGAGATGAGGATCGAGTGAGTAAAGCGGATAAAGTTTACAGTTACCATTTTAACACATTGGGATCTACTCGTTTATGGACTGCTCTACTGGCAAAAGAAGTCTACTAGAAACCATTTTCTTTTATACAACTTGCAACTACATTACTGTACATTTGATTAAAAGAAGCACTGCAAAAAAGGTTGAGGAGAAAGCTGAGGTGTTGTATAGATGAGTGTATGTGTGTGATGTGATGTTTGGTTCCCTTAAAGGCTATTGTGAAAAGTTGTCCTGTAAATCACTGAGGTATCTGTTAAATGTTTCCAGCTGAGTGAGGTTTCTGTACTTAAGGCTACTGAGGTGGAGCTGCTGACCTGGGTTGAGGGGACAATGGGTCGAGTAGGGGAGAGCGTCTGCGGACTTGTTTGGGTTCAACTGAATGCAATAGTCACTTCTGCCATAATGCTCATGTTAGCCCAGATCTGTTTGGCAGATATTATGTATGACCTGAAATGTAACCATTATTATTTTCCATTCCATTATTAATTTCCATTAATAATGGAAATTAATTTACCCAGAGGAAAACCAATGCAATGTCCAACAGCAGCACAGCAAAGTTTCATAACAGAGGTTTTGCTCTCAGAGCCCATAAATTGAAGAGAGTCTCTCCCCAAAACCCTGTCCTGCATTCCTTTTTCAAACAAAAGATGTAGAAGTTCAATGTAAAAGTCCACTTTTTAAGCATTTTAGTTCACTATTACAAAACAAATGATTCATTTAAAAATGAATTTAAAAAGCTAAAATGCGATACACAGAATAGTGAGGAAGGTAATATCAAACTTTGGGTTTAGGAGGCAACATCTCATCAGTCATGTTGTGTCATTACATCTGCCTGTGGCAATCTCCGTTTTCTTCTCCTTCGCTGGTCTTCGCAGATTCCATACAGTGTGCAGGAGACGCTACCTCGGTAAGACCAAGGGGTCATTCCTACCCTTTTCACAGTAAAATGACACATCCAGTTCCACAGCACCTGTTCAACTAGATATCTGACTCCCATCAGCCCTTCATGTGTCACAGTTTTCCAAAAGCAGAGCTGGACTGGCTGCTGAGTTAAAGCTATGAGGAGCAGTCCTGTAGTAATTGGCTGTTGCAGAAAAAGAGGCGATTAGATGGTTGGTAGATGAACAAAGAGGCCCACCCATGCTGTTGCTGTGACCGTTTAAATCCTGTGTCAATCAACTTGGGCAGTGTTAGTTCATGATCATTTGATTGTGTTTGTATATATAAGCAGTGCTGGGGGCTACCTTTCCAGTGACAATGTACAGATTTAAGTCCACTGTACTCCTTCATCTCAGGTTACAGCTAAAGGTGTAACCTCATGTTTTTATTCCATTGAGAAATGTGACTGTCCCATCCCTTTCCAAAGAGTGATACCACATTGTTGGCTAATGCGGGCTATTCTGAGATTAAGTGAAAGTGGGAAGGGGAGCTTCATCTGCGCTCTGAGAAGGCTTCAGGAATCTACAGTGCTAATCTCTTCTTTATCAAAATGACTTGCCAGTATAGCAAGCCAAGCGCCAGCTATAGCAAATGCTGACATGCATCAAAACTGACAATCTCAAAAAGAGTAAAAGAAAAAGCTCCATTTTCACCTAAATTAAAAAAGACTGTATAATTGTCAAAAGCTTATTGACAGACTTTAGAATGAGCAAGAAAAGATGTACATCCATAATCTTAGAATGGACAGAGAGGACCCATCCTGGTAGTACTGATTTAATGCCTGCCAGAGAGTTGCCAGAGGATGCTGACACAGATTTGAAGAAGTATAGGTAGTGCGTGAGACTAAGCCAGTTGGAATGTTCAGTCAGCTCTGCAAGTCTCATCACTGCACAAGTAAGAGAATGAGCCAAGATCAGGGCTAAACCAGTGTCAGCCTTTTGTTTTGTTAGGGAATATGCTATAGGTATGGTTTGCTTTTAGGTATGTGTTTTGTTTTGGGTTTTTTTAAATAATGAAAGTGGTAATATTTTGAATTATAGGCCATAATTCCAATTTTAAGGTTTTAAAAATCCACTGTACTCAAACCTAAACCTGTCTTGCTCATTGCAACATGATACAAGTCAAGTAAGTTGACCAGGATTGTCACCTCTGTCCATTGTATTTAAACACAACAAAATAATGTTTCCTCTAATTGCATATAGTTCTCTATCTCCAGAGCATTTACCATCAACGGTCCACTTCTCTCAATATCCCCACAATAATGTTTAACTATATACAGACTTAGCAAGTGGTATTTACAAAGTTTGTCCACAAGGGGGTGATCCAGGCCTGCATGAGGGGTGAGCATACACTGCCAAAAGAAATGGGATATGATATGTAGTGATGTTGAAAAAGTAACATTGTAAACCTTGCTTATGTGGCTGGTGTTGAAATTATAAACGTGTGACAAAAAGGCATCAGGCTTACTTCTAGATGCAACGTAAAAACAGGTCTCAAACCTGTTCGACAAGTCTGCCCAGCTGTTTTCATTCAAGACACACTACAGGCTATGTAATTAGTGAAAATAATCTACTTTGTTTACATCTGTAAAATATTCGCTTTGCCCTGATAAAAAGAAATTAAACTAAACTAAAATCATGGCTGATATTAAAATCTGTTTAATCTGTTTAAATCTGTTTTAAAATCTAATAGGTATGGCAGCTTCAATAATAACCTGTAATAGATTGTAAAATCATGAAAAGCTTCTTAAAACAGAGCCTTTCCTTAAACTGATAAAATCAGGAATGAAAATCTTGTAGTATTTGACAAAGTTTAACTTTTAGCTTACTTCTGCTGTTATTTAGTATGATTAGAAATCACAGTGATGCCTAGAGCTTCAAAAACTATCTCTGTCTTCTGATTGTAAGCTTACGCCACATTCACCATAAACACACACAATATCATCAAACAGTTCCCTGAGGCAAAAGCCGCTAGTCGGTGTCTGTCCAACTATAGAGCTCTGAGTGTCATAGCAGCAATCTAACCAGCCGAACAAATATTTTTTGGGATAATTACTACCCAACAAAACATACAAACGTTGTGTCAGGCTACGAATTTTCACAGGTCCAAAAAAAAAAAAAAAAAAAAAAAAAAAAAAAAAAAAGACAAAATACAACAGAGAAGTGCTTCCCTGCACTAGAACATCCAGTCAGAGCCTGTATGCACACCCCCTTGTGGTCCATGAATATTCTCATATACTGTACACAGGTCAAAAAAATAGAAGGACTCCTATCATACATTTCTCCTTGTTTATGTGTATGTGTGTAAAAGATGACACATATACACATGACTGAGGAGGTGCCATCAAATCCTGCAACACAGAACTTTGCTTCCATGGAAGCAACCGTGTGTCACTCTCTTAAATATATGGTTATATATGCTTATATATCAGCGTATCATTTATATTTATAAAACATTATACATACATTCTTGTTTTGTGAAACTCCCTTTCTTCTTGTGAACCGGGAATTCCATCTGTAGCATCTGCCTCCATCTATCCATCCAAACTCTCTTTCCTTACCACACTGAAACGTTCCTACTAAACTGCAGTCGACCATCTGGGACTCTTTGCACATACACAGATACAAACCTGCCAGATTCCAACTTAGGCAAGTTTTGTTTGTTTTTTTTAATTAAGAAGCTATGTATTTCCATGACCCTACATGAAGCTTGCACATGGCTACCCATGTTGATGTTTGATATATTTGTGTATCTTTGTCAACAATATTTGATAGCTATCTAACATTAGTTCTCGAAGTTTATCTGTACCTCAGAAGAGCCAGCATGGTTGTAGCAGGAAGTAAATCTAGGTATTTATTCCTGTCTGTGATCACAATGATGTAAACAATGCAATGAGGATGACGGTAAAAAAAAGGATGTGATTGTCACATCCATCAAGCGGTCTCCAATGAAAAAAAAAAAAATAAAGGATGAGAAAAGATGACCTTTTGGATTTTGTGGACATGGAGAGGATCTAGGAGGTCTATATGTTCCAAATGCAGACGAGTCAGGATATCTGCCTGATGTAACGACATTTCGTTTTTGAGAATCCAGAGACCAAGATATAATCTTATTTAAGTGCTGCACGAATCCACAGCACATTCAGCGGTCTTAAATCCATAATTCCAGAGGCATCTGAGTTTGGTGCTTGAGGTCCGGAGGAGGAGGAGGAGGATGGGCAGATGAAGAGGTGAAGGTTACTATCAACCTATCTGATTATCCATAATTTTCCCACATGTTTAGGTCTGGGTCTTTTTGGGGAAAAGGCCATCAGGGTTGGTTAATCATCCTCTATGTGCTGAGCATGTCTTCCCTTCCTCTGCTATGACACCTCGCTGCCAAACACTTCGAGCACCAGCGGGGTGAGCTGCATACTGTGCTCAGGCTGGAAGGACAGCGAGCGGTACTGCTTGGAGTGCTCCTCGTTCAGGCTGCGCAGGTCGGCTAGCTTCTGTATCATCTTAGCATAGAGGAGGCGCCCGCCAGGGTGATTGACCCGTATGTAGGCCTGCAGTGTTTCTGAGAGATGGTCCTGGAGCTTCTCGATGTGTCTGTGGTCTTGAACACCGGGACGATCTGCCATCAGAGAGGGTGAGAGAGGGTGCAGAACAGAGGAGGTGAGGTATACAGGGGCCAGGGAGGAAGTAACGGAAAGTGAGATGGGGGGTTGGAGAAATGCAAAGGTAAAGATAACATTGATAATGTCTATGGATATGTTAACTGATAACAAACCCATATTATGGTTTGTGATCTGTTAAAACAGTTAAAATACTTTTCCATATTACCATATGGCCTAGCTACAGTCTACAGTATTTACAATTCTACACTTCCACAACAAAATTAAAATATGTCACAATCACAGTCTACTACATGCTCTTAACTTTTGAGGATGCACTCCCACTTTGTCCAATTGTGTCAAACTGTGCTGAAGCATGATTGCCCCCCTCCCCAGTCCTCCCAATTGCATACCCACACACTGCTCCAAGCCTAACAGGGTGTGAACACTATTACGTCATCATGAAGCTTCCTTTAGTCTAGAGGAAGTATGCAGGGGGAGTCGCAGTCTGTGCACAATAGAGACTAGCACAGAGAACATAAAATATAGCCTTCTTTATGCAATTATACAGAATGTCATGTCCATGTTGCTTACACTTGTTTTTACTCATGCATGAGGAACTGCATTGTTCCAAAGCACACCTCTTCCATCTGTGCCATTTCAAAGCATGGTACACTTCGTGGGGCAATCCTCACCCTAGGATGGCCCAGGGGAAGCGCAACCTAAAAGTGTCTCCATTTAATGGCTTACAAGATAAAGTCTCAGACTATGTCAATGGGCATACAATATGTGAGTGAAAGCTTGAATCTGAGTGTCCTAGGGTAATAAAACATTTCTATGGGATGTTGTGAGCATTATTACAGTTGTATTTACATTTTGGTGACTGTACATGACTAAAGAAACTTTTTCATAGGATCTCTGATCAATTCTAAGCTAAAAAGATTTGCTTTTTTATCTAGAGTGTAAGTACATATGGTTTACTTAGTTATGATGAAATTGACCAAAATTGCAATCAAAGGCAACATTTTTCCAAAGATTTACTTTTGTATTTTGTAGAAATTTTGGTACCTCGACAGCAGTGAAATAACATTCCTAAGCCTTGAGATCTAGCCTATTAACAGTAATTTACCGTGTTATCACATCACAAATGCCAGATGGTGGAAACAAACCATTTGAAATGTTTGAGATTGTAAATTCATCATCACCACCTATGCTTGAAGAGGCTTTGCTGCTCAGAGATTTAAGTCAGTGTTTACAGTCAGTCACTCTTGTCAAGCTCAGAAACATGGATTTCAATCATTGTAACATCATACTTAAATCTAAACCAAATTTTTTGTCTCCTTGTAAAGGCTTTTTGTCCAAAATTACTGGCCGTATCAAAACACACTAATACTTTGATGAATTAAGGTCTGTAAGTCACAAAAACTCTGGGTTTAGTAGTCAGTCAGTCTACTAATAATGGCAATCAGCCCCAAACACAATGAGGAAAGTATGAACACAGGCAGTACCTGGGGAGAGAAGGCAGATGGCCATGAGCAGCACGTGTTCCTCCTCGTGCAGGTTGAGTTTTTTCAGACCAACCTGAAACTTCACCAGTGGCTCCAGCAGCTCCAGAGTGTGACCCGCTGCAGAGGAAGACACAGACATACCATCAATGCTGTAGAGTCAACACTGACACAGGGAAACTAATATTTCTGCAGCGGTGGAGGTTATATATTAATACATTACTTTCTATCCTTTATGTTTGAAGTAGCAAGAACTGTGTGTGTGTGTTCCTTGCAGCTTTATTGCATCCATAAATACCTCAAGTCAAAACCTCACAGTAATGTGTAAGTGGGCGTAAAAAGGCATGTGTGTTGATCCTGTAAGCTGAACACTTTTCTCTACTTGGAGTGTTGGCACAGGTATGTTTAATCGATGCAGTGCTCATTTTTTTGAGGCTTTCATGGAAACTTTGAGAGGAATAGAAACATGAGGAAGAGGAGGCCTACACATCAAGTATGCAGAGTCAGTATAAAAAAAACAATATTTGAAATCTGGGCTTCACTGAGGCACTATGACTGTTGAGAAGCAACCAACCTTTTGTAACATCATTGATGCAGTATTTAAAGTCGGGTCCTCCGCAGCTCCAGGACATGTCCTCAAGACTAAACGACTGATTTGAACGTAGCATGATGATCTCGATGGCACTTGACTTGAGCAGAGCAATCTGGTCTTCTGCTGTCAGCTCTCTGCAATACATATACACTATGTTACTGTAACTGTCTTCACAGAGCTAATTTTAGGGTGCTCTCATACTTGGCCCAGTTCTTCCGTGTCTAACCACGATTGCCCCACTTCCCCGCTGGCCCGCACTCACACTGCTCTAAGCGCAATCTTGCCTGAGCGCGGTTACTGCTTGTGTATACCTCATCACGTTGACAGCTTTACTGGATTTGTGGCATATTTGGATACTTTGGAAACAGAGCAAAATACCAAAAACAGTCTTAATTTCTAGGTACTGTTAAAATTATAGAAAGCTACTATACAGCAAATGTCTGTATGCCCATCTAAATGTCTTTACAACAGTCTCACTCACAACACACTCAATTGTTGTATACAATTGATCATAATGCATGAACAAAAAACAGGCATACACACAAAAGATGTCATTTCTAGGTACAGTGGGGCAAAAAAGTATTTAGTCAGCCACTGATTGTGTAAGTTCTCCTACTTAGAAAGATGAGAGAGGTCTGTAATTTTCATCATAGGTACACTTCAACTATGAGAGACAAAATGAGAAAAAAAAATCCAGGAAGTCACATTGTGGGATTTTTAAAGAATTTATTTGTAAATTATGGTGGAAAATAAGTATTTGGTCAATAACAAAAGTTCAACTCAATACTTTGTAACATAACCTCTGTTGGCAATGACAGAGGTCAAACGTTTCCTGTAAGTCTTCACCAGGTTTGCACACACTGTAGCTGGTATTGTGGCCCATTCCTCCATGCAGATCTCCTCTAGAGCAGTGATGTTTTGGGGCTGTCGCTGGGCAACACAGACTTTCAACTCCCTCCACAAATTTTCTATGGGGTTGAGGTCTGGAGACTGGCTAGGCCACTCCAGGACCTTGAAATGCTTTTTACGGAGCCACTCCTTCATTGCCCGAGCGGTGTGTTTGGGATCATTGTCATGCTGGAAGACCCAGCCACGATGCATCTTCAATGCTTTCACTGATGGAAGGAGGTTTTGGCTTAAAATCTCACGATACATGGCCCCGTTCATTCTTCCCTTAACACGGATCAGTCGTCCTGTCCCCTTTGCAGAAAAACAGCCCCAAAGCATGATGTTTCCATCCCCATGCTTCACAGTAGGTATGGTGTTCTTGGGATGCAACTCAGCATTCTTCTTCCTCCAAACACGACGAGTTGAGTTTTTACCAAAAAGTTCTATTTTGGTTTCATCTGACCACATGATATTCTCCCAATCCTCTTCTGGATCATCCATATGCTCTCTGGCAAACTTCAGACGGGCCTGGACATGTACTGGCTTAAGCAGGGGGACACGCCTGGCACTGCAAGATTTGAGTCCCTGTCGGCGTAGTGTGTTACTGATGGTAGCCTTTGTTACTTTGGTCCCAGCTCTCTGCAGGTCATTCATCAGGTCCCTCCGTGTAGTTCTGGGATTTTTGCTCACCATTCTCATGATCATTTTGACCCTACGGGATGAGATCTTGCGTGGAGCCCCAGATCGAGGGAGATTATCAATGATCTTATGTCTTCCATTTTCTTACAACTGCTCCCACAGTTGATTTATTCACACCAACCTGCTTGCCTATTGTAGATTCACTCTTCCCAGCCTGGTGCAGGTCTACAATTTTCTTCCTGGTGTCCTTCGACAGCTCTTTGGTCCTGGCCATGGTTGAGTTTGGAGTCTGACTGTTTGAGGCTGTGGACAGGTGTCTTTTATACAGATAAATTGAGTTCAAACAGGTGCCATTAATACAGGTAACAAGTGGAGGACAGAAAAGCTTCTTAAAGAAGAAGTTACAGGTCTGTGAGAGCCAGAAATCTTGCTTGTTTGTGGGTGACCGAATACTTATTTTCCACCATAATTTACAAATAAATTCTTTAAAAATCCCACAATGTGATTTCCTGGATTTTTTTCCCTCATTTTGTCTCTCATAGTTGATGTGTACCTATGATGAAAATTACAGACCTCTCTCATCTTTCTAAGTAGGAGAACTTGCACAATCAGTGGCTGACTAAATACTTTTTTACCCTACTGTATATGTGCCCAATTGCCTGGCCCATTAGTTTCCAGTGGTCAGTAGCTAATAGTTGAATTCATAATTCATGGTGTTTGCAGTTTGAGATGTCCTGTCAACAGTTTTCTGGATGTTTCTTTACTGTGTTGGTCTATGGGGAAAATTAAATTCTTTGGTCTGCATGGCAATTTTTATCCTCAATACCACAAGTGGCCACTGGGCACAATTTGAAGCAAAGCTGAGTGCTCTCACAGAAATAAGGTTTCGATATAGCTTGGCATGTTTTGGCATTATTTCCTACTTCCTCTCTTAATAGATTCAAGACGTTTATTGTCATATGCAACAAAAATAAATTAATTGATTAATTAAAAAACAAAAAAGTGGTTTACACTACACAATGAAATTCTTATGCTGCTGTTCTTCCTACACATAAAAAAATAATGAATTAAGATATCAAAAAAACAAAAAAACAAACTGTACATAAACATATAAAAATTTAAAGTGCAGTTCAAGAAATTTTTTAAAAATCTAAGATTAAAAAAATATGAGTTAAATAAAAAAAATGCTTATTTATGACACCCAAGTAGCCAAATATTAAGCGGGTGTTTTGCTTGTTTGAACCGTCAACATGGTAGACAACAGAATTTATTATTTGTTTTTTTTTTTTTTGGGGGGCGGGGGTTCAATTTGAGTTGTACTGTAAGAAACTGGCTTATTTGCAGTGTTTGGCCCCTGTCTGCACTTAACAGTTTCATAATCCTCTTTCTTAACAATAATTACATGAAATCTCCAAAGTGATTTAGAAGATAGACACTGTAACTTAAATGTAAAAACTTTAAAAAACTCAAATGTTAAAAAATAATTTGTCTCCTTTTCCTTAGTAAATATAGATAATTAAGGGAAATCAATTAAAAAAATTGCCAAGAATTCACAAGTTTTTTATTTTGCTGCACTAAAAATCTTAATTCAAATTCAATCACAGCAGTCCACGGTTTGTACCTGAAGCCAGGGATCATCTTGGCAAAGCCTATAACCTTCTGGATGCTGTATGAGACCAGGTCAGCCAGGTGGGGCAGCATGGAAAGCTTTGTGTCTTCCTCACTTGAGTCCGGACTGCTCACTCCATCCTGGTACATCATCAACAGGCTGCTGAGGTTCATCTTGGTGTCCACCGATTCTGTTTGAAGAGTGCAACGGGACATGACATGAGTAAACAGAAGAATGATAACGTGGTTACACATTTGGAATCCTCAATCCCTGCTTTGCATTTGGAGTGCAAGTCAGGGACTGAGGATATAAAGCCATATATTGTAAAGAGAAAAACCAAAAAAAGGTTGCTCCCCATGTGTTCAGCTGGAGCATATGTCAAAATATATGTTTTAATATGTTTATAATGTTTTTCTTTTTTCTCATATACTATCTTACAAAAACAACACAAACATATTAAGTAAACACGTTTAGGACCCACAATGAGAAATTATACATTTTTTTAAAATTTAAACCTTTTATTATCATTTTAATGCACATGTACAGTAAAACAAAATTGGATGGCTTTCTTTAGCCGGTGCAAATAGTGCAAAGAAACAAAGAAACGCACTGTTACAAAAAAAAAAAAAAAAAAAAGGAAAACACATTTAAAAAAAAAAAAAAAAAAAAAAGGTAAACACATTTAAAAAAAACAAACAAACATACATACATACTGTATGTATTTAGTGCAGTAATGGCTCTCACTTAAAAACTGTTCCTGAGTCTGTTTGTCCTGGATTTTATTGTCCTGAATTACAGCGTAATCTAAAAATGTGTGAGGAGAGAGCAGCCAGCTAATTTGTCATCAGTGGAGATGACCCTTTGGAGTGCTGTCTTCATCGCTGCTTGGTTTGCCAGCTCCTCAGTAGCTCAGCGCACTCTCAATGGAGCACTGATGGAAAGGTCATTAGCCGCCTGTCATCCAAGTTGTTCTTCTTCAATATCATCAGAAAATAGAGACACTGCTGTGCCTTCTTTACCAGTGATGTGCTGTTGGTGATCAAGAGATGCCTTCCAACACAGTTGTATTATCAGCAAACTTAATAATAGCATTGCTGGGATGTGTGGCGGTGTGTAGGTGTTGAGATTATAGAGTAGGGGGCTCAGCACACAGCCCAGAGGAGAGCCGGTGCTAAGACTAAGAGCTGTGGAAAGGTGAGGACCCACTCTGACCCTCTTGGTGCAGTTTCATAGGAAATCTTTGATCCAATAACAGATGGTGTGCAACAGTCCTAAGTCAAGTAATTTGTTTAGCTAGTGTGCTTGTGATGATTGTTTTGAAGGCAGAGCTGAAGTCGACAAAGAGCAGCCTTGCATAGCTCCCCTGATGCTCCAGATGAGTCAGTAGCGTGGAGAGCTGTGCATTTTCCGTCTATCTATTAGCTCTGTATGCAAACTGGTATGGGTCCAACGTAGGTGGGAGGCAGGAGAGGGTGTCTGACCAATTTTTCAAAGCCCTTCATGACTATCGGTGCAAGTGGTAGAGGACAGTAGTCATGGAGGCAGCTGAAGGTAGGTTTTTTTGGCAGTGGGATAATTATGGCTGATTTCTTAAGTCACTTTGTTTACCCTTCTGAGCCAAAACATGAATAGCGCCACTCTGCCTTTGCAACAAACATTGTGGTTGAAGATGGGATTGCATGTGTTACGGAGTTACATGGAGGCAGCACAGTCCTTAAACACATTAATTGAATTATTAGTTGAAGAAAACTGTATGCCGGCCTATTTTGACAATTACTTCCACCAAGCTATGTTTCTGCACTTGTTTATATATTTATTTATTTGTTTGTGAACAGGATAATTTATAAAGTTATAGACATAATTGGATGAAATTTTCAGAAATGAGAAATGGCCTTAGGAACAATTAATTACATTTTGATGGTTGTGGATTTGATTCCCGAGTTAGGGCCTCTCTGTGTGGAGTTGCATGTTCTCCCCATGTCTGAGTGGGACCCAGTCCAAAAACATGCAAACTGGGGGTTAGGTTAATTGGTTGCTATAAATTGCCCAAAGGTGTGAATGTGAGTGTGGATAGTTGTTTGTCCATATACGTCATCCCTGTCATGAATTGGTGACTTGTCCAGGATGTAAAAAAGTCGTAGAAAATGGATGGTGAACTGGCTCATTGTCTGGATCCAGGGTTTTTACAGGATAGGGATAGTTTCTTTACATTCTTCCTTTTTTCCCCCTGACTTGGCACTTTACAGTCTGCATTAAAAGAGACTGCACTATAAATAGAAGAAACCTCAAACCAAAAATCAAACTATATTTCACGTCCCAAACCGGCGCTGTACTAGTTAATACAAAATATACCATTATATATTACTACGATTACAAAAAGATTTAAATTAATTAGTTTGATTGGGATGCTGACCGAGACTTTAAAACATTTTAAAGAAGGATTTAGATCTATTAAATACTAAACAGAACCACAAAAATCTGATAGACAAAAAAGTCCTTCAAACTCAGTGGAGCTGATTAGGCATTAAACAACACAAATTAAGAGGAAAAAAAAAGAAAATTCTATTTCATAGATTGCACAAATCTGTATCTTTGGTGCAAAGAACTATGCTATGGTGCTTATCTGACTGTTCCTGCATCTTTCTAGTTGTAAACAAAGGCAGGAAAAAGTACAGGAAAAGACAGAAAAATTCCCAATGGTCTAATCAATAAATACAGTATACAGTACACAATGAATTTAATGCTCCTAAGCTGAACATCCGTCAGTAAATGCTAAACTAAGTTTAGGTATTGGAATATCAAAAATGTAAAAGCAATACAAATAAGGGCAGTGTATACAGTATTACTGCCTGTCTATTTGTATCTTTAACTCAATGGATCTCTTCATAAGCTTTGTATTGCTATTGTGAACAATGAGATCTTACCAGGCGAATGGTTGAATGAGTCAGAAGAAGCGTCAGACAGAGAGTGAAGGGAGGCGGCTCTGCTGGCACTGCGTGTTACTGGGCCTTCACGAACTGGAGGCTGCCAATACCCAAAAACAAATACAAATTATATTGTTACTCCAATACTTTAATATTTCAACATGTTTAACTTAAGTACAAATAATAACTGCAAACGGGTTTTTAGAGAGCATGCTCACCTATTTACCTGCATATGTTCTTTTACTACATTTAAAGAGGTTCTATGTAAGGACTGTATTATTATTGTTATAAACTAATCTGCCAATTAATTTCATGGCTATTTGATACATCACGTAGTATATAAAACGTGAAAAGGTTTTAAAAAAATTCCTCACAAAATTTTTGAATCCAATTACCATTCCACAAATGACAAATGAAAACAGCAATTCTAAATGAGAAAATAACATTTTTGCTTAAAAAATGACTAAAACAGTTACTTAGTACAACAACAATAAAAAGATGATTATTATATGAAAAATGTTGAATACTACATCTGATAATCTGTCTCTCCCTTGTTCATATCTGAGACAGTTTCAAAGATTAAGAAGTTAATTAGCATTTTGTTTGCATTCAAATAAAGTAAATTAAGCTCCACAATCATAAGGTGTGTTAACTTATTTGATTCAATAATTAAATTTACACATTAAAGTTTGGTCACTATTTGTTTCTGATTTTAGTAGTATGAGTATTCAAAAGCATATAATTTGATTTATATCAAAGAGGTCCATAAGTTAAGATCCCACTGAGTTCACAGTAAGACCAGCAGCATAACATCTTGAGACTTTAGAGATATTGCAAATATACTCCTCAACCTAATAATATTAACTTCAAAGTATCCAGTTCTGTCAGTGTCAGTTGTGCCTACTAGTTTTTCTCAATTATTATTCTTAATTCTGTTTTTTTTATTCATTACCATTAACCTGTCTGCCTGTGCATGCTTTGCTGTTTTACTCATCTATATGATTGCTTGCCTATGTCTGCTTAGTTGTTAGTCTTTATGCATACTTGAAACTGCACATCTCTGTCCCATCTAATTGTCTGTTTTTATGTATATCTAACTATAAGCCATGGCTAGAAGTCCTATATAAATTGCACTTAAACTAGATGTAACAATTCCTCCATATATTGACCCTGTCAGTTAAAATGGGGAGTGTTTTTTGCTATCAACACAATCTGCTGTAAGTCAATGACCCATTGAGAAATTCTTTTTAATTTGTAGCATATCTGCTGAGGAAGAATGCCGAAAACGGAGACACAGGGAGGATGTGCAGGATGCAAACATAGTGGGGGTTGGTGGCGTGGGGGAGGACAGAAGATAAAACTAGCATTAGCAGATCAACAGTTTAAGTATTTTTAAGTAAAAGGTAAAATAAAATATGTCTCACAATCACTGCACCTACAAGATATTAAAAACTGTTTTAATTGTTTAATTAATATCATTCTTAACTAAATGAATGATTTGCTTCCACACTAAAAATGGAAGACATAACATCTCAAATTGTGTCGCCACAGTCCTTTTCTAGCATAGTTTACAAAATTGGAACAAACATCATGATAGCACATTTTACTACAGAGTGACAGTACTGATGTGCTGACCTATTTAAAATATATAAATCACAAGTAAGGTTTCTCTCTCCCTCTCTGTCTATCTATATCTATGTACCTATCTCTATTCATATCCATTATGTATCCATTTTCTTTCTACTGGAAATTGCAGTATTAAGATGTCATGTTTCAGGAAATCCTTCCACAGGCTGCATGATACCATGACCAGCTCCACCAACATTTGTGACAGGGAACAAAGTGAATTTGGCTCCAGCCCTGCCAGAAATGTTTTGCTAAAGGAAGAAACCCAGTGAATAGTGAACTAACCCTGAAGCGAGAGAAGTCTGAATAGGAGGCATCATAGGTCTTGTGGTGGGCTTCCACCAGGGAGGAAATAATCTGAGCCTGCTCCTCATTCAGACGTGGCCTCATCGCCTCTCGGGCTGCCTCCTCCTCTTTCCTCTTCATTATCATGTCCTTCTTCCTCTGAACCTCCTCATCTGTCAGGATGACTGCGAAAAAGGACAGTGGATAACAGAGGACAGAATACAATATGTTGCAATCAGCAATGGAATTTAACTTAATTTAAGGTACATTTAATCAAGTATTGTACTTAAAGCTGTGGTTTCTAACTTCTGGGAATCAAGCAGTAGACCCTTTGGAAGCAACTCCACTTCCCCTCCTCTCCCTGATTCTGTAGGGTAGCTCTGACATGTATTATAAGACAGCCGCAGAGCCCTTGCGAAGGGCTCATGGACAGTCTTTTGACATAACGGTCTTCCTTTTTTGGCTTGCTTTGCTGTGTCTGCCGTTGTTGATAATGCTGGAAGAGCAATTTTTCCTGCTGGCATGTTAAAGGGACGTTCATGCAGATCTACCTTTTTAGAAAAAAGCTAACAAGAACACCCACTTTCTGAAATGACTGTATGAAAACTATCAGTCATAAAAGTGAAAAAAAATGTAAAAAGTAAAATCACTTGTTAATCTTTTTAAAGCCTAAATGTAGAGCATAGCGGAGATGGAGGTCATTTTTTTTCCTAAACCACTTCAATTTTGTATTATAATATAATAATATTATACAATTAATTTCCCTATGGGTATTAATAAAGTAATCTCTATCTCTATCTCTAATAACATTATTATGAAATTTAGCCCAACTTAAAATACAGTTTTTTGGGGGGTTTTTTTGGGGGGAAAAAAGGTACCTTACTTGAGTATCTGCATTTTCTGCTAGTTTAAATTTCAACCCCATTACATTACGGAGAAAAATATTGTAAATTTACCACTACAATTATCTAATAATATTAATTACTAGTCTTCACACCCAAAATCATGCATTTTTTGAATAATTTATTTTTTGGCAGTTAAAAGGAACACTGGCTCTGATTCTCAATAAAAGTTAACTATTAGATTTGTTAATTTTTCAAACAATAAGCATTCAACCTACAATATACTGCGCAGGATATACAGTGCCAAAAAATTACTTTTAATCAGTAGTACAATTAACATCAGTTATCGACATTTACTTTTACTCAAGTATGAGTTTTGGGGAATTTCTTATACCCCCGCTTGCAGTTCATTGACAAAAGAAATTTGCAACACTTTCCTAAACACTAAAGTTTTAAGGAAAACTTTAGTTTTGAAAGAAAAAAATGTGTATTTTAGAAAGAGAATATTTTTAAAACTTTTTTAATCCATCAAAAAAAAAAAAAAACCAAAACAAGAGGAAAAGTAAAACTAAGTTAGCCTTTAAAAGAAGGAACTGTAATATAAGCTCCAAAATTTTCCACCTCAGATTACATGAACCATACATTTTCTGAGTTTGGCATGCAGACAGGCCTTTTTAAAGAGCTGATGCAGCTGGCGTTGGATGTTTAAGTGCCTTTTGCTTTATTCATGCTGCAGGAACGGACACTGCAGACAGAGTGCTGCAGAATATATTATACATGGTGTTTATAGTGACTGTTTTAGATTTGACAAGATCAGAGGTTCTTTTGGGATTTACTAGGGTTGCATGCCACTTCCCTACGTCTATGAGAATTACATGACTTTGTAATCTTCTATTCACAACACATGATTTATGGGACCGTTTATAATATTTCGTATTTGTGTCTTTATATTTTTTAATGGCTTTGACATACCTGACCAATGTGACTATTGGTCAGGTAAAAGGATTGCCAAGGGCAAATTTAGCTACTCGTGCGCCTGATCTTTCATTGCTTTCCCAATTAATGCAAGTAATTAAATAGCCATAGCTAAGCCAATTTGCAGTACGCCACAAAACTGATAATTTAACTTGTTTGCTGCAAGTTAGAGAGCAAAGAGATAAAATTCTACAAATATAAAGAAATACTTCAGTCTTTGTTAGAATCTAAAATCTGCTATTGGAGTTGTTGAATAGAGTAGAAACACTGAGTCAGTCACTTTATCAACAGGCTTAAAGTGCAATTGCTTTCTAAAATCTCAAAGTAGACTCAAAATACAGAGCAGGCTTCTGGAAGTGGTCTTTTTGTGGCCTCCTTATACTGTAAAACTCTTTTCAACATGCCAGCACCACATGTTTGAATTCTGTATACTTTTTTGATTTGATTAGTTTGAGAACTACAAACAATTTCTGCAGTATAGTATTTCTTTTTTAATGGACAGTGACCAATATCTGGATGTGTGACCAGAATTGCCGCTGATAAAACAGGAAATCTGCTATTCCTCTAGAGGTGTTATAAAATGAAATACAGGGGGCTGAAATGGTGGTGCAGTGTACTGTGGTGCAATGTGACATCTGTAATGAGCTGCTCTATAAAACATTTTGTATGACCTTTCTCGTTGTATTGCTTTAAAACTAAAGATACACCGATATGGAAATTGTGGGCTGATAGTGATATTTAAAATAGCAATATGCCCTTATGTGTCAAGAAAATAAAGAAAAGCTCTGTATATCTAATGATTAGTCACAAATTATGTGTTGTACAGAAAAACACCACATGGGCATGTTAAAAAAAGTGTGATTTCCATAAGAGTTAGTTGCTGGAGTCAGATGCATGACATTTGACGTAGCCAGTACAAAATTAATGAGATGCAATACCTTATTAGCTGATAATTAATATCGGCCGATATTGACATTATCAACAGATACCGATTTGAGGCGGTATATGGTATCAGTGCATGCCTATTTAAAATCATAGACTACTTAATTTGAAATACATTTAAACGTGACATTAATGTCATCATTTAACATAACCTCGAACATATTTACGTCGAGCCCAAAGACAGAAGCAGAAAGAGTTGTGTCATCACTGTTTCATGCCACTGATGACAATAAAAAAAACTGCATACAGAAAAACTGTAGAAAGAATACAGAGATAATATTACAGGCATGGGACTCTAAAGTTTCATATTTAGTGCAATTAATGTAATCGCTAATAAAGAATGTTAAATAGTCAAATAACATTTGATGTCAGTTTTCAATGTCTTATTCTGATAGCAACAACCTGAGGGTAAAGCTAAAACCAAGGCAAGTTATGCAAATCAACATGTTTTAGTAATTAATGATGTTGAGGGTACAACCCATTCTTAATTAATATCATATGAGAAATATAGCACTTGTGCGTTTTTGTTTTGTTTTATCAAAGTTAGTATTTGTACATCACCCATGTGTGGAGCCTGTGTTCTCTGCTGCAGTAATGCACTGGCCCCTAAAAGCCTCTGCCCATATCTTCCTTTGCGCTCTGCCACAGTGACCTATTACCCAGCACTCAACTATGCAGAGACAGGCTCAGAGCCATGAGTAAGTCAGACCTCTGACAGCTCATTATTCATACTTTACTGAAATTATTTTAGTTTATTGTAATCATACCATTTTATGGGGACTGTTGGGATGGCATGGTAAAGACCCCGCAATTTATTGTGGCTTGAAAACATGATAAATTCCCTTTTTTCCTACTCTGAATAAGACACAATGCCATGCTCTAACAAAACGTTCAAGGGTTGAATTAATTAAAATGTTGATGTAGCATTGTCTGAAATGTTTACCTGTTAACAATTGCTAAAATGCAAAAAAAAAAAAAAATGTTATGCAGCTTTCAGATTTAACGTTTAGGCATTACAAAGGCAAGTATATTTTGATCAAAGAAAAACACTAAATATACTTGCTCAGTACTTTAATTCAAGAGCGACAGTTGGCTATAAAATTAAGTAGTGCTTGGATCATGCACTACATGGTTGTTTTCCTAAAAGCAATCTGTATTTGACGTGAATTTTCAGGGATTACATTTTAGGCTGCAACCACAGAAGTAGTGTTGCATAACAGCGTTTGATGAAGACAGCAACAACTGTAAGGCTACAAAGGCTTAAAAAGGCAACTGAATGAATTGGAATTCTTAGCCAACCAAAGGACTGACTTGGCTTTTATCTCTTTTGACCTACCATCATTAATTAGGTTTTGGCTGCACCCCAAGTGCATCCATTCCCAAGCCAGGAGAGGACTACCCTTGACAACTTTTTTTGGTGAGGACATCCAAGTATGCCAAACACAGCCCAATCATGAATAGCCACAGTTTGGTCAAAGTTTTGCACAGGCCACCAAATCAGCTCTTCTAAGGTTGGGACATGATTGAATCATTCAGTATACAGCCAGGTTTTGAATCCTGGATGGTATCATTAAGGTAGGGAGAAAAAGCCCAGTCTTTCAAAGGAACAATTTGCCCACTCACAGTTCTTGGCAGATTCAGAGCACTTCACCAAAAACAGCTTTCTGTTTGAAAAGCGATTATGTAGATGTGGTGATTTGGTGCCCTGCCTGGCAGAGAGGAGCAAAGGATGAAAGACGGAAAGCAAGAGAAAAGGGGTATGGTCAACAGCATCAGTGCCAAAGAAAGTGAAAAAAAAGGAAAAAGGCAGAGTTTCTCTGTTGTTGAAGCCAGAGGGACATAGCAGGCTTACTTATTAACCAGCCAACTGAACAGTTAAACACAATGGGGGCCGCTAACACTCAGATTTGGTGTGATATATGTCAAGATGGATTTGGTGCACAGACACTGTTTTTCCATTGCTGCCCTAGGTCTGTGATGTTGAAAAGGTAAAGTCAGGTCACCCAGGCTTTTGGGCACCCACATCCTGAGTGTAACACAGGATATCTTATCAACAGATCATAATGGGTACATGATGGCAGGAAGGCCTGAAGATAAGCACATAAGGGCAAAAAAAACCAAAACAGATAATAAAAATGGGCAGGCAACATTTGATTCTCAGCCATCACACAAATTTACTGAGATGGAAATAGTTTGGGAGATAAATTTAATAGTCTCTGTGACCAAACCTTTGTTTTCTGGATGCATATACACCCACGTGACCTGCTTTAATCCATCCAAATATAAATAGTATAAAGTAGCATAAATTGACAAATATAGAAAATAAATACATACAAGTGAAGTTCACAGTTCTGATTTGAATGACACCGTTTAGAAAATGCTTGCTATACAAAGAGCATTGATATGCTTGAGTATTAAAGTGCAGCGCTGTGTACTTTGTAATACTATATGAATTATAAAAAACACTGTAAAGATTTTTAATTTCATAGTTTATATACAAAAAATTATGGCAGTGTTTATTTTGTATTTTGATTGTATTTAGATTGATGAAAAAGTCAGCTTTTATGACTCAGATTTTATGGATTTATAGAAAAAAAAGTTTTGAAATCCCTCCCCAGGAAACTTAACCACAGTTCACACCTTGGCTCATGTGAAACCAGCGACTCACATGATGACCAGGGGGAGTGATTACCCATCTGATGGGGGATGGATCTGGGCCACACAGATTGGGGGCAGGGCTTTGTACCCTTTGCTCACTACCCTGAGTAAGAAGGATCCTCCATAAGGTTAAATACTGGGGACTCCCTACCAGAAATCTAGAACTGAAGAAGCCTCTTGGATGAGAAGTGAAATGTCTTCAAGAAACTCCAAGAAGTCCAGTTGCCTTCAGAAGAAACACCAAGACTACCATGACCTGGATGACTGAGAATCTTCACAGACATCTTGCCTTGCACTTTGGGAAAGACACCCTACAACTGGTGCGGGATCATGAGAGGATTTCAAGAAAACTTGCCGATTACAGGAACCACCTGCGCTTCAATCTGAGATGCAGACAACAGAGGTTTGTCCCTGCCAGCCTACACATGAAGTCTACCATCAAGGGCCACAGAGCTGGACAGATACTTCAGAGAGCACAGAACCAACTACTTAACAAAAGGATCAGGCAGATCAACTTTACAATAGAAGCACTTACTGAAAGGAGGGACCAGTCTCTACAGGAATTGATGACCCTTCTACCATCCACAGTCATGGGGGAAGTTAACAACTTCATAACAAAAGCACAGGAAACTCAACACGCCAAGGGTAAGGAACGACAGACCAGAAAATTGCTTGCACTCCAGGCCAAAGCCTATAATATCCCGTGGGCTTTTGAACCATCCGACCACAAGCAGGAAGACACAATAGACAGTCAAGATAAGTGGGTTAAAAACGTATCTAACAGAGACCTCACCCAGCCAGAAAAGAATGTCCTAGCCAAAGGACTTAACTTCGCCATCTGTCCACAACTGCTGCCTGTAGTGGACCTCATCACAGCCACAGAATCAGCCATAAGGTCCAAGAACCTTGTATTAGCGGAAGCTGAACAACTCAGGATGAAGGTATCAACAGCGCTTGCAAGCGCAAAAATACCTCCATCTCATATCACAATTGAAGAAAGGAAAGCCATACCCGCACTTAACAAAGACAACAGCATCATTATTCTTCCGGCGGACAAGAGGAGATGTACAGTGGTACTCAACCAACCAATTACCACTCAAAGATCACCACCTTGATGACAACACATACGAAACACTGAAGCGTGACCACACCAGTGGTTACAAGAAAAAGGTAATCAACTGCCTACAACAACTGGAGAAGGAAGGAGTCATCAACCATCCCACTTACTATAGACTGTATCTGGGAGATTGCTTACCATGTATATATGGCCTTCCCAAGAGCCACAGTGAAGGAACCCCGTTAAGACCCATCGTCAGCAGCATCAACTCAGTTACTTATAACATTTCTAAACATCTCACAAATATACTTTCACCTCTGGTTGGCAAAACTCCACACCACATCCAGAATTCTAATGATTTCACCAGCAAAGTTCGGGACCTCAGGCTGGCACCAGAGGAAACCATGGTCTCCATTGATGTCACCTCACTATTCACATGCATACCCACATCCGAAGCGGTGGAAACCATTTGAAAACAACTAATGCAAGACACTACTTTGGACCTTAGAACCAACTTCACCCCAGAACAAATCTGTAATTTGTTGGACCTATGCCAATCCACCAACTACTTCAAGAACAACGAATGTTTCTACAGACAGAAGCATGGCTGTGCCATGAGCTCCCCAGTGTCTCCTATTGTGGCCAACCTCTACATGGAGGAAGTGGAAAGTAGGACACTGAGCTCCTTCAAAGGAACAACACCAAGCCATTGGTTCAGATATGTGGATGACACATGGATCAAGATTAAAACCCAAGAGGTAGAATCCTTCATGGAACACCTTAACTCAGTAAACAGCAACATCAAATTCACAAGGGAGGACATGAAAGAGAACAAGCTGCCTTTCCTGGACTGTGGCATACACCTTGAGAAGGGCGGAGGGCTTCTACCGGAAACCTACTCACACAGACCAGTACCTGCTTTTCAACTCTCACCACTCTTTGGAACACAAGCTGGGAGTTATCAGAACCCTACATCACCAGGCTGAAAATGTTCCCACAAGGACAGAGGTCAAGGTCTAAGGAACACAAACACATCAAGACGGCATCAAAAACCTGTGGATACCCTAACTGGGCGTATGTCGAATCCACTAAGCCCTCCAGGAAAAACACTCCGACAACACAGGAAAAGGAGAGGAACAAACGCCACAACATTGTCATTCCGTATATGGCAGGGGTGTCAGAGAAATTCAGAAGAAACTGGTTCACACCAAGGACAAAACTCCCAGACACAAACTTAATAATGTTGTTTATGCAGTCCAGTGCAGTGAGGAGACTTTTATATCGGGGAGACCAAACAACCTCTCCACAAACACATGGCTCAACACCAGAGAGCCAGCTCCTCTGGCCAGGACTCAGCAGTCCACTTACACTTAAAGGAGAAGGGACACTCCTTTGAGGATGAGAATGTGCATGTGCTGGACAGGGAGGATAGATGGTTTGAGAGAGGAGTAAAGGAGGCCATCTATGTCAAGCTGGAACAGCCATCACTTAACAGAGGAGGTGGCCTCAGACATCAACTGTCTACCACATACAATGCAGTTTTGAAATCCCTCTCCAGGAAGCTTAACCACAGTTCAAACATTGGCTCATGCAAAACCAGCGACTCACATGATGACCGGGGAGAGCGATTACCCATCTGATGGGGGATGGATCTGGGCCACACAGATTGGGGGCAGGGCTTTGTACCCTTTGCCCACTACCCTGAGTAAGAAGGATCCTCCACAAGGTTAAATACTGGGGACTCATATAATATATATAATATTAACAAAATTTCAAAAACACTAATTACAATCTTCCAAAACCCAAATACTCCTCATTTAAAATCATAAATAAAGAAAATTAGCAAATCCTGACATTGGAATGGACATGGAAGTTACCACCAGGGAATATTCAACATTTTGACTTGAAAAAAGAACTAAAAGTAAAATAACTAATTGATTATTGAAATAGCTATTAATCAAATTTAATTTAGATAAATTAACCAATTAATCAACTAATAGTTTCAGTTCTGGTGATAGCCATACAGCCATCACCAGCATGGAGGCATAAATCATTGGATGCAGGACTGATGAAATGCTAATATAAAGCCACCTCTTTACATTAGTAATTACAGTGAATATAAAAAGTCTATACACCGTTGTTAAAATGGCAGGTGTTTGTGATGTAAAAATATGAGACCAAGATAAATCATTTCAGAACTTTTTCCACTTTTACCTGTAACCAGTAAAACTCAATTGAAAAACAAACTGAAATCTTTTAGGGGGGAGAAGTAAAAATAAAATACTAAATAATGTGGTGTGCACATCTTCATATAACTGGGGGTGTGGTTGCGTTAAGAATAAACCAATCACATTCAAATTCATGTTAAATAGTAATCATCACACACGTGGTATCATTTAAAGTGCCTCTGATTAACCCAAAATAAAATTTCAGCCGTTCAAGTAGGCTTTTCCTGTCATTTTTCTTAGCCACAACTTATCGCATCCCTATCAGAGGGATCTCATTGTTAAAAGGTATCAGTAAGTGGAAGGGTACAAAACAATTTCCAAGGCATTAGATATGCCATGGAACACAGTGAAGACAGTCATCAAATGGCAAAAAATATGGTGCAAAATTGACATTACCTAGAACTGGACTTCCAGCCAGAATTGATGAAAAGACGAGAAGAAAACTGGTCAAAGAAGCTGCCAAGTGGCCTACAGCAACATTAAAGGAGCTGCGGGAATTTCTGGCAAGTACTGGCTGTGTACTACATGTGACAACAATCTCCCGTATTCTTCATATGTCTGGGCTATGGGGTAGGGTTGCAAGACGGAAGCCTTTTCTTACAAAAGAAAAACATCCAAGCCCGGCTAAATTTTTCAAACACACATTTGAAGTCACCCAAAAGCAAGTGGGAAAATGTGTTATGGTCTGAAGAAACTAAGGTTGAAACTTTTTGGCCATAATTCCAAAAGGTATGTTTGTTGCAAAAACATCACTGCACATCACCAAAAGAACACCACACCCAGAGTGAAGCATGGTGGTGGCAGCATCATGCTATGGGGCTGTTTTTCTTCAGCTGGAACTGGGGCCTTATTCAAGGTGGAGGAAATTATGAACAGTTGGCACAAAACCTTCAGGCTTCTTCTAGAAAGCTGAAAATGAAGAGGAACTTCATCTTTCAGCACGACAATGACTCAAAACATACATCCTAATTAACAAAAGAATGGCCTCACAAGAAGAAGATTGAAATTTTGGAATGGCCCAGCCAGAGCCCAGACCTGAATCCAATTGAAAATCTGTGGGGTGACCTGATGAGGGCTGTGCACAGGATATGCCCCCACAATCTGACAGCTTTGGAGTGTTTTGGCAAAGAAGACTGGGCAAATATTGCCAAGTCAAGATGTGCCATGCTGATAGACTCCAACACAAAAAGACTGTGTGCTGTAATAAAATCAAAAGGTTCTTCAACAAAGTATTAGTTTAAGGGTGTCCACACTTATGCAACCACATTATTTTAGTTTATTTTTACCCCCCACCCAAAAAAAAGATTTCAGTTTGTTTTTCAATTTGATTGTACAGGTTATAGCTCACATTAAAGGTGGAAAAAGTTCTAAAATGATTTATCTTGATCTTATTTTTTTACATCACAAAAACCTGGCATTTTAACAGGGGTGTGTAAACATTTTATATCCACTCTATATATCAGTGGTCTTAACATGAAGGTGATGTCTCCCTAATTCTCTACTAGTTGACACAAGCCTGAGGTTGCCAGATGGTACGGACTGCCTCATACATATCCACTATTGCCTCTTTGCTGCATTTCATATCAATTTACCCTACCAATGACCAAGTATTGGCTGCTGTTCAGCTTGACTCTTTAAATACAGTATTAGATTACACACATACACATGCAGAAAGCAATTTTATTGTTTGCACCAATCAACCTGTAACGAATTCAGGAAGTTACTTGTGTTTTTATGGACTTATACAAAGCATTACAATCTAAATAAAGACCTCATGAAAATGTGTTATTAATTGTAATAATTATGATGGCATGAAGAAAAGGACAGTGTGAAGGGAAAAAAAAGATTGCCTTCCTGTAACTGTCTTTATGAACAATAAGCTGCGGAATGTGTTGAAAATGTGCAAGGACTAAAAAAGAAAAAACGAATCAGAATAAGCGACATGGTAAAACAAACAAGTGAATGTGTGATCATTTGAAGAGACCTAAATAGCACTTTACTTGGTTCTTTTTAATATACTGGAGCAAACTAGAAGACATAATTTGCAGGGGGGTCTAGTATCCTGTCTAACACTAAAATACAATAAATTAAAATAATCCTCCAAAAACTGATCCAATAATGAATTAGAACTAATAATAAGTAATTAATAAAGAATCTTCAGTAAATGCTGCTTTACATTTAGAAGGTGGGTTCAGACTTCAACAAAGCACTACTAGTGCAAAATATCACTGCCAAATTTGAAATAAAAGCAGTCTACTTTGATTTGGCTGCTTCAAAATTCTTATCTCCACAGCTAAAGCCTGTTGAAACATAATCAATCATCACAAATGTGACTTGGAAACCTGAGGCCATTGCACATACTTGTGTCCAAACATATTTGCAGAATGAAACGGCTTTTATCAGTTTGCCTCCACACACTACCAAAATAGATTTGAAATAAAATAATCAAGATGTGATCAAAGTACACACTTTACAGTTTTGGAATTATAGCCATTTTATGCAGAGTACCACCATTTTCAGGGGCTCAAAAATATTAGGACAAACTGAAAAAATTGTAAATGTGACTAGTTTTTATTACTTGAATGAAAATCCTTCGCAGTTAATGACTGCCTGAAGTCTGGAGCTCATGGACATCACCGAATTCTGAGTTTTCTCCCTAGAGATTATTTCCAGGCCTTCACTGCAACCACCTTCAGTTGTTGCTAGTTTGTGAATATTTCTGCCTTCAATTTTGTTTTCAGTAACTGACTAACTGCCCTATAGAGTTAATATAAGGTAAATCGCTTCACCATTAAAGAATATTTCTTTGCAGGGGAAGTGCGCAGACTGAGGCAGCGAGGATTACGTACCCCACTCCCGTCTATTCACCTGGCGGACGTCCAATCCCTGGCAAATAAGATGGAGGAACTGCTGCTTCTCAATTCAAAAAACTCAGACTTTGGCAGATCTGATGCCCTGTGATTCACTGAAACCTGGCTTGGTTAACACATCCCGGACAGCGCACTACGGCTGCCGGGATTCTAGCTTTTCAGAGCTGACCGGAGCATGGAGCTCTCTGGAAAAACAAAGGGATGTGGAATCTGCTTCTACATAAACAAAGGTTGGTGTACAGATGTTACAGTGTTGAAGACGTGGTGCAGCCCTCATTTAAGAGATTCTTATAGTCTGCAAACCTTTTTACTCACCCAGGGAGTTCTCCTCCTTCACTCTGGTCGGAGTTTACATCCCACCTCAGGTGTGTGTAACGGTGGCATAACAGCAGCTGGCTGAGCAGATTAACAGACGTGGAGAAAAAACTCCCAGACTCCCTGCTCATCATTTTAGGAGATTTTAAATAGAGCAAACCTCACCAGTGAACTTTCAAAATACAGGCAGCATATAAACTGTCCCAGTCTGGACCACTACTACACTGTTTTAAAGGACGCGTATTATTCTGTTCCCCGTGCAGCTTTAGGACTCTCTGATCACTGTCCGATTCATCTCATCCCAATTTACAGGAGGAAAATTAAAAATTTCTAAGCCTTTTGTAAGGACTGTGAAGAAATGGACAGAGGAGTCAAAGCTGGAGTTAAGGACCTGCTTTGACTATACTGAGTGGAGTATCTTCGAAGCTGCAGCCACCGACCTCAATGAACTCACTGACACTGTGACATCATACGTAAGCCTTTGTGAGGGCGTGCGTGCAAACCAAGATCTTCTGCATATACAACAACAACAAACCATGGTTTACACTGAATCTCAGGAAGCTGAGCCAGAGCAAGGAGGAAGCATAGAGAAGTGGGGATCGGGCCCTGTACAAGCAGGCCAGAAAAAGGCTGACTAAGGAGATCAGGAAAGCTAATAGGAGCTACAGTGAGAAGGTAAAAAACAGCTTCTCAGCCAATGACTCCATCTTAATTTGGTGCTGCCTGCAGCACATCACCAACTACAGGAGACCATCCCCCCACCCTGTTGAAAACCCCAGTGTGGCTGACAACCTGAACGGCTTCTACTGCAGGTTTGAGAAGCAACTCATTCACATCTCTCACTCACACAAAAGGACTACCTACACAACCTGTAACCCCCACCTGCACTGAAGATCTGTGAGGAGGATGCGTGTCGGCTCTTTCAGAGACAGAAGATCAGGCAGGCTTCATTACCTGAAAGTGTGTCCACCTCCTGCCTTAGAATCTGTGCAAACCAGCTGGCACCCATCTTCACCCGGATCTTTAACTGATCTCTGGAGCTGTGTGAAGTGCTATCCTGCTTCAAGCGCTCCACCATCATCCCAGTCCCCAAGAAGCCCTCTATCACAGGATTAAATGACTACAGGCCTGTTACCCTGACATCTGTGGTCATGAAATCCTTTGAGAGACTGGTGTTGAGTCACCTGAAGGACATCACAGAACCCCTGCTGGTCCCCCTGCAGTTTGCTTACCGGGCCAACAGGTCGGTGGATGATGCAGTCAACGTCGTACTGCACTACATCCTGCATCACCTTGACTCCCCAGGGATCCAGTTTGTGGACTTCAGCTCAGCGTTCAACACCATCATCCCTGAAATAATCCACTGTACGCTCACCCAGCTCACAGTGCCTGCATCCACTTGTCAGTGGATGACCAGCTTCTTGACTGACAGGAGGCAGCAGGTGAGGCTGGGGAGCATCACATCCAGCACCCGGACCATCGGAACTGGTGCCCCCAATGGGTGTGTCCTCTCCCCACTGCGCTTCTCCTTTTACACAAATGATTGCATGATTGCAACTCCTGAAGTATGCAGAGGACACCACAGTCATTGATCTGATCCAGGACAGTGACGAGTCAGCATAGAGACGGTAAGTAGAACAGCTAGCCCACTGGTGTAGAGAGAACCACCTGGAGCTGAACCCCCTCAAAACTGTGGGAATGATAGTGAACTTCAGAAGAAGCACCCCCCGACACCACCCCAGCTCATCCTCAACAACACAGTGTCTATTGTGGACACCTTCAGGTTTCTGGGATCCAAAATTTCTCTAGACCTGAAGGGGACCTCCCACATAGACATTGTCTGGAAGAAGGCCTAGCAGAGGTTATACTTCCTATGACAGCTCAGGAAGTTTAACCTGACTCAAGAGCTGCTGATCACCCTTTTACACCGCAATCATCCAGTCTGTCCTTTGCACTTCCATCACTGTCTGGTTTGGATCGGAAACCAAACAGGACAGGAACAAATTACAACAGACAATCAGGTCTGCAGCGAGGATCATCAGGGCCGACCTGCCCTCCATCCAGGACCTGTCATGGTCCATGGTCAGGAAATGGGCAGGTAACGTCCCTGCGAAACCCCACACCCCGCACACAAAGTGTTTAAAGTCTTCCCCTCTGGTTGGCGATACAGAGCACTGCACGTCAAGACCACACGACACAGAGACAGTTTCTTACCCCAGGCTGTCGCTTTGATGAACTCAGTTTCAGGAAAACTCCCTTTCACTAACTCTCTACCTCACATACATATTTGCACATCTCTTCATTGTATCTACTGTTTGAAATACATACTCTTTATAATTGCATTAATCATCTCCTACATTGTACTGGACACAGTCTTCTATCTCTATTCTATTTATTCTATACTTTATTCTATTTTGTGTATTTTGTACATTTAAAGTGGAGGTAAACTGGAGTCAAAGTCCTTGTTTGTATGCACATACTTCGCCGACAAATCTAATTCTGATTTGCACCACCTGCCCTCAGTCAAAACAGTTAAAATACTGTGAGTCATAGGCAGCATGGAACTTGCATTCCATCTCGGGCTACAACTCCAA
>KV751327.1:2308463-2319682 GCA_001698575.1 Mola mola | reverse complement strand
GAAGACCGTGTGGACGGGGTTCCGCTTTCCCCTCCTGAGCTGCCGAACAGTTTGCCAGAATGTCTTCGGCGCCGACTGGAAGTCTTTTTCCATGGCCTCACCAAACTCCTCCCACACCTGGGTTTTTGTCTCAGTGACCATCCGAGCCGCAGATCGCTTGGCCTGCCGGTAGCTGTCTGCTGCCTCGGGAGTCCCACAAGCCACCCTTGCCTTGTAAGTCTCCTTCTTCAGCTTGATGGCACCTTTCACCTCTGGTGTCCACCAGCGTGTCCTGGGGTTACCGCCACGACTAGCACCAGCGACCTTGCTACCACAGCTTCGAGCAGCCGCCTTGACAATGGCAGCGCGGAACATGGCCCACTCAGATTCCATGCTCCCCAATACCTCCAGGATGTGGTTGAAGCTCCTCTGGAGGTGGGACTTGAAGACCATTTTCACAGGGTCCTCAGTCAGACGTTCCCAGCAAAACCTCACTATTCGCTTGGGCCTGCCTAGTCTGTCCGGCTTCCTCCCCCGCAACCTGATCCAATTCACCACCAGGTGGTCATCAGTTGACAGCTCTGCTCCTCTCTTTACACGAGTGTCCAGCACATACGGTCGCAGATCAGATGATACGACACAATATACAACACGATACAAAGTCAATCATTGACTGTCGACCTAGGGTGTCCTGGTGCCAAGTGCACTTATGGACACTCTTAATGTGAAGGGCCGTGTGCTCTGGTGAAAGGTCTGGTGAAAGGTCACATAATTTTTATGAGTTTGTTTTGTTGGAGTTTGCATGTTCTCCCTGGGCCTGCGTGGGTTCTCTCCAGGTACTCCGGCTTACTCCCACAGTCCAAAAACATGCAAACTGGGGGTTAGGTTAATTGGTCACTCTAAATTGCCCGTAGGTGTGAATGTGAGTGTGGATGGTTGCTTGTCTCTATATGTGAGCCCTGGGATGAACTGGCAACTTGTCCAGGGTGTCCCCGCCTGTTGTGACGGACTCAACACTTATGGAAAATTATTGTCTTGAAGATGTTCTGTTCTGAGGATTAATGTGCAGACTACAATACACAAAGTCCAGACTGTTTTTTTGTGATGAAACATTAGCTACCAAATAAAAAGGCTGTGTCAAACAGTCCTCATCTGTTTCTCCTTTATTTCAGCAATGTTCCTCTCCATCCTAACCTTAACATATCCCAATTTTTTCCAATGTCGCTCAGTGGCAGCTGGTCAATAGATGGTGCTAGGGTGCTGCAACAGTACATGAAGGCAAATTTTCACTAACTAAAAATGAATAAAAATACTAGTTTGGTAATAAATTGTACATGTCCAGTTCATAACACTCCAGTATAACAGATCTTTTGGAGAGCTTTTTAAGTTTTCTTGTCAAAAGCCCAACAACAGAGCAGAGATGAGTGTCTTGTGGCACATCCACGGTAGATATTGATATAGTGGAAGAAATGGCAGCAACACATGGCAGTGGGGATGTAACAATTTACCATGAGTAGATTGAAATTTGAATTAATTCAATTACATGATTGGTCCATTCAACTGAGATTTTAAATGAGTTGCCATTCACATTTTAGCAGATAGTGCTGATGGAATATACTATGACTACACTTTAAGATCTTTTCACACTGCTGCATGGTAGAGTTTACAACCTCCCAACCTCATAAGTGAAAAAGGATTTTTACAAAGAAAATTACAGTATTTTGTCCTTTTTGTCTGAGAAATAATAAAGAACACGATTTCATCTCTAATTTGTCTTAAATCTCATTTTAGGGGAAATAAAGAAAATCGATTCAAATCCCGATTCTTGAGCAAAGAATTTTGAGTCCTTTCAAGTCATGAGTTACGGAAAACGAACAGATGAGCAGGAAGAGAATGAAACAGATACTGAATAAACAAAAATTTCTAAGATGAATTCAGAATTAAAGTAGTAAATTAATAGTTTTCATAAAAAACATTTTTTGGGCATTACAATTACAAGGGAAACCCTGCCTTTAGATTCATTTACATACACTGATGTCACATTCTAGATAGGCAAGAGTCAGCTACAAAAAATATAGCATTTAATGTCAACAGATGAAACACTGAGTGAAGGATAATCAGGCGGGATTACACATGAGCCACTCTACCTGTTTTAACTGATGCCATTTTCTTCTCTGGTATGCAGTTGTGTGTCAACTCGCCAAGTTAAAATTCATAAATGCCTTAATATCATATAGACACCAAGTCCCCTGAGACAGATCATAGAGACCCCATCAGCACGCAGTGTGAAACACTCACTGAAGCATAATTGGCATTCCTTATTGAATCACTGACGAGATTAGTTTGTTTTTCTGCTACCCAAAAAGTGATATTTAATCTAGTAAATAAATCAAAATATGGCTAACTCGCATTGTTTGCAAAGCAGCAATTTCTCAAGCATTAGACATTAACAGGACCAGCCTGTAAAGAACAATGAAAGTTTTTTTGTGATATGTGCAATACATTTTTTACAAAGACATGAAATACAAGAGATAACGCATTCTCATTACATTAATTTCAATAATATAGTTACTTTAAATTCACAATAGTCATTTTCACTGCCTGTAATTATGCAACTATTGGAAACAAAAAAAGCTTCACCTAACGAGTATTTTTAGCGATTAATGTAATGATTACTTTTTTAATCAGTTGATCATTCCAGCAACTAATTTTAAAATAAGTATAATTTGTACAAAAACAATAAAAACAATAATAATAATAATAATAACAATAATAATAGTAGCAATTATAATAATGTCATATTTTAGAATTGCCTCATCTGAAATAATCTTGGAACTCATGTTCAAAAGAATTGCTGTGACACAAATGAGTTTAGTCACTGTATGTCAAACAGTACTGAAACTGAAGAGTTAGAGTTTTTACTTAAGAACTTGGTTTAAAATTTTTTAACGATCATAACATTACTTTAGTTCATCACTGGAGTAACATGTATTTATGGTCACTGGTAAATGTATTTCTGCATCAGTGTGGGGAAAGGAAAATAATGATTTACAGACTAACAACAGACACAGACTACAACAATGGACTTGTTTAGTTAAAGACCAGTTTTGTCGCGTGTCTGTTAATCAAAATAAACACTACATATAATAGAGCTGAATAACAATGTTAAATGACACGTGGTATGTTACAGTTATTAACATGTAGATAACAGAAACAAATTGCACATGTGACGATAATGGTAATATGATGCCCTGGTGTGGACCGAGTAAACATGATCTAATGCATGTGGGCTAGTGTGTCTGACCTTAAGATTTTCAGCAATACTTTCTGCTTTAACAAATGCCGGCAGCTCTGGCTTGCAGTTTTGTATGTAGGTGAGGCAGAGTGGACGTGCTGGGAACAAGCCTCCCTTCCACGCACACGTGGGTTGAGCTGGAGTGGCAGCTGCTTCCTCTGACATCTGGCCTACACACTTTCCCCAGCATAGAGATACTCCAGCAGCAGAGACAGGTCCACGTTTACTTCCTTGCTACTCATCGTAAAAAATTATGCAAATAAACGTATTTACGCAATTGAAAATGTCTATTATGTCAACTTGTCCCAGGCCTAATCTTTTGATAAGTTTTGGCATCAATGGGCATAAATTCCACAATAATATTTGAGAATATTGTAATTCAAGTGGTCTGTAAAGAGAAAAACTTCTGCACCTCCTCTAGGCTCTGTGTTCAGACTTAACTAATATCTACCCCTTGACAGTAATGTTTTGGCCAATCTTTCATGATATCCATGGTTTTAGAGAGAAGATGTTCCAACTGTCAGGGTCCGGTAGTGTTAAGTGTCCTTCTGTGTTTCCTGTTTTATTTTGTATCTTAGTTCCCCATGTCCTGTCAAGTCTTCTCCCTCAGGGGTTTGTGAATGCTTGTCCTCCCTAATGTGTTTCACCTGTGTCTAATTGTCGACCCCTTCCTTGTGTATTTAAACCCTGTGTCTCTCTCCTCCTGGGCCAGATTGTCTTGTCTTCCTAATGAGCAGTCCAGCGTTAATTTCTTGTGAGTTCCTCATGTTTTGTTCCTCGACTACTGAGTTTGCCTGTCCCTTAGGCTGTACCTTTGCTATCTAGTTAGATCTCCTGGTGTCAACCCATTTTTGGATTAAAATGGTTTTGATTAAGAACCTCCCTGTGAGTCTCTGCATTTTTGAATCCTCCTGAGCCTGTACCAGATAGTACATTCTGGCCAAGAATGGATTCAGCAGAATCGGACCCAGTTCACTCAGCCTTGAAGGCTCAAGGAGCACGAGCAACTGATGTTTGTTCGCCAGGAAATGTTTGAAGCAGAGAAACACAATGAATCGGTTTTGCAACTTTATCAGCTCAATTAAGTTTCATTATTGATCGTCTGCAGATTTCAGAGCAACCGTCTGCTCCAGCAATAGCTCCTAAGGGTTCGGAAGCTGTGGCTGAGTTTCACGTTTCTTCCGTCAGTTCGCATTCTCTCCACCTTTCTAGCCTGAAAGTTTTTTCTGGTGCGTCTGGGGATTGCCGTCCCTTTATTTCCCAATGTCAGCTACATTTAGAGTTCAATGCTTCCGCCTTTTCTTCAGATCGAGATAAGATCGCATTTATAATCTCCTATCTGACTGGTCAAGCCAGATCTTGGGCTACGGCTGAGTGGAGCTGCCAATCAGCTGTGTGTTATTCCTTGCCGGAATTTCTTAAAATCTTTACACAGATATTCCAGTCGACAACTCTGGGGCAGAGAAGCAGCCAAAAGCTTTGATATCTTCGAAGCAGGGCAAGCGCTCAGTAATCAATTATGCTGTTAAATATTTCGCACCATAGCGGCTAACAGCGTTTGGAGTCAACCTGCGCTAACAGATGCTTTCCTGAGCAGCTTGTAAGAGACTCTAAACAACCACTTAGCTCCATTAGATCTACCGGCGGATCTTGAGGCATTGATTAATTTGGCCTCAAAGATAGAAAAGGAACTGAAGGATAAACTCGCTGCTGGGAAACAGCAGGATCAGTTCCGGTTTGCTCCCGTTTCCCAGCAGTGAGTTTATCCTCAAGTGAGCAGTCTAGGGTTAATTTCTTGTGTGTTTGTGTTTTGATCTTGTTTCGTTTCTCGACTACTGAGTTTGCTTGTCGCTTAAACTGTACCTTTGCTTATTAGTTAGATCTCCCGGTGTCGCCCCTTTTTTGGTTTCCAACAGTTTTCATTAAAAACCTGCCTTTGAATCTCTGCATTTTTGAATCCTCCAGAGCCTGTACCCGATACCAACTGGCTGTGCTACAAAGGCAAATGCGCACTTGTCCCCATAGATGGCAAAACCGCATTCACATTCATGTAAATAAGGAGATGTTTGTAATTGTCACAAAGAGTCTTGTCATGTTTTTCAATGACTATACTAATTTGAATGAATTTGAATTGACAGATTAACAATATAATTTATGTGATGCATGTTTGGGACCATATCATCCTCACTAAGAAAAACAAAATTAATTAAAAAAGCATAAAATAATAACTAGAAGAGAAATTCTAATTATATATTTCTGTATTTATCACAGCAATTGATCAGCAACAGCTTAAAAATGTACTTGTGCGAGTTGATCATTTCGGTCAGAATCACAACAAACTGGCTACATCAGCTGTACACTGACCTCAATAAAATCATTCAAGTTTTCTGCAAAACCTGATTGTTTTCTGGTGGCATTCCATAAGCTTTTATCTTTGTAATATCTGATTGGTGATATTTTCTTGAGGGAGTTCCACACAGAACTTTTAGAAGTGTAAAATAATTGTTCATTTCTCTTTGAGAGGTTTTTCACAAAAATCCCTTACTTTTGTGGATCGGTCCTTATTTAATGAAACATGTTAAAAACCCTTAGTTGTGCATTTCAAAGCACAATTTTGACTTTGCATTTACACTAATAATTGCTATATTGATGTCATTAACAGTTCCAATGTACTGGAAATTAGCCACGATAGATGAAGCCACACAGACCAACGTGGAGGCTGCAGAGACTCAGTCAACAGCTTCACAAAGTGCTCTCACAGCTTTCTGTTTTTCATTCTGTGCCTCTTGAAGGCCAGTCAAACTGTTTGTCTTCATGCGTCCCTCCTATCATAAATCTGATGTCTTAATTTACAAGACCTTTACAGCTCATCAACTACTAAAGCAACACGACCACCTGAATGAGGAGGAAGAAATAAACATGCCCTTTGCTATATAAAGGAACTACTATACACTCTATATACTACGCAATCAACTTTTAAAGAGGCATGAACTACCAACCTGCATGTGAATGAGTGAGAGAGGGAGAGAGAGAGAATCAAATGGAGCATAATGTGGACTTTTCAATGTATTGACTAACTTGCACTAAGGCCATCAAATATCATTAGCATGATGGACCAATTTGTCACTACAACATTGAATAGGCCTGATAACTAATGTGGTGACCAATTTCACATTTTAAGAAATGATGACAACAGTCCCCTTCCACACAAATGAATTTCGGTTCTGTGAAAACTGTATGGAAGCACTTTATGTTGCGGTGAATGCCCAGGAAATCCCTCAGAAAGCTCCCTTACTTAATTTCAATCATTTTCTGGCTTTTTCAGTCTGGTGCCTTTGTGAGAATCTAAATATTTAGTAAAACTTCCATACATGGGGATACATTTAAATTTAAAAACATACATTTAGATACATTTTTTGTGAATATCTTTCACCAACTCTTCCCCGCCTTCCATATCTCATATTCACAGAGCAGTCACATGCTGCTGACATGGTGAACTTGATGACAGGGACGCACAGAGGTTAAAGAGACTCTTTCTACAATGAGGACCTCAGGTCACACTACCACACCAGCAAAGACTTGCACAGCAAATCGTGGCTGACCTCTTGTACCAAGACCCCAAGAAGCTGCAGGCCTACTGCTCCGTGGATGACCCTGACATCTGACCTCCCAGTGGAGGTGGCAAGAGAAAAGCCAATTTGGGGATCAATAAAATATCACAGACTGCATGAAAAAGGAGCCTCTTGTTTAAACCAATGCCTCCTTACATAAAATACTTGTGTTACCCCCAACAATGACTATTGAGCGTCACACATAAATACACATTTTTTTTTATGTATGTCTCTGTTGGAGAGACATAGTCTACAGGACAAGAAAACACCAGTTTTGTCAGTTACATTGTTGCCGTCACTACTACAGTAGTGGCATATTGTAATATGTCCCCAAACATAGTATGCAAGTCACCTACCATTTTAGTGTTTAAAATAGCATGTTAATAGGAAATTTCAGAAACCACCAGTGTCTGATTGTTAGCTTTGCCATGTAGAAATGTTCAGCTACTATTATCAAAGAGTGAAAAACTGATTAATAATGCATGACATCATCTCTGTCAGTTTTGGCACACTCAGGTACTGCTGATATTTGTGGGTACTTTCAGGCTAGGAAACAAAACATACTCCTCAGCTTCCAGAAACTTCTGGTGTTTAACTAGTCATTTTTTTTAAGGTTAGAAATGTTGCCCTGGCAATTACTACAAATTGTTTTTCAAATATTCTATATTCAAAAGTGTGACCTGATCCTGCTTCACTGTGACTTCAACAACAGGCTCTGTACTCTAAAGACCATCTCAGGTACTGGAATTTAGTCCTGACTTTTCAACTTGAATTGATACTTCAGTATCAACTACTCAAGTAATTTGCTCAGAGGTGGATGGCGACTCTCCTCATCCTCTTAGCATTCTCGGGTGGGCTGTACTTTATATCAGTGTTAGGCCAAGTAATCCCCTGTATTTTCCACAAACATTACCTGTGTATAGACTCAATCTTTCCATCTATATACTACAGTTTCTCTTCAAAGCCAGCATTAAGCGGTGCTGCCAGGTCCTATATGCAGCCTTGTATAGGGTACCATATATGGAGTCTGTTGTATGTACAGGGCTCCAGTCCGTAGGCAGCACTACAGGGAGCATGGCCTACTTTTACTACCTTGTACTGGGCCTCACTAACTGGTAACAGCCATAAACCCCAGTCCTGTACAATACAACAAAGCGGCTGTCGGGCCAGAGCTTAACACACACACGGAAACATGCTCAAAATCCCAACACAGACAACACGTCAGGATAGAGATCGTTACTTCGGCTTCCCCCATTATTGGGTTTCACATTTTGTTTGATTTTTGGCTTGACTTGTTTACTAAGCTTGTCAATCAAATATGAAATAAAATTCATGGGTGAATGTGCTTTTATTTTTATGTTTTTGTTTTTTTTTAAAATTCCATCACTGTATGGCCCTATACTGTAAATCTTCAAAGGTAAATCATAGAGGAAGAGTATGTGAGCAGTTGAACACAAACCTCAATGTGGGCAAAAAAAAATGAAAGTCAAAGATTTTTTTTTGTCTCTGAGCTCCAGCTTATGGAGAGTTAAACAGTTCCAATTTGTATATATTCTCCCATAGATTGTATGCACCTAAAGCCTCAAGTCCATTTCATCACAGGTAGGCTGAACATAATTTTCTGATTCTCTAATTTGGCTTAATCAACTAGTATCTATGGCGTTTTCTACCTCTATTTAAATAAATGACACTTATGTTAAATCATTAAAAATGTATATGTATATATTTGAAGTTACACATACACACAGTAATTGCATTCTGTAAACTCTAACCTGGGAAGCAGCTTTTAAATGACATTATCAATAGTTTGTATTGTGTGTAAGTACAGAACCAAACTGTATGATGAAGCACGCAATAAGTCTGTTCTTTTAATGTCACACCTAGTGACTCCTACCTTTCTTCTATTCTCACATTTTAAATATGATTTCAATCAAAGGTCAAAATGTTTGGCATACAGTATACATATACCTAGTGACTTCTGCCTTTTCTTCTATTCTCACATTTTAAATATGACTTCAATCAAAGGTCAAAATGTGTGGCATATACATATCAATACCAATGTTTCACAATGTCCTAGCAAATAAGTTATTAATTACAGTTCATGCTTTATTGCTACAACTATACAACAAAAATTCCATGTAGTTTTGATTCTCTACAGCATGAAACAGGTAAAATGATCAGTATTCAATCCCAATTGTGTTCATCTAATTAACAAGTGATAACATGCTCTAATTGAAATGTGGTGTCTGATTCAATTAAAATTCCATTAATTTGGGACGATATTTAAATCAGTTTTGAAGCAGGCCTGGCCTTCTTCTGTGTTCCTCTCTTGACACCAAATCCACAACAGCAGCTTTGAACTTTAGACCTTGTTTTTTAGGCAGAGGATGAAAACGAACAGTCCGCCGGGCTGTTGGCAGACTGACAAGTAGACAGAGAGGGAGGAGTAACAGAAGGAGAAGAGCTTGTAAAGAAAGGAATGAAATGGAAGGAATGAAAAAAAAGTAGGTTCTAAGGAATGAAGGGACAAAGTAAGAGAGAGGGAATGAAGAAGCAAAGAAGGTAAGGAACATCTGGAGAAGGAAATAAAAACGTACAATGAAGCACACACATGAGTAGAATTATAAATACCTGAACTACACACTATGCCAGCTTAATAATAGACTCAACACCAGGCCAAATTGTCCAAAAAACTGGCCAAAAGTCTTGCATAACATTTAAAGATTTTCTGCAGGATGGTCCTGAAAATGTGTTTACAACTGTTAGTGTTTACAGGATGTAAAAGTTGGAAAGTTGCTCCTGAGCATGGGTATCAGGAGAAACATTCTGGATAGCTTCATAGTGATGGATTAGGAATTAAGGATGTAATGAATAACCACATTTATAGCACAAGGTCTATTAATGTTCTTTGTTTTGATTGGCAGGTTGTATTCTAGCACAAGTACAGCCACGAACTGGTTTACACAACGTTGTAAAGCTAAAACTGTTATATTTGCTCTAGTTTGCATTTTCGTGATGTTTAAACTTTAATTGTACCCAATGTAAAGTTTTCAAACTAAATCAATAGCTCAATGAGGACAAGAGAAATTTCTTTCTCTGTGTGCAATAACAGATGAACTAAGGCTACCTCATGGACTGATCAATACATTCTTGTCAAATGCTGACCTAGAAAAATGTGAATAAGGGCAAAAGGACACAGGCTGATTGGATATCATGTCATGAAGAGTCAAAGAAGAGTCATACAAACAAGATAGAGAAGCAGGTTCTGGTCCGTTAAAATTCTACAACTGCCAATACTGTGTATATTTTTGTCCTTTATTTTATTTTATACTTTTATACCTTTATAGTGTTATATTCTGGTAAAAATCTTTATAACAGATGTAACAACAGGCTTGATTCTCGTGAGATGGAAAGTTTTCATTTGACCAGCCTGAGTGCCTTAAAACAATGCCCCCTCCCGCTTGCCGATAAGAAAGTCACCCAAGCAGCACTCTAACCCCCTCCTTTATGGCCGAGAAGATCCTGACTGTGGAATTCTACGGTGATGGCTGTTTGTCTTAGGACGCCAGGGCCACGAGAATGGCTGATAAGGGAAATTAGGCAGCATTCCAGCAACCAAAAGGTGTAACAGGGTGCGAATTACTTTTGGAGGCCTTTGTGGGGAGGGGACTATAAAAACCACCACACTACCACATGTCAAACTGAGCTTGTATGGACACAGAGTCTGTTGTGATGTGTGTTTGTAGATGTTCCCGACGTCGTTAATAAACTTTGAGGGTACCACTTTTCGTTGCCTTGGATATTTTTTGACTACATTATGTCCACTAATCTCCACCAGAGCGGCACAGTGGTGCAGTGGTTAGCACTGTCGCCTCACATCAAGAAGGTCCTGGGTTCGATTCCGGGTCAGGACGTTTCTGTGTGGAGTTTGCATTTTCTCCTTGTGTCTGCGTGGGTTCTCTCCAGGTACTCTGGCTTCCTCCCACAGTCCAAAAACATGCAAAACTGGGGGTAGGTTAATTGGTCACTCTAAATTGCCCGTAGGGGTGAATGTGAGTGTGGATGGTTGTTTGTCTCTATATGTCAGCCCTGTGATGAACTGGCGACTTGTCCAGGGTGTACCCCGCCTTCGCCCCAAGATGCTGATAGGCTCCGGCCCCCGCCCCCCGCGACCCCTAACGGGATAAGCGGTAGACAATGAATGAATGAATGTCCACTAGTCCTGTAGCAGAACAATACTGCTGCTGTGACAAATTAATTTCCCTACTGGGATTAATAAAGTTGTTTCTATCTGTTCTCTATCTATCTAATTAAATTAGGCTTGATACAGACTT